>JAEDXX010000079.1:0-496162 GCA_021725515.1 Epicauta chinensis | reverse complement strand
AAATTTTAAGATGAAAAGACAAAGCCCATTTTAAATCAATGGGAGTTAGTTTTTCTGTTTTGATAAAGACACTTACTTGAAGACTGTTACAAATATGTTTTGATGAATTTATAGTCAATGTAAAAAAATAAATTCCATTATCAACAATTTTAAATTCCCATCCAGATAAAGTTAATTTGGTTGAAAAACTATTTATTAAATCATCAAAGTTTTCTATTACATCTGACCTCATAAAAGCTTCGATATCCTCATTTTGTCTTTGTAAAATAGATTCCCGTCTGGATTCTGGATCACTTCTTACAGTAGTTGCTACTTTTGATAAATATTAGGGTAAATTTGGAAAAGTACCTGCTGGGAACAGCTGTGTCTTTCAACCGCGGTCGGTTTAGAATGGTCCCATTTGGTTGTAAATAGTTGTCAGACAATATTATGTCGTTACTATTGAAACGTAATTGGCAAACTACAGTTGAAGACGAAGGTGTAAAATCTTTCCGTGGCATTGCTTTCAACCATGTTTGTTTTCGTTCTTCGTTTTTGGGAAATTTAAAAAACCGAATCATAATTACACTTACAGCCAGTAACGCAACATCTACTGGGCATGATTACAAGAATAAATAATTAATTGCTCGTAAATTAAATAGGTATTAATCAATTCCAATCTTTCTCCACGAATTTTGAGGTTATGTTTCGAAACTGAAATAAATGAGTTTACGCTTTTATTATAGCTTACTGGGTGAATTCCTTCCAACAACACGTTACACAACCTTTAAACACCTCCATCAGTTCAATTTGGTATAAAAATAACGCAATTTCTAATAAATAAAGCCAAAGAAAAATCGCCAACAAACGTCGTGTTTATATTGAAATACAATTGAAATAGGTCCGCTAGCATTGTTGCCAGATTTCTCTCAGCACGGCTAGTATTTGACGTCGGCTACGGCTATACATAACCTGATTCCTTTGGAGTCAGAAAACATGTTTTTCTAGGAATAATTGATTAACTAATTGAATTAAGCATATGATTAAGCAAGACAACTATGAGAAAGTACGGTGCTTTATTTTCGTTATAAAATCACCAGTTATAATGATTTGAACATTTTAGGTTATTTCACAAGAAATTGTATCTAACAGTATGGTTGATAATCTTTACAATTTCCTTAATTTACATGGAATACGTATCGTACAATTTGAATACTTACCAATGGTTCGAGCCGAAATGTGATAAACGTGACGACTGTAGGAAAATACTCTTAGTAGCTGATCCACAAATAATCGGCAATTATCAGGAGATCTTAAGACATATCACACCATTATCAATATTTGATAGTGATTTATATTTGAAACGTACTTATCGATTAGCATACGATTTCATTAAACCGGATATTGTTATATTTTTGGGTGATCTAATGGATGAGGGCTCGAAAGCTGACGATGAGGAATTCTACGAGTACGTCCGTAGAATCTTCAATATTTTCCTTGATAATACGGTTACAACAACTAGGGTGAATTGTAGCTGATGCTGCACGAGTTCGCTAATCGTTTCTAATCTGATTTTTTAGTATATTTGGGTGCCCGGTGATAATGATATAGGTGGTGAGGATGGTGAACCGGTATCGAATTATAGAATGAAACGATTCGAACGCACCTTTCATCAACCGGATATAATTACGTTGAAAAATATCACATTTTTGAAAATCAATCGATTATTAGAAACAATTCCGATATTTAAGGAGAAACGACAATTTTACGATCCTAATAGGATATTTGTTGGTGTCAGTCATTATCCTTTGATTTTTATGCCTTCACAGTTTGTCGATAAGGTGATAATCGGGGGGCCAGGCCAGTCAAGGGATCAAACATTTTTAGGTTTTGTTTAGGATTTTTTAAGTGATCCGGTTTTTACAGTTTTATAGATCACAAAAAATTGCACCCTTGATGCTTTCACCATCTGCTATAAAATTAATTGAGAATAAATGTGTTGCAGGTACTTGATAAACTCATGCCTCATGTTATTTTTACTGGTCACGAACACAAATCAATGATTGTAAGTACAGATGCACTATTGAGACAGGATCGTCAAATTGTGCCTGTTCGACCGGATGATAATAATAAAATCTTTGAATTTACATTAGGCGTAAACGATATGTACGAATTTATTGTTCCGACTTGTTCGTATCGTATGGGAACCGATAAAATTGGCTACGGTTACGCTGTTGTCGGTAAAATGCGCTTCACTATCAAGGGGGAACAATACTGTGACGGCGTCAAAAAGGCCGCTTCCTTGCGCTTTTTATATGTTACTTAACACGTTAAATGCCATGGGGGAACCGGTGACCGGCACTGATCTTGACAGTGACGCCATGGGGGTCATCGGTGACCAGCGACACTATATGAAACGCATAATAGAAAATTGTCCGTGGCGCACGGACAATTCCAGTGAAATTGGCGTGGCATTCAACGTGTTAATAAATTATTTAGTTATCACATTCTGATCTATCAAAAAAGTTGAAAGTGCATGGAACGCCGCGCGTTAAAAGTGAAACTTGTTAGGTTAGAAATGAAGTTCTTTTGTTTCATTGGTTTATTTTGTTTCTGTTGTTACCTGAAAGCTTCATTTTTTCTGCTTTTGTTTTTTTCTGCATTTCACTTCTCTCAAAACAATATTCATATATATAATTTAACGTCATTAATTAATTTATAAATACAAAAATCATAAATCGTGGTAGGCCAGGTTATTTTAGTTTCGTTCCAGAGAGCGCTGTACATCGATCAATGATACCAACTTTAGACCCTAGTGTTTATTTTACACAGTTGGCAGAATAGGCAGAGAGAGAGTAGAAGCGACGCTATGGCCACGCCTGTGTTATAGGGCAGTGTTTCCCAGGCGGTGTTCACTTCTGACACCCACCATGCCCAATTTTGCCAGAGCCGGTCGAGTTTGAATAGGAAACTTGACAAACTAAAAATTTTGCAAACACAGCCGTTACATCGATAACAGGGATAAGTTTTTGTGCTACCTGTAACTGGCTCAGAATTTTCGCCATTTTTGTTAACGTCCTCGTGCTGTTTGGCTGTGAATGGAGTTGATCAAAATCATCAAAATATTAGAAGAGCTACTACCAACCACGCTTATCTCTAAATTACACTTTTAAGTTGGTATTAAAAAACTCTACCGACTGACAAAATTCGGTCGTATTTAAAAGCATTGAGTGAACACCGCCTGGTGTTTCCCAAAGTGTGGTACGCGTACCCCCTGGGGTACGCCGGGTACGCAAAAAGTTTGAAGGGGTACATGTGGCTCCGGGCTTTTGCCGGTGCAACAAGCGACTTATTATTATTGTTAAACGGTATGCATTTTTTTGACGGGGGGTACACATCTGTCGAAAGTTTGAGAAACACTGTTATAGGGGAAGGATTTTCCCTCACGGGGTCCCGCATTTTTGTTATGCTTCCGAACAAATTTACTACCCTACCGCGCCTATAGAAGTTTCACTTCAAAAATCTTCCAATGGAGATTTTCGCATTCTATTTAAATTGAATTTTTGTCAAGCGAATAGTTTTTGGCGAATCAATCTTTAACCATATAGTGACGTATCAGAGAAAACTTTTGTTTTCTACAACATATCTTTTTTCCAATAGATCCTGAAAACTGAGCTATTGCGATGATAAACATCGACAAGACTAGTTCGGAAAAAGTAAATCTTTTTATGAAAACAGTTTAAAAAAGCGAGCAAACAGAATTGTTGACTTCGCCACAGTTTTGTTCCTCTGAATTCAGAATTAATTTTGATTCTTATGTGTTTTTTTGTTTGCTGATGGTTTTAGAAAAGAATCGTATTCGCTATACAGTATTATGGTCTCCGTCCCGCTTTGAACAACTTAATTTTTATTTATTAGTATTATTATGTTTTGTAACATCGAATTTATTGTGTTTGTTTTGTTGGTGCTTTAGAAGAACAATGTGCAGACGCATTATATAGCTGTTGCTAATTTGTACGCGACAAATACATTTTTGAAGTTATTGGAATTTTTTATACCAGTTGTGAGAGCCTGAAACTTTTCCTAGCCAAATCGATTGTGTATTTTCAAAAAAAAAAAATGTTTGTCAGCAACAATGGAAAGGCTAAGATAATCAAAAAATTTTCCAAAATGTACCACTGTTGCAGCTCTTCTATTGAAATCTATTGCTTTCTTCGCTTATCGTCTTTTAGAAATGCTAAATAATATCTGCAAAGTAAATTGCAGAAACGTGACTGAGCGAGTTTACACGTAGAGATGAGGCTAGTCACTTTCTATTCCTTCTGCGAGCAAATCCTCAACACAACTCTTGATAGATGTAGCGATTGTCGGAGAGCGTAAAAACACTAGTTTGGTTTTTTTGCCTCTACAGAAATTAATGAAGGAATCTTTTTGCTACAGAAATTTTGCCATACGACAGACTCCAACTGAAGTCTACTATTTCAGTCAAAAGTTTACTAATGCCTTCGATAGTGTAGACGAACTTTTCATCTAAGCATTAAATCTACACTTAATCATAAAAAAGACCTTCCACTAGCATCATTGAGGACAAATTCGATTTGTTAAAGGGTGAATTTGAATGTGTCAATCTCTGATCGTACCAAACGTTAATATTCCTATAACTATTATTGCTATAAATAATAAAGGGGAAAAGTTGAAAAAATAAATTAAGCAAATTGTAAAACATTGATTATATCACTTTTGTCAAACAGAGCTTAGATCGAATGCTTTCGCTGTGTGTATTCTAGGGATTTAGAGTAAAGTGTGGTAACACTGTCATTTTTGTGTTGGGTGCATTGGAAAACTTTGTTCACAAAAATGTCACAAATGACTAGCCTTTGTTTGTGTACGTGCAATTTCTTTTTATTTTTTTCTTGGAAAATTTAATAAAAAAATATTTATAAATTTATTAATGATTAATAATAATTTAATGGAAATTTTAGATCAACATTAATTGAGATTTTGAGAAAATTTGAAAATGTTATAAACACTAAATGTGCGATTGTTGTTATGAATCATCTTGATTGAGACGTAATTATTTAAAATCTAATTATAAATTGTGAAAAAATCGAAAGCAATAACACAATGCTTTTCAATAATAAAAATAAATGTTTACTGCCGAATCCCGATTTTATATACGATGAGGCTTGCCTGGATATTTTGAATACATTAAATGAAACTGTAATTGTTCGAGGACAATACGAAGAGTGCCACAATTGTGATTTCCAACAATTAGCAACAGTCGCACCCAATCAGAATACATCTATATTAATTGATACAAGATATGCCTTACAATTGGAGTATATTGTTAATAATACCACTTGCAGGTGATTGTAGAATGGACAACAAAAATTTCAAATACATTAATTTTTTTGGTTTCAGTTTGAGGAAGTTATTCTACGAGCATTACAGATTCGGTTTGAATATCACAGAAAAATGTTCATTGCCTTACATAAAAGAGCCCGCTGACAGTGCATATTTGCGTACGTTCCTCTAAATCGAATTATAACAAAATCTCTAATTGATGTCGATTTTCCAGCGATTTTAACTGCTTTCATTGTCCTCTTCTGTTTCGGCACCTTCTGGTATATGGTGAAGTGTATCTATCGTAATTCAGGTAGATTACGAAATTTGTTAATTTGGCATAGAGAGATCGAAAGTGTAAATTTTATAATTTCCAAGCAATTCTATGTTATTAATTGTTTCGAAACTCTTTTATAGGATTTGGGCGGTTCAACACCTAGTACACCGTTAGTAATCGAACGTCCACCAACAGTCCGTAAACATCCGCATCGTATCAAATCGATTGATGTATTCCGTGGTCTTTGTATTATTCTTATGATATTTGTTAATTACGGTGGTGGTCAATATTGGTTTTTTAAACACTCGACTTGGAATGGTTTAACTGTAGCCGATCTTGTTTTTCCATGGTTTTTATGGATAATGGGCGTTTCATTGACGATTTCATTACAGAGTAAACTGCGACGTGCTATACCACGCCGTCAATTAGTCATTTCTGTTTGTAAACGTTCAATTATCCTAATCCTATTGGGGATTATTATTAATTCAAATCATAATCTATCAACAATAGCCGAATTGAGATTCCCCGGTGTTTTACAACGGATCGGCGTCACATACTTTATCGTTGCTATATTGGAGATTATCTTTACAAAACGTTTAGAAGTTGAAGTAATTCCGTTCAATTTTTCAAGGATTTTTCTTAATATTTGGAATATTTTAGAGTATCTCTTGTGTACACGATGTGATTATAGGTTGGCCACAATGGCTTTTTGTAATTTGTTTGATTATAATACATACATGTATTACATTTTTGGCGAATGTACCAGGCTGTGGTCGTGGTTATTTAGGTCCTGGTGGTTTAGATAATGGTGGACATTTCTATAATTGTACCGGTGGTATTGCTGGTTATATCGATCGAGAATTATTCGGTGAACATATGTATAAATATCCAGTTTGTAAGAAAATCTACGAAACCACAGTCTATTATGATCCGGAGGGATTTTTGGGGGTATTCACATCAGTATTGGTGGTGTATTTTGGTGTACAAGCTGGACGTACGTTGAATACCTATCAAGATATTAAAGCTAAAGTTGTACGATGGACTATTTGGGGTGTTGTTACGGTAATTATATTTTATTTTTTTATTGATTTTATTTGATTGACTTTAAATTGTTTAGTGTTTATTGGGTGGTGCTTTGTGTGAATTCAAGAAAAACGATGGCCTCATTCCCTTAAATAAACAATTATGGTCGTTATCATTTGTGTTAGTTTTATCAGGCATGGCATTCATTATATTATCATTTCTATTTGTTATTGTTGATATATTGAAAAAATGGGGTGGTCGACCGTTCTTCTATCCTGGTATGAATGCAATAATATTGTACGTGGGTCATGAATTATTTAAAAATACATTTCCATTCGCTTGGACACCGACAAGTCAAACGCATGGCGCTTATTTGTTTATGAATTTATGGGGCACCGCCGTATGGGTGGCCATTTCAATTTATCTATATAAACGTAACATATTTTTCATACTTTAAATAGAAAATATTATCACTGATTTGATGGCAAACACGTCAGTATTAGCGCTCAAATGTTGGAAGGTCGTTAACGGTGTAGAATCTCTGAGGCAACAGTTGTAGTTTGTTTAACAATTGTATATTGTTTTTTTTATGTCCATTATGTATTTTCACCTTGTAAACACACAATTTAATCTCTCGCGCAACAAAATCGGAATTATTAAATAAAGTAAATTCATTACAAGGCTATAAATAATCAGTGAATTGTATAAATTTTTGTTTAAGGTAATTTAACAAATCCTGTGAAACTAGATCGTCCCAGCCTTAACAGACTCGGTTGTAATAATTTTTAACGCTTGCCAAATGGACATAATCTTGATTTTAACGATATATTCGCTTTGTAATTATGTTATAATATAAATACTTGAGCGCTAATATGACATGTTTCAAAGTAATTCTTTGATTATTATTGCTAGTGATTTGACTGATTATTCTTTGATTACTTTGAAAAATTTTAGTGATATTATCCAAATTAGTTTAATAATGAATTTAATCTTGAAAAATTATATATAAAAATCAGTTATTTTTAATGATTAACCGAAAATTTAGATTTGGTGAGATATTAAAACAGGTTAATTTGCTATTTTTGTCTTTTTTTTTGTTAATCATAATAATAATATATGCACATATCGATTATTGCTCCTAATTATTCCTAAAATTAATAATAATCGTGAGAATGAAATATAAAGAATAAAATTGAAGAAGAAAAAAAAGAATTATTGCCGTGGTTGTGGCATATTGTAATTATGTTGTGGTGATGGTTGAGCATAGGCTTTCGAATATGGATTCCCTGAACTTTGTGGCTGATAAAGTCCAGTTGTTGATGGATATTGTGGCTGTTGATAGGTTGCAGTATTCTGTTGTGGATTCGTATAGATACTAGCACTGTTCACCTGAGATGGATCGATACTCGTTTGTCCATACCTAAATTAAAATTATTAAACAACTCGTATTTGAATCAATAATAATTCTTACGATGCATAAGGATATTGTGTTTGGGGATATGTTACATTATACGGTAACGTATTGTATTGTCCATGATAATAATCATTGATATTATGAGTTGTAGCTGCTGTTGATACGGGTTGTGTTGGTGGCATTTGAGACACTGTCGGTAGTGTGGGTTGTGGAGCTTCCATATTATTCGGTTTTGGATGTTGATCGGTTGTAATTGGTGGTGTAGGGGTGGGTTTTGGAGTCGGTGCTGCTGGCGTCTCTTTTACATCACCATTTACTTGTTTCCTGTCTTTCAATGGATCAAATTCGCTTGAATTGACTTTGTTTATAGAATTATTTGTTGTATTATCATCACCGGTCTTCTCGTCAACTTCTTAAAAAGATAGAAACAGTTATAATCGTTTAATTTGACAAAAAACGACTTTTTTACCGTTTGATAAAGACTGTTGAACAGTTTGCGGAGAATCCAAAGTATCCAACAATTGATTAACTTGATCCCTAATTGCTCGTAATTGTCGTCTCAATTTATTAACGTCAGATTGGGAGACGATCCCAAAGTTATCGTTTTTATTCTCATTATTACCACCGATAAGAATTTGTAATTTTAATATTCTGCTGCATTGTATGGCAAACGATAAATCTGAACTATCAAATATTGTAATTAGGTCACCATCTGGAAGACAAATTATTGTTATTTCTATTAATCAAAATTATCATTAATCAAATATATACCTTCATCTTTGTATTTAACTGTGATGTCGTCATTGGCTGATAATTTGCCACGAAAGACACGTTGCATCATCAATACTAATTCATCGTAAGTGATTGCCTCGTTATGTATAGGAATACGGCGGATATCATCCCCTAATTGTACTTTAATTATCAATTTTCCACTCAAATCTAATTCACCTTTTAGATCCATATTTTTTCAATTTTCGTTAAAATTAAAATACAATATAAACTAAATCAACAATTATACTTAAAATACCATTGAAACTTATAAAATATGAGGATTGAAAGAAAAGTAAATTAAAAAAAGACACCCCTTTAATTTAATCACAATTAAACGTCACCGAAACAATCATAGGAAACAATTGACAGTAACGGTTGCAAGGTGACAACTTGATGAAAAAAGACCACCAAATCTCTTATATGGTGAAACATGCTTAGTTTTAGGGATTTTCTTTTTATGATGTTGCTACTGAACTGTTTCTTTTAAAAATCACTGGGTGGCACTGATGTAGATAACAAACAAAAGCCGGTTATCAATTATTATTACAATAAATAGTAAAAAAATAGTTTTGTTTGTGTAATTATTACGGATTATTTCGAACAATAGAATGAGTGTTGACGTGTTGAGAAAATGTAAGTTATACAAATCGAATTGTGCACATTTTTTTTGCCAAACATAACCTCATTTTAGCCCCCAATACAAAAGCGACAAAAGAGAACGAAAATGGGGCCGAACCATCTGCTCCAATCTCAAAAAAAGGTATACTGACATCGTTCAAAACGGGCAAATCAATGGAAATTCCCGATTCTGATATAGTGAGTATTAATAACAATTATCGATGGAATTTGTTGTTTTTTTGTTGTTTGTTTTAGTTGGGACGATGTCGATTTGTAGCGGAATTTGAAAAGTTGAATCGAATTGGTGAAGGAACTTATGGAATTGTTTGTATGTTGCTTGTTTAAAACAACGAAAACGAATTTTAAAGATTTATATTTACAGATAGAGCCAAAGATACAGTTTCTGATAAAATTGTTGCGTTGAAGAAGGTCCGTATGGATTTAGAACGTGATGGTATACCGGTTAGCAGTTTACGTGAAATTCAAGTACTGTTGAATTGCCGTCATGAGAATATTGTCCATTTGAAAGAAGTTGTGGTTGGTAGGAGTTTGGAAAGGTATCTAAATATTTACATCAGTCTTTAAGGAAAAATTACTTGATCGGTCAATAAATGTAAATCGTGAGGAGAATAAGGCAGCCATGTAGCAACTGTATTAAGAACTTTTCGGTTTCTGTAATCCTCATTACCCATGTCTGATTCTCACGAAAGTATTCTTTCAAATGGAAAGACAAAAAACTGACTCAATTCCATCACATTTGGCGTTAATTTGTTCATTTTAACCATTGAAGTCTATAACAAAAAAATTCTTTAACTTTTTCAATATATTGCTTTACTTGTTTGCTTATTTACTCAGCCTCGGTTGTTCTGAGGTTACAAAATTAATGAAATTGCCATTTTTTGCAGTATTTTCTTGGCTATGGAGTATTGTGAACAAGATTTGGCATCCTTATTAGATAATATGCAAGCACCATTTACAGAATCCCAAGTGAAATGTATTATGCTGCAAGTATTGAGAGGACTACGTTATTTGCACCATAACTTCATCGTCCACAGAGATTTGAAAGTTTCAAATTTACTGATGACTGATAAAGGATGTGTGAAAATCGGTAAAATTAATGATAAAATATTGTAAAATATGAATAATTTTTTTAATTGGTAATAATTAAGCTGATTTTGGTTTGGCTCGATGGTTTGGTGTTCCATTACGTCCAATGACACCACAAGTCGTAACATTATGGTATCGTGCACCTGAACTATTATTGCAAGCTCCTACACAAACAACAAGTGTTGATATGTGGGCAGCCGGATGTATACTTGGGGAATTATTGGGACATAAACCATTATTGCCAGGTCGATCTGAAATTCAACAACTTGAACTTATCGTCGATTTGCTTGGTAAATTGTTAAAATTTATTTTTTTAAGTTAAACGTTTTGTAACAAGTTAATGTTTTTAGGAACTCCATCCGATGCAATATGGCCTGGTTTTAGTCAGTTGCCAGTTTTAGAGAATTACTCATTGAAACAACAACCTTACAATAATTTGAAGCAACGTTTCCCTTGGCTTTCTGCAGCTGGTTTACGATTATTAAACTTTTTGTTTATGTATGATCCAAAGAAGCGTGCCACGGCCGAGGAATGTTTACAAAGTAGTTACTTTAAGGAGCCACCGTTACGTAATTATTTCCGTTCATTAATATGATGTTTTTTTTTATTCATCACTAATTAATTACAGCTTGTGACCCTAAATTAATGCCAACTTTTCCACAACATCGGAATATTAAAAATAGTGGAAAAACATCAGCACCCCAAGAGAGTTCCAACACAGGAGCTGGAGATCAAACCAATAATCTACCGGCAATATCTGATTTGGTAACAAATTATAATTAAATTAAGTTTTTATGAATGTTTGATGAATTTTTGTTTATAGTTGGGACAGTTGGTGAAGAAGCGACGAGTAGAATAAATGATGCTCTAAAAATTACATATAATATTAATTCAAAGATTCCTTATTTAGAGCTACAATAAACTATTCTCTCATTTGTATAAAGTCAGTTTTTCATGTATTTGTAGCAAGTGTACGTCGTTTTTCCCTTTTTTTTGGTTTTTGTTTGTAATGATTGATTAAAGACTTTTTAGACAATTGTTTCCAATTTTAAATAATAAGGATGGCAAAAAAGTTTAAAATTATCTGATTTTCCCACATTTTAGACTAAATTTACCTCTCGCTCCAAGAACACATTCCAAGTCGCGCAAATTCAACCATTTTGCAGCTCAAAACAACTAAAAAGTTCGCAAATATGGTTTATTCAATACTTGCTGTTAAAGTTCTACTATATCGCCTAAAAACTCGATGGTAAAGTAGCACTTTACTGTTGAGGTGGGTAAACTCCATAGCAACCAACACCAAACGAACAAAAACAATTGCTTGTTTAGAGAAATCCAATAGCAACCAACAACGATTGACAACTGAATAGTTAATGTCAAAACTTATTAGAAAATTAAAAAAATGAAATAAAAAAGACTTTGAAGGGCCAGTATTAAACAAAATCTTGTACTGCATACGGTGGTAAAGTCTCTTTATCTACTCGCGGATTTGTCTCACTTGGCCTTCGGCCTCGTGAGCCAAACTTCCGCTCTTAGGTAAAGTATGACTTTACCACCTTGTACAGTAAATAGGTATTAATCATTTTGCTTTATAGTTGGTGCTGCATTACATTTTGTATACTCCATCCAAAAATTAAGTATAAAATTTCAAATTGGAAATGATATGTTATGTGCAACTTAATATTTGAAAAGTCCTAAATTTCACAGGTTTACTTGAAACAAAAAGAATATTATATTGTGGCACTACTTTTAGAATAAAATCCTACGCATTTGTTTACATATTTTTTAATATTAACTCTGAAAGTCGTTAATCTATGCTTTTTTAGAGATTCTAAAATTGATTTTCAGTTTAGTACAATAAGGGAGAATTTTAATTTTGGGGTTTAAGAGAAGGACTATTTTTTCATTGTGAAAGTTAGTCTCTGCTGTCATTTGAAAATTTACACTTAAATTTTGGACGGAGTATACATGTAACTTAACTGAATAGTTGTCAATGTGGCAACGTTGGGATTTCGTCCTACTTTTAACCACCTTTTTTCGAATTTTAATAGTTTTAATATTATTCAATAATTATTGTTAATTTATACAAAAACAAATTGTTTTAATTCATTATCGATTTTGATTACTTGATATTCACATTTTAACATATCTCATATGAAAAAGTTAGGTTATGTTATTCAAGCGATAAAAGCATAGACAACTTATGAGAGAAAATCTCGTATCTTCAATAAAATGAACTAATTATTAATAAAAACTAAACAAAAATGTCTGTAACAACCAAACTAACTAAACGAAAAGATCAAAATTCAAACAATAGCAACAAAAAGGAAGAATCATCTGGAAAAGATGCAGATTTACCTAAAAGCCCGTAATTACCATTTCAATTGTTCGAAACACACAAACTATGATAATTTGTGATTGTAGACGATTTGGTCCTATGCCACGTATATCTCAACAACGCATCTGGAGTCGTGCCGTACTTATTCTGGGTGTTCTGATCTATGTCTGGTACACATCAAAAGATGGCAAAGAAACATCATTAGCTAAACAGAAAGAATTATTACCAAAACGTGGACAAACTGTTGATTGTGATAGTAGTTATTTAGATGAGGTACGTCGTTTTTCTGGTTGTGTACCAACGAAATGCGGCCGTTACGTTTCCGATAAATTGGTAACAATCAGTGAAGTTGAAACATTATTGAATGTTGCTAAGAAAGGTGTTTTTTGTTGGATTTAATCGAAAATTGTTTTAAGAATGACTAGATTTTCCAGGTATAAGCTTGGGCGGTTCTAGTGGCGGTGCCTCAATCCTGGACCTCCATTCCGGCGCTCTATCATACGGCGAAAAGTTTGTTAATGTTTACACATTGGATGCATCACAGAAATTCATTACAAATTCCGATTTAACCGTTTACAAGATTGTTAAGAACAAAATCCAGCATGCTATAGCCGATAATTTCGGTTTAGACACAAATAGTTTATATCTAACACATCCTACGTTCTTTTCAAAGTTAACAAATATCGACGCAAAAACTGCACATGATGAATATTGGCATATACATGTCGATAAAGTAATTATAAGGAATTTTATCGATTTTTCGATGATTATTTCTATATTCTTTTTGTCGCAGGACACTTATGAATCTTTCCATTATACATCGCTGTTATATTTGAGTGATTACGATGTAGATTTCCATGGTGGTCGTTTTATATTTGTCGACGATGTGGAGAAACCAAAGAAAAATCTAACAGTTGAACCGCGTAAGGGTAGAGTGCTGATGTTCACTTCAGGTCGAGAAAATCCGCATTTTGTTGAAAAGGTCCGTGATGGTAACCGTTATGCAATTACAGTATCGTTTACTTGCGATCAAAGTAAGGCTATTAGTGATCCAGTTATTAGGCAATAGATTGTCGATTAGGGACCGGTTCATGTTTCCAGATCTCGAGTCATCAATAAAATTTGTCAATCTTTTTAGCAAATTCCGTAATTCAAGTACAAGTTGAGGTCTTCTATTGCAGACGCAATATGCGTTCTTTAGTACTGAGAATGCCACCCATTGCTTCTCAATTTTAGAGCATAAATCGAGCCAAGTGCCAGATGTTGAAGACAAGTGAAACCCCTACAAATCCATTAAACGCGAAAAACGAACTATGAAGACGCCTACATCTCTTTAGAACACGCTCCATGAATCCGTGAAGATATACTTTTTAAAAGTAGGCTCGGTTAAAGTGTTTTTCTTAAGCAGGTGCATTCATGGATTTATTGTTTCATTTAAGAGGGTCGTGCAGCAAAAAATTTAAGAATCCCAGATTTAGAGTGGGGGTTAACAATAAAGGGGATTGTAATTCATTGTTTGGACCTCTAACAACTTATATTTTCCCTAAATACTTGAATGAAATTCCACTACTGTATATCAGCGTCGGAACAAAGCTCTTCTCCAAATAATTAGAACTTTCTCAGTTGTATTGCACTTAACGCGGATGAGAGTAATTAAACTTAATCTTCAGGCTAAGTAATTCCAATTTTTTACAAAAGAAGAGCCTTGAAATAATTAGTAGAAGAACGTCACAAATCTGGATCCAAGCCTCTTGACGATATCATAATACACATAATGTACGTCGAGATTTAGGAAATAAAACGGAACCGGTCCCAAACATAAACATTCCTGTTGTAATTATTATTAATTTATTGTTCAAAGAAAATATTTACATTATTTTAAAGTATTAAGATTGTGGTAATATCGACAATATCAAGCAACAAATATTATCGTTATTAGTACAATCCGTGATAATTATTATTTTTATCCTAACAAAAATATGAATATAAATAGTTGTTATTTGAACAAAATCTTTGGTACTATCCCAAAATTACAAAAATAAAGCCCACATTAAAAATAAATTACACTACCTTTTTCACGAAACAAAAAATAAATAACAATCTATGTATGCCTGGCGAATACATAAAAAACTAATATTTACATATGATAACAGTAGAGAGACAAAAATTGTCAATGCAAACTTAAAGTGTCATGTTTCCAATGGAATGCACAATTACAAATTAAATTTAAAAAAAAATCCCTTTTTATATTACTTGACTATGTAAGATATTTGCAATCTTCTCAACCGTTTTACCAGTTAAAATCGATCGATGGTTACCTTCAACCGGTTGTACAATCACTTTACCTTTACATACTTCCGACAACCCATAATCTTCGCCTAATTGTACATAATTATCCATAGCTTTAATTAATGTAACTGGTCCTTTAAATTGTGTTGTTGGTTTATATTCATCGGCGGCCATTAATTTTTCAAATAGACTAGTAGCAGCTTGCGCTAATTGTTCTCTAGAAAATGGTGTACTATCCGAAATCATTTGTGTTGTACGTGCTACTCGTTCCTCCCATGTCTTTAACGACATTAATTCTGAAACAGTCTAATAAAAACGGAAAATTATTATTTGAGATAATGACAATATTTTTAATGGCTCACCTTTTGTTGATCGATTTCTTTGAATTGTAAGGCGAAATATGCAAGACATTCACTTTGTTCAGCTGCTACATTACCACGGATACGTGTATATTTGGTATTGCGCGTTTTTCCAGTATGTGTAGAAACATATGCTGGTGATCCATCGATTAATAATAATTTAACTTGTTCACCTTTACTCTCCAATTGACAGCCCATTTCAAAGGCTACAGTAGCTCCAAACGAATAACCAATCAATGTATAAGGTCCTTTCGGTTGTATTTTCTTAATTTCAGCATTATAATATTTCGATAATTCATTTATACTAGATAATGGTGCATTTGCTGTACATTGTAAACCGTAAACAGGTGCTTGAATATTGTTAGCTAACGATTCTAAGGATTTAACAACACCTTCAATTGGATGCAATACGAATACTGGTGGTGTTTTACTGTCATTTGATTTACTCTTCATTTTAACAATTAATTTAGATGGCATCAATTCTCCACCTTTATCAAACTCGATTTGATCATCTGTAGTAGGTGTTTGTTGTTGTTCCTGTTGTGGTGCTTCTGCGGGTGCTGAACCACCACTACTCAATTCGACTAATCGTCCAAATGTTAAAGCACGAATTTCTTGTGCACTTAATACTAAATCATAATTCCGTTCTAATGTTTGTTTAATTTCAGCACCCATTAATGAATCCATTCCTAAATCAGCCAATGTTGCTCCACTATTCACAGTAGATGCATCTTTAATACCCAAAATATTCGCCACAGCATCAATTAAACCAATTTGATTGCTACTAGAACTAGATTTATGTTTTTCAGCTAATACCATACTGGCAACAACAGGATTTGGTTGTTGCATAAATAGATCGATTGTTGCTAAACAAGATGACATACGTTGTGGTAAAGTACCACCAACTTCTGTATCATTATCACCCATTGTTTCTAAGATTAGACCAACATCACCGATTGCTCCCCATTGTATAGCAACACCTGGTAAACCGGCTTCTTGTCGCATCTCACAGATACGTTCCATAGCTGAATTAGCTAAACCATAATTGGCTTGTGAAGCATTACCCCGGCCACAAGAAACCGATGAGAAACTAACGAAATAATCTAAATGTGGTGCCATGGTACGTGAAGCAGCATCTAATTGTTTACAACCATCAATTTTCGGACGGCATACTGTAATAAAATCGGCCTCGCTTTGATTTTCCATCATGGCATCACGTAGAACAGCAGCTAAATTAAAGATACCACCAACTGGTCCTAAATTATTAGCTTCTTCCAATAATCGTTGGGCACCTTTTTGTGTAGTAGCATCAGATGTTGAAATTAGAATTGTAATACCCGTTTCTTGCCATCTTCGTACACATAATGATTGATAACCAGTTTTAATACCACTTCTTGATGTTAAAACGATCTTTTTAGCACCGCGTTGAATCATCCAATTGGCTAATTCTAGACCAAAACCACCTAAACCACCAACTAGTACATAACTCTTATCTGGATCCATATAAGTACGTGGGATAGCAGTGACCGTTTTCATTTTAGGTCGTTGTGGTTTACGACTCTCTTCATCGCGCACTTTCAACAAAACTTTACCAATATGTTTACCACTTGCCATAAAACGGAACGCTTGTTCGACTTGGTTTTCACTGAAAACGGTACTGGGTAATGGTCGGACAGCACCCGATTTAATACCTTCATTTATCAAGCGTGTAATTTCTTGTTTCTCTGGAGCACTACTATCGAATAACGCATCCAAAAGAATACCGTGGAAAGTGGTGTTCTTCAAAAAGATCGACATACCAAGTGGTGAATTATTCGATAAATCGACTTTACCAATTTCTAAGAATCGACCACCAACTGCCAAACAACGTACTGAAGCTTGTAATTGATGGGCTGCCAATGAATTCAATACCAAATCAACACCACGGCCTTTGGTTTGTGTTAAAACCATTTGTTCAAAACTGGTATCACGTGAATTACCAATACAATCGTCATTTAATTGTGGGAAGGTCTTCTTCAAGAAATCTCTCTTTGCTTGATTACTAACCGTTGTAAAGACTTTACAACCCATTGATAATGCAATAGCAATCGACGCTTGACCAACACCACCACTACCAGCATGAATCAAAACAGATTCACCTGGTTTCATATTACCACGTACAATTAATGCATAATAACTTGTACCATAAACGACTGGTATGGTTGCAGCTTCTTCTAAACTCCATTTCTCTGGTACTTCCCATAAGAAACCGGGATCGGCTAGGACTGTTGTTGCTAAACCACGTGCTGCTAACATACCCATAACACGACGCCCTTTTGAATCACGTCCCGAAAACTCCAAACCTAAGATACAATCCTGTCCAGCCAAATCACCCGGTAGAGCATCTGGTGGTAGTTTACCAGTTGCCAACATTATATCACGGAAATTGAGTGGTGCATAATAGACATGACACAATTCAGTGTTAAGATCACCACCCCTTAGAAACAAAAATTAAAAATTAACACCAAATTATTCAACAACTCAATAAATACTTACTTGTAGTACGTTAAAGGTCCTTCAACCCATCTTAAACTGGATAAATCGCCTCTAACCAAAGTATTGATATAAGCATGTTCAACTTGTAATTTACCATTATCATCATTATTGTAATCTAATAGAATGTGTCTATAACTGCCCCAGACGTTCTTCTTCAAAACGTTATGAATTAAATCTTTCTTCAATTGTCCACCGTAAGCGGATAAAGAGAATGCTGGAGCATTTGTGTCTTGAATGAATACAGATCGGATACCACCACCACCTGGTTCTTGTCGCAAACAATTCACCATACCAATTATACCAGACAATTCTTCACCTTGACAATACAAATAGATTTTACTATCATCAGATTCACTTTGTTTCATTGCTTCTTTTAATGGTTCCACCCATTTGAAGTCATGTTCAGTTATTTTAATTACTTGCGAATTTGGTAGTACAGGTACAGGTTTTCTTAATAGTACATAGACTTTTGTTGGTGTAACTTGTGTAGCAACAACAATTAAATCAGTTGTATTTAATTTGGTTTTATCGATGGCACCTTTTGGTTCTTCAAGCAATACAAATCCACCTGATTTCAATGAATTTGCAGCATTATCTAGTAATTCAATTCTATTATGTGTTAGAGCATCGGCTGCAATCACCAGATGGACATTTTGATCGATTTGTGTTGTATTCACATCTTTTACAGCATGTTTTACACGAGCTTGTTCCAAAGTTGTTGTATCAACCGGTTGTGAGGTCACAACAGTTGCATCAACGATACTCATCGGTTCCTTTTCTAAAATATCAACAACCATTGGGGCTAAAACTGATTCAATTGGACGATCATTCCCAACTTCAACAACTTTCAATTTTAAAGCTCCACTATTTTCGAGGATAATCTGTAGAAGTACAGTTAAAGCTTCAGTTTTGGCACGTTCTTGATTCTCACTTAATGACACACTATTTTCGTACGGTATAAAATTGTATTTTTCCAATTTGGGTGGAGCTTGTGCCTGTTGACGTCTCGGTGCCAAACTAGCTTTCATTCCTCTCAATTCAATACCACCCGATTTGATAACACCGATATCTTTATACATTTCAACACTAGGATGATCTTCTTTCAAACCATTAATATATTGGAGATGTTCTTTTGGATTGATGACAGCACGTTGGAGTCGTGTTGGTAGATAGAGTTCACGCGTATCTTTACCCAAAATTGCGAATTGTAACATTGTATCGATATAACTGATCCAATTATTGTTCCATTCTAATTTACCGCAAACGCCACGATTATCAGATTCGATAATACCCTGGAAAATTCCCGAATAATCATATCCTCTCAATCTCAATTCTTTATAAACATCTTCTGTACGTAATGTTAGTAGAGCCTTATTAGAATCCACCATTGGTTTCTTTAGTTTTAACGTTTCTTTTGTTACATCTTCCGGAACCGAAATTCGACCGGTTACAGTAACTGATCCACTTTCGCATAATTCAAATTCACCACTCGATTCGAAAATGTTAACCAAAAATTTAACGGAACCTTCTTTTGGCATAATTGTGGCACGATGGAATTGAACATCTTCAAGTATCACAGGCAATTGTTCATAATCTTCATTACGTAATTTAGCAAATGTTTTCCAAACCAACGTCAAATAACCAGTAGCTGGGAATAGGATACGTCCATCAATTGTATGACCAGCTAAGAATTCATCATCTTCTTTACTCAAATCAACATCAATAACTAATTCACCAGATCGTGAATTTTTATCAGCGAAATTCGCAACAATCCATTCAGTTGAATGATCCCATTTGACCAATGGTGCAATCATTGGTGTACCTTTACCAACTGGAAAACTAACCGGATGATAGAGATTGGCAAATTGTGGTTGAGCTCCAGCATTATACAGTTTTCCAATAGCCGATAAGAAGAATTCGGTATTATCTGGATAGCCGCGTTTAACCAAACTAATATTAGCCACTTTGGGGTCGAGAGCTCTCTTTAATATCGCTTGTAATAAACCGGTTGGAGCTATCTCAATTACAATAGCATTTTGTGGAACGTGTTGTAAAGCTTCATGGAATAGTACAGGTGATAGCAGATTGTTGACATGATAAGCTGCCGAACTGTGTTGAGCCAATGGTGTACCCCATGCACTTTCTGGGATTGATGAAGATATCCATCTTGATGTTCTCGGTTTAGCATTTGGAATGATTGCGTCTAAAGCTGCACGTAGTTTTGGACCAGCTTCAGCAATATATTTACTATGGAAAGCGATGCCGGAACTTTTCACTTTTTTCGCAAAGATATTCTCAGCTGTTAATTGTTCAACAAATGAGTCTACGGCTTCTGGTGGACCGGAAACCGTAACATTATCTTCACTATTATGACAAACTGCATAGACACCAGGTGGGCAACGTTGCTTAGCCTCTTCCCATGATAAACCAATAGCAGCCATAGCACCTGTTGGTAGTTTTGAATCAAGAATTGCTCGTCCACGGGAATATGCGGTCAAAATTGTTTGTTCAGCCGTTAGAGTACCATCGGCATAAGCACAACCAACTTCACCAACTGAATGGCCGACAATACCATCAGGTTCAATACCGACAAGTTTCAACATATCAGTTAAAGCGATTTGCATTGCAGCTATTGATACGAACGAATTTAAAATATTATCAAATGTAGTTTCAGTAGCATTAACTAAAATATCTTCAAGATTTACGTTGTGTGGTTTTAGAACTGTAGCAATTTTACGGATTGAGTTCTTGAAAGCATCAATTTTCATCAAATCTTTTGCCATACCGGCCCATTGCGAACCCATTCCAGAGAACACAAACCAAACTGGACGTTTATCGCCTGAAGCTACCTCATTCACATCCCGTACTATTTGGGGATTATTGACAATCGTATATCCACGATAATTGTGTCCGTTAATATTCGACTTGTGAACTTGATCGATTAACGCTAGAAATTCTTCATCATTCTTGTACTCATTAATTTTATCCAATAAAGTATTCACAGCCTCTTCAGTACGACCTGATACACCAACAATACGTGGCAAAGGTTCTGCAGGCCAACTAGTTTTTGGTTTTGGATTCGATTTCAAGATAATATGGGCATTAGCACCACCAAAACCGAATGAATTAACAGCAACAATTCCACCTTTGAATGGTTCATGTTTCGATACGACTTTCAATCGACCATCATTTAAGGCCGGTATATCTTTATTGGGAGTTTGGAAATGTAAATTAGCTGGAATTATTCCAGCTTCCATGGCAATAACGATTTTGGCAATTGAACATAGACCAGAAGCTGGTTCGGAATGACCCATATTACTTTTAACTGAACCAATTAAAAGCGGTTCTTTACGATTTTTACAAAAGAAATCAGCAATAGAGTTGACTTCTTGTGGATCACCCACTTTTGTACCTGTACCATGCGCCTCAACATAAACAACATCATGCGGATTAACACCAAATTCAGCATAAGTTTCTCGGATTAATTTGTTTTGCATACTGCCAGCAGGAAAAGTGATACCTTGTTCTTTATAGCCGTCCGTATTGGTTTTAGCGCCTAATACAGTAGCGTATACACGGTGGGCATCACTGGCTTTTTGTAAATAAACAACAACAGCAGCCTCAGCTCGTACATAACCGTTACCGGAGGCATCGAATGCTTTACACATACCCTGTGGACTTAACATGCTCAAACGATGGAATTGTAACGATTGTGTCGGTTTCAAACACAGATTGACGCCACCAACAATAGCTGCATCACATTGTCCAGTCTGCATAGCACTTATAGCTTGTTGGAAAGCAAATAAACTACTTGAACAAGCCGTATCGATAGCATAACTTGGTCCAGTAAAATCGAATGTATACGAAAGCCGATTAGGAAACATTGCCCGACAACAACCGGTCAAACCATAACCATTTGTTACGTCTGCATTGCGTGTGAAAAATTGCGATGATTCACTGTCTGACACACCAATAAAGACGCCAGTTCTTGAACCACGTACATCATTTGGATTGACACCAGCATCGATTAATGCCTCATAAGTTGTCTCTAATAACATACGCAATTGTGGATCCATAACATCGGCTTGTTTGGCATGTACACCAAAGAATGTTGCATCGAACTGGGCTAAATTTTTCAATTTACCAGAACGTTCCGGTAAACCATATAAGCCAACTGGCCAACGACGGTCATCACTACTTATCATATCGATACCATCGAAGAGGTGTTGCTTGAACTCTTCCATGGTATCGCTTTCTGGGAAACGTCCCGATATACCTGATATGACGATTTCTTCATTCATATTACAATGATTATTGAATTGGTGGGAGTTTTGTGTTTCAGGCACGCGTGCAGGCATTTTGATTTTTTGTATTTAATAAATAATAAATCTGAAACAAACACAAAAATAGATTGTTAAACTATCGTACAATAAAAAACGGTTATTATAATGGATATCAATTATACAACAATAGTCAACACAATTACGCTAACAAACTGTTTCAATTGATAAAGAAGATTTGCAAATTGTTTGTTAGGAGTATGTTAAATGGAACTGTGTAGATTGTGGTGTGCATTGGTCGCTCGAAAGAGGCCCTAAATTCTTTCAGGAAGTCTTAAGAAATCATTCATACTGTAGAGAGCACCTTTACACTATATAGGTTGAGGAGACTATTCTAAGAATCATGTGTTTCTTTTTGAGGGTCAACTAAAAGGGAACAAATAAAAACACAACTGTCCTTTAAAATAGTCCCCTCGTCCTATACAGTCTGTTTCATCCCACTCGACCACCTTTCATAGCTTCTTCAATTATTAAAAGATTCGTATGCAATCTTGAAGATTCTAAATTAAGTTACCAAAGGTCCTTAGGTGACCTAGTTTAAGTTCTTGAGGCTTATATACGTATATTTCAATAATTGAAGAAATTGTGAAACATGTTCACTCGTGCTGAAACAGTCTGTATATCCAGAATCGTGACAATTGGAAGTTCCTCCTTGAGCAGTTTACTTATGAGAGCACAGTAAGTATTCTTGTTTCATCTAACAATAAGATTAGTGGTTCTTTTGAAAGGGTATAGAATGTTTCCAGTTCTCGGGGATATTCGTCGAGAGACTGCTTAAGTAGAGGTCCCTCTGATATTAAGCATAAGTTGAAGAAAAGGCATACGCTTCAATGAGAAGTTTTCGTATACTTTTTCTAAGCATTTTACATTATATTCCTTCTGGAAATTGGATATTAATCCAGTCCGATCCAAGCTCTGGCACCACTGTTGATACTAAAACTAGTTTTAAAAAAAATTAAGCCGGCCCTGTGCTTATTAATCTTCACGTAAGCAATCTTTCGATTAATTTTGTCCTGAATTCTTGACTGATTTTACTTTGTTATGGCTTCAAGCTTATGTTTTATTTCAACAATTAGACACAATTCAGTAATTAGATTAGGGTACCTTTATTAAAGATACGTAGCATTTTCATGGGACGTTATGTATTTATTTTGGAATCTTATCAAAATTTCGCATAACACCTGTGCAATATCCGATTACAAACAATAATAAAAAAATCTATTCTTATCTTATCAATTTCAACAAAACAACTTACAATGATTCCTTCATTACTGATAAGATTAAATTCGGCTTATAGTGACATTGATTGTAACATTAGGACTTTTCAATGACGTTATTATGTAAACAATAATCGTATAAATCAGACCATCGATAACTGACCGACAGACGAAATTGACTCATACGATAATTATTTTGATAGCTATTACGGAATAAGAGATAAAAAATCGGAAATTTTATACGATAAAAATATAGTAACTATACACATGGAAATGTGATTATTTTATGCAAATTTCTATAAGGAATTTTCCGCAGATTAGAACACAACTATAACCCGATGACATTTTTTCTTCAATAATTGTTTGGTAACTATTTACGGCATTAGATATAAAAAATAGGAAATTTTATACGATAAGAATAAATTAACATACATAAACATGGAAAAGTGATTATTTAGGCAAGTTTCTATGAGGAATTTTCCGCAGTTTAGAACCGCAATTGTAATCAGTTTTTTTTTTCTTCAATATTTAATAGGTGCCTATGATATAATACCAACAATTTAACAATAAATACACTAAATTTTATGCAATGCCAACACGAGTAAATTGGTAGACCTGTGATGAAGAAAAATTTTTACGAATAATTAAATCGTTATTGTTTTTAGAACACCAAATTAACAACAAAATAATATAGTCTATGTAAAACGGGAATTTGTTTGGAAAATCCAGAAAAATTACCCGTTTTTCTTACGTATTCGTATTTAAACCTCCCAGATTTCTACTGCAGTGCTACTAACACTATAACAATAAATTTACTATATTTACGGCGCGAATGGTACGACTGATTTTAAACGATTCTATTTTTTAGGAATAATAACAATTTTCACAACGAAAATACTAGAATGTTTGAATTTTCTTCAAAAAAAAAACAAACGTTTGCTCGTAGTGTTTAAAAATCGCGCCTACTACAATATTGCCAACTGTTTAACAACAAATTTACTAATTTCAAATGAACAACTGTAAAATTTTGTTAATAAATTCGATTTTCGTCGCGCGTGATTCATTACTAATTGAATTGTTATTATTAGTTTTTTTGCTATTGTTATTGTAATTACTTAATAATCAAACAATGAATAATCAGCATACATTAGAATTGCTTAATTTTTATTTTATCGATAATTTGCAATTTTGGGAGAATTCTGCAATACCGGTAAGTAATTGGTTGCATGAAACAATTGATAATCGGCTGATTGCGACTTTAATTAAATCAACAATAATCAACTTACCCTTTTATAAAAACAGAAAAAAAAACAAACACGAAATTATCCAGAAATTTTGCAAAAAGTCCTCACTAATTCCTCATACAAATGTTGTCAATTATAATGAATTATTAATACTAACAGCACTGGTTTTATTGGAGAAATTCTATATATATTTTTTTAATTTATTTTATTTAATAAATTATTGATTTATGTTAATAATTATTAAATTAAATATATATTTAAAACAAGAATGGTGCCGGCAAACCGTAGCGCTGGCGAAAAACCGAATAACGGTAAAGATCTGCGCTTGGAATTTATCAGTCGCGGGATGTGGCCCTATGTCAGACCATGCGCTACAGCCAATGGTGTGGTTGCGTGGTCTGCTCGTGCCCCGCGAATGTTGCCCCACTGAAATACTACCCAAAACGCTTTATAAAAATCCAATTGCTGAAGTATAATAATAATACTAACAATAAAATCGTATGATCAATTGGAAATCAATGATAAATTCTACGTTTTTGAAAAAAATAAATAAATAGAAATAAAATTTTCATCATTTAAATATTATCCTTCAGGATAACTCAATGACGTGGAATATACTGGCTATTGATTTTCCTTATTATCGTGTTGTTAACGATTTTATTATGTTGAAATTGTTCAAAAACAAAACAATTTTTTTTGCTTTTACCGAAACGATAAGGATGTTGGAAAAAATGTCGACATATTTGAGGAACTTTCCCAAAATATTGTCACTAAGGACAAATTCAATTTTTGTAAATCTATCTTTGTCTTCTAGAATTATAGTATATTGAGCAACTAGTACGAGAAGTTGCTGTGCCTTTGCGTGCCGAAAACGTAATTTACACACGCCTACAGACAAACAGTTCCGCAGCATGATAAAAACTTATTTGAATCAGATAAGGCCGGAAACGTATCATTTCTAGAGCAAGCTTTTCTATGACGGATAATTTAGCCAAAAATGTAGTTTCTCATGGGCTACTGAACTGATTAGTTTGAGGTGGTTTAGTAGAATGAAATTTACTCAATTAAGATAATCTTAAGTCGGAATTGAGGGAGGAAAGTCAAACACAGTGACTGATGTACAATAGAGGCGCCCAAAATCGTTCTTTTTGTGGTCTCGTTCACGTAAAGAACGAAACTGAAACAAGCGAGTCCTTCAACTCAAATGATTACTCAACAATTCCGAAACAATATAAGTCGGCTTATGGCGGCAAACTGATAACGATGAACAATCTTTTAAGTTGCAAGTGTGAATTTTATTACCTAAGTTAAAAAATATAAATTTCTAATGTTGCAAAGAGTTTTAGTGAAAGTCTTTCTTTTATTTTGTCAAATTAAAGTAAAAACTAGAGAAAGATGGCATTGAATCGCGTGATCATGGTCGTACGATCAACACCAATTGAATCCATGTAAATATAAGTTCATTGTACCTGTTACAATTACAACTTGTATATAGCGTAGAGAAAGCATTACTGACTGTGAGTAGAGCACAACTGTTATGGAATAAATAGCGTACGGATGTACAGTGAGATCATAAAATTTTCATGTAAGCAAACGTTTTGAGAGGACTTCGAAGGCGTAAATTCACATTATCTTTTTATATTTTTCACATTCAATTTATCGTTACGAAAAGTCGCCTCCGCCACTTTTCAAATTGCTTTATTACTGCCACTTGAAATTATTGTCCTAATTATCTACATTGCGCAAAGTATAATAAAATTTGTTAATATTACTGTCTGGATTATGGAAACCGAATGAAAATATTAACAGTTTTTGTGAATTTCTCGAAAACTAATTACTTATTCCTGACATTAAAAGCTATCGTTACTAGCTCCATAACGACTTTGATATTTTAAAAACTTTTTGTTGATTCTAACTTCAAAAGATAAGGTTCTTTTAAGCCCAACAAGTAATTAAATTCGTTCACTGCTAATTATGTTGCATCGAAAGTGTAAAACATTGTAAAGGTGTTTTTTTTTGCTTGAAGGTAAGAAATAAACATGATAAAAGTAACTACCTACAAATGCGTGATAAGTAGAATGTAATTTAGAGGCTAATTAGTCAATGATAATACCAGTTGTGTACATCTAACTTCGTTTACACGTGAAACAATTGAAAAATCCTCTAAAAGGCATTGTCGGAGAATTGACTTAAGAAATTAAAGTCAAACGAATCAAATTAGGACACAATCGATTCGGTAATAAAAAATGTAAATGAAATGTTGCATATGACCCAAAAAGGATTAGATTCTGTAACATCAAAAACTGGCCGCAAATTAAATATTTGTTGCCTTCTTATAAATTTTGGGTACGGTCCTGCTCGTTATCGTTGGCGAATAATCAGGTGGGATGCGGTATAGTAGACCAAACTCTCTATCGATTTTAAGATGTAACGACTTTGTTGGTAAATTTTTGCGATGAATTTTATTGATTCCCGGAATAGTTTCCTACTTTCAAATTTCAACAAATATTTTGACCGTGTATCACCTCGATATTTATGGCTATTCCCAACTAGATTAATGTCTAATATTATTTGTTGAAACTTGCAATAAAACTGAAGATCATAAAATAGTGGGGCCATAAAATCGAAACAAAATTGGGTCTACTATAAACACCTTTTAATGTTTGCTTTATAGGGGGTTTTGTTCAAACGACTAAAATTTTACTTTCTCTTAACGCGAGCTTTGCATATTATATGAGAATAAACACCAGGGCTTTTAGTTTTCAGTACTTCCTACGCAATGTTTAAGGTAAATGTAGTGCCTAGTCATTTCATCTTTGGCACCTATAACTCTATCAAAGTTCTGTTTTGTAAACACAACTTTGATAGAGTGATATGTGCCTTACGCGGTTCTCGAATGGCACCTGAACTCCATTTGACTCTAGGGTTCTAGTCTAGACAACATCTGCCATTTTAGTGAACTTCTGTTCAAGGGCACCGAAAATTATGATCCAGGGTTCATTCGATTCGGAATGACCTCGAGAAACTTTTTGAAAAATTTGAAGGCGTGCTGGCAAAAATTGAAAAAAAATGGGGGTTTGGTTTTTTGCAAATATTTCGGGAACTAGTAAAGATATTCGAAATTTGAAAAAAGATCCTTAAAGAGGAGGAAATTTCCTAAAAAAAAGTTCTACCTCCCGGAACTTTTTTTTCACTTCTTGGAGCTTTTGTTGAAAGGCTTTAGAAAAGATCCCCGTTGGAAAAACAAAAAATTTTGATTTTTCACTTTGTTATTAACAATATAAGAGGTTAAAATTGTTAATTAACAAATGCGTTTTTAAGCTATAAAAAAAATTGTTTAAGAAACAGTTTTGCTCTTAAAAATCATAATATTTATTGCTGATTCAAATCCAAAAAAAAAATAATTCAATTATCTTATAAATTTGTTTATAACAATTATTTAAATAATTAGAGTACAAAATTATAAAAAATCATTTTTATGTAACATCAAA
The DNA here is from genome assembly GCA_021725515.1 of Epicauta chinensis. Taxonomy (NCBI): domain Eukaryota; kingdom Metazoa; phylum Arthropoda; class Insecta; order Coleoptera; family Meloidae; genus Epicauta; species Epicauta chinensis. The sequence goes on along the minus strand of JAEDXX010000079.1, from coordinate 467,817 downwards.
TAGTAAGAATATGAACAAATTGGAATATGAAAAAAAAGATTTTCTTGCTTAAAAATGCTAATTAACAATAATAACAACGTTAATTAACAATTTTAATCTCTTTTAGATTGTTAATAAAAAAGTGGAGAATCAAAATTTTTTAATTTTTCCAACGAGGATCTTTTCTAAAGCCTTTCAACAAAAGCTCCAAAAAGTGAAAAAAATTTGAGGTATTTTAATTTAACAATTATCAGAGTTTTTATGTAAATTTTAAACTAGTAAAAGTTAGTTAATTAACAAAAGCATATCTAATAAAATAATTACGAGAAAATTTTTTCCCCCATGGATTTTCGTTTATTCAAGTGTCTAGAGGGTAACTGATTTTTTTAATTTCTTAATATTGTTACTAATGGGTTAAAATTATTTTTATTGTTCAAGATCTCGTGTGGGTCAGAGCGTGCTGATCGCGCGTCACCCTCTTTTAGCGCTATTTCGCCTCAAAATTGAAATTATAAATATTGATGGTAGAGTTCCGGGAGGTAGGACTTTTTTTAGGAAATTTCCTCCTTCTTGAGGATATCTTTTCAGATTTCGAATATCTTTAATACTTTCCGAGATATTTGCAAAAAACCCAACCCCCATTTTTTGCACCTCCTTTCTAGAGGTCATTCCGAATCGAATGAGCCCTGGATCATAATTTTCGGTGCCCTTGAAGAGAAATTCACTAAAATGGCACATGTTGCCTAGACTATTCGGTGAACTTGTTTTTGATGTGTTAACATTTCACTCCTCCCGCTTGTTCAAAATGCCCCGTATGTTCTGATGTTTCCTGAAAGCTAAACATTGATGTAATTCTCTGATATTCTTATTTTATCAGGCCTGTTCCACCCTGAAATAAATAGTGTCCTGTACCATTTGATGTATTGATTAATTCTACTGGTTATCAGTTAACAATTAAGTAATTGGGTGTGTGTTTTTCCGCTCAACGATCAATCAACGTTTTTATTTTCTTAGAAGATAGGAAGGTATTGTGTATTGTATTTCATGGTCAACGAAACCTTAAAAAAATACTATTTAACTGAAAGATTTAATTGCTAATTTCGCTTAAATGTTCGAATTTCTTTTATCACTACTGGCACCTAATTAATTCGAAATTGCCAGGTACTTTTAAATTGGTCTTTTTATTTATCGTTTACGTGCTTTGAATCTCTATTCACTTTTGGTCGATTAGCATGTAACTCATGCAAAAATTATTTAAAATGAAAAAAAAAAACAATAACTGATTTTACTTCTTTTTTTTTGTAGTTGTTGTTGGAAAATACTCATTATTTATTCGCATGTTCTCCTCTATCGTAATGGAATAATAATAATTATTACCGTGATTGTAGACAGTATGTTATATGATTTGTAAAAACTATTAGAAATGATAGAATTATCGCAAAAATTGCATGATAAAATTAAGTTGTATTTCTTGTCCGGACACAAATTATTTTCTTAAGGTCATTTTCGAGGCTACTTTTTCTTGTTTATATGCATACATTTTATATTTGTTTTATAATTAAAAAGTATTTTGATAACGGAGTGTAAATGTACTTTGATTTTGGATTCTCTTTCTTATCAGAGCAATTACGATTAATAATTTGGAAAATTTGGTACAGAATAATCTGTAAGTTTTAAATTTTGGTTTGTTCAATTTTTTTTAGATTTTGGAAAGGAATTGAACTGAAACGAGCATTTGAAGTACTAGATTTTTTGTCAGAGTTCACACAAACCTTAACGGGTTTCACGACCGGCAAAGATTCACTGTTGTTGAGTTGTGCAGCCTTGACTTTGAATTTTTTTTACAAAGGAAGTTTTTAAGAAATTAAAAATTAAAATTCATTTAGTTTTCAATACCAATTTAAATCGCTTTTGACGTCGTTTTTTTTGTTTATTAACATAACTGAATAAAATTTACGTCAGTTGTAGTCGTTGATCTGTTTGATGTCTGTATGGATTTATTTTTTCAAAATTCGCACTTATCTTCCAAAAAATCTGATAAACAAGAATTGTTTGAAAGAAGTCATTTTTTTAGAAAATAGACGTGAATTCTGGAAAAGCAAATTTATACCAACATCAAGCACATTAATAACTATCACTGACACAAATTTCATTGAAATCTGTTAATAAACAAAAAAATGCGACGTCAAAATCGATTCAAATTGGCATTGTGATTGAATTTGAATGTCTTACGGGAAAATTAAATAAATTTTCCAACAAATTTTTATTGGAAACTGTCGCTCATTAGAAACGAATCTAACAGAATTTTTTCTTAAATATTCAATCCTCTGTAAAAAGAATTTAAAGTCTACGCTGCACAACTCAACAGTGTATCGCCGAACATCGTGATATCCCCTTAATCTTCCAATAATAAAAATATTGACAAATCCTCGTATAGTTGAAGTTGTTTTAAAATTAATACACTTAAGTCAGCGAAATAGTGACCTTAACTTTGACTTTGCTACAACTAAAAAAAAGGTCAAAGTCAAGTCCCAGATAGATAAATAAACTATTTTTTCTTCTTCTGATTGGCCTGTTTAGCCTTCATCTCTTCTTCTTCGATAATTAGCGTCTCGATTGCTTTAATACGGCGTCGACATAACGGCGTCTTCAACCACCACGAATTCAAAGCTTCCTCTTCTTCTTTATAAATCGGTGTTCTTTTACACAACGAATTCACCAATTCTAAAGGATTCAACGGATGTACGCGTAATTGTAGGATTCGTTTTGTTGTCATCACTTCTTCAACCGTATCCACAATTGAACCTGTAATTATTCTATTTTGTTTTTTTTTGATAAAATCACTCAACTTGACCCTACCAATAGTATAACCGTCTGATATTTTACTAATAACACTGATATCAAATTGCCAATTGATTGCCGAATATTTCATTAATAAATAATTCCAAATTGAATATCTTGAGCTGTAATCCGGTTTCGGTACTATAATGAATTTCTGATAGACTTGTTGTAAGAGCTTCTGGTCGCTTTCCCACGGGCAATTCGAACAGCCTATTAACATTATCCGCTCGTCAGGACTAAAATCTTATCAAATTGTATTATAAAATATTAAACTGGAAATTTATTGGGTACTTTTTACAATTTTCGGTAGATCCTTCTTCAGTCGTCGCGGATCAGTTTTATCAGTTTTTGGTATTTTCTTAACAAACGGCCGTTCAGCAAAATCCATATAGATAATGGCCGGTTGATATAATCGTGCCACTTTTGTTATCAAATGTATCAACATAATTAACCCCGATTTACCTGGATATTTCCCAACAATATTCGCTGGTGTAATATCGAATAGTATAGCACCGGTTTCTGTACATACAGCATGTACCAACATATCTTTGCCGCTCCCTTTAGCACCGGATATCAGTAACGATCTTATATGCGGTGTTGATTGATGTATTTGCGCCGATAGTAGTGGTATTACACTGAATTCGGTGATAAGTTGCCGGATATCACCGAGAGCAATCCGTGGATCCGTGCCTTTATTGTGGGCAGCCGGTAGGCTGTAGGAGCGTTCACCCTTGAAGTCTTCTAAATAGACTTGAGGACACCTGTAATGTCACAATAAAGGGCAGAACACAACCCAGGAAAAAATATTTTGTCGAATCATATATAATCATACAAGTTATTCAGACCTAATTATATATAATCATATATAAATCATACGTATTTATATATGATTTATAAATAATTATAAATAATCAGACAAAATCATTTTTTCCTGGGAACATTCGTGGCAGTTACCTTTTGATGATGCCGTTAGCAACCAGCTCCTCGAATAGCGATTCCGGTGTCCGATCCGGTGTCAGGTCTTTCTCTTTCTTCTTTTTACTCTTCTTACCACCTTTGCGTGTCTTTTTGCTTGTTTTCTTCCTAATTTTATGGCCACGATCACGATCTAAAGCATCTTGTAGTAGTAATAGTTCGTTCTTCATCATTTCGTCGACGACTTTACGTAACTCATTCTCCATTTCTAGTAATTGTTCGTGTTCGATCATATCCGGATAGAATGTTTGTTGGAAATGTCCACTTTCATCTTTCTTCTGCCAGATATCTTCATATTCTTCTTTACAAACATTCAATTCCGGCAAGAATATCGAAACGGTAGCTTTTGTTGATTGTTCCTCATCATCACCATTAGTCTTTTTGGTTTCTTTACTTTTATCTTTTTTCGTTTTGGAATCTTTCGATGATGCAACCGTAGATTTACTTGTTTCACTATCAGTACCTTGTCGACTTAACAACAAGCGAGACTGTGTACGTTCCGAACCGGTATATTCCGGTATCTTTCCGGTTTGTTCGCGGTACTCATGCAACCATGCCCGCATTTGATCGCTTAATTGCTCCAAAACAGCCCCTTTTTGATACTTCTCCAAATCCGAGCGACTTTTTCGTACAGCTTCCTCATACAGTTTCTCTTGTTGTTGTTGTTTCAATTTACGCTGTTCTCGATTCTCTTTGTCTTTGATGAATTCTTCGTTGTCGACTTTCGGTGGCGGTATCATCCCGATTAGTAGCATCTCCTGTACTTTACGTCTACGCGTCTGTCGACGTGCTATATATCCACGCCAGATTTTCTGTATACGTAATGCTGCATTCAAATTCAAACCGGCTCGTTGTTGTCCGTCACCCTCCCCATCGATTATTGGTGGTTTCGTTTTGTCCTTCATCGATTTCACTTCACGCATAAATTGCGCCCTTAATCGCCCCTGTCTGGCGCGTTCGTGTACTTGAATTATTAAAATCGCTTGTTGTTCAGTTAATGGTGGTTTCTGAATTGTTTTCTCAACATATCCAAGCTTCTCTAACACGTTATCGATGATCTGTTGTTGATTATCAATAATTTCTTGACGCTCTTCACGGAAACACGATGGTATTTTTAATTCAGTCTCTAATGGTGTTGTTTTAATTAATTCGATGATATCACCGCAATGTGTGAATTCATTTAAATCACCTTCAATTAAATCCGATTTCAATTCCAATATTCTACCTAATGTTGCTTCTAATAGCTTGCGTATCAATCGACGTTTCTGTGGTTGTATCATTTGATCAATACATTCACTTAATTGATTCGCTATTAAAATGTATTTAATGTAAAGGGTTGCTAATAATTGACGCTGTTCTCTGCGATCAGCTTGAACTGGTTCGATTTGTAACGTTTCTGTTAAGATTTCTTGTGCTTTTCGCCACTGATTGTCGTAGGTGTGGTGTGACATGGTTCTTGGACTGTTGTTAGGTCACTATGGTAACAGCAGAAGGGTTAATTGTTGTCCGGCTTGAACCTTTAGTGAGTATGAGCAGGAAAGCATTCCTTCTCTAAACTTTATTTAGGTGGAGGGGCAAATCTGTTGCTCCAGTCAGAAGATTCACATTTTTTTTTGCCAAAAGTGTTTCTTCAACAAATATGCCTAAAAAAATCTCTTGGCTACTTATGGTGTTTTTTTGAAGTTCTCTCGCCTCATTTGATTGTTCCATGGATCCTAAAGAAGTGGCAAAATTTCTTCTGGTAGAGAAGGAAAAATGCTGCTTTCTTATAACGGTTTGTTTACTTTCCACTTGAGCTTGAACCTCCTGCCTCTAATTATCATTATCAAGTTTTTGCTTGATGCCCTACAGTGCCTTCCTGTAAGCGTATTCTCTAAAGGTTGATTGCAAGAAAACTACTAATCATTACATAGATTTTTTATTGAATTTGTTGGTTGATAAACACTAACAAAGCTTGAATAAATAGTACGATTATCAATTGGAATGGATTTATCGAAATGGATCAGTTGTATTTTCAGTGACTGTTGATAAAGTGGAAGTTAAAGAGATAAGCGTAACAAGAGTGCTTTGTGTCGTGACAGGATTTGTTGTGAGATTCCCTGTAATATCATGTAATTTACCATGATTGGCTTGTGTATCACTACATGGATGTTCATCCATTGGACTGATGATCGTTTCCAAAAAGTATGCCATCAATGAACCAGTTGTTAAACCGAAATTGTACAATAACGTCATTATATTGCCAGTTAATTCACGGTAACGTTCATCAACTTTACCAGGTGCATGTATCATTGGTACACTGCCCAAAATACCATTACTGAAACCTAATATTAATGCAAACGTAAATGCTGTCACTTCAGCTGAAAATATTGGATTTGATCTTGGTGCAACACACATTATCATCAATGGTATCATAATTAGTCGAAGAACAGAACAACGCACTAATCGTCCACCGGTCCAGTAACGTGATGATGATGCCAACATTTTACCCATCAGATCAGCACCATTAAAGAATGCCATCATTAATATCGGCATCCAGGATAATAAACGACAACTAACTATCTCGGATGCTATGCCCGGATATAGACATAATGTAGCAAAATACACCAAACATATCGATATCATATAGGGGTGGATAGATTTGGTTATTTCCCAACGAGCTATCAATCCTCCTATAATGCGAACAAACAGAAAGTTTTTAAAGAAAATTTTGAGAAGAAATAATTACGCCGAATCCCACTGAGACCGCCACTAGTGCTGACACTTTGCCGTCCACGTATCACAACATCTTCGACTTTATAAGTAGGAACATTTACATTACCAGACGGTTCGTAAGCTGGATTGGCGAAACTTAAAGTGTTGCCAGCTGTAGGTGGTGGACTGTTTTGGATTTTCAAAACTCCATATTGGGCATCGTTAGTTTCAATCTGTAATCAATAATTTTGAAGATAATTTGAAAACTCAATTTTAGGAGCAGACCAGTCGCAAAGCTTATTTGAGGCCAAAAAATTGAACCTTTTTACTACAGAAGCCTAGAATTAACAATAAATTCTAAAAAGAAAAAAACTAAGCTTTTATAAATAAGCGACTACTTGAGTAGAAAAACGATTGATTTTACACCGTTTTATTGTTAACATAGTGCTCGTATTTTGTCTGAACTAAGCCGCGTCGCAAAATAAGCCCAGCTTTCAACTTGTTTCCGCTCGTTTATACTCTTATTTAGCTTGGTTTCACCTTGGTACCCGATTAAATTTTGCCTGGCTCTCGACCTATGGAACTTTGGGGTTTCTTCTTCGTTAGTAAGACCTGTAACTCACCGATTTAACCCGTAATCAATATGAAACCAAGTCGAGAAATCCTGATTGCAACTTCACTGTATAATTTTGAAAGAACTGTGAAACCAAGTTGAAACCCAGGCTTTTTTCATCTAGATTACTCTTAAAAGACTTGGTGGGTTGCCAAGGTCTTTGAAAACTTAGAAGACAATACTACGAGCATATTAAAGGCATAAAATCAGTAAAATAACGCTAAGTAACTATTGGTATGGAATAGGATCTAATCAAGGAGGAAGGAGCCCTAAATTCTCCTCCTAAAAGACCTCTTTTTGAGTAGTGCAAAGCACCTCTGTACTCTCGATTGTTCGCTACTGGTCTGCCCACTAAAACTCTAGCTCCAAATTACCAATCCAGCATCTTCGGTAGGTTCTAACGTGATCCTAGTTTTGGCTCGTTCACACAATGCAATATAGAATTGTATAAAATCAGTCCTTCGAATCAAATGATACATGGCAAAACAGGTTGCAACAGCCGATACAGATACTGTAAAGAAATAAATTGTGCTGCCACGTATCTCCGGTACGAAAAATCTTGTCAACACTCGAACAAATGATGTAAAAACGCCGGACGCACTCTCACCAACCATCAATGCTTGTGTATACCGTGCCGGCAACATACTCGTATAACCATAAAAACTTGATTGTTGTACTTAAAATTGATATTGTAATTAAAGGAGAATTTGTAATGATGTGATAAATACCGGTACAACCCACAGCCACAACAGCCACAGCCGCCAAATTAACACTGTAAGAAGTCGCTGTACCGAAAGCTTCCCACCACACCTCACAAACAACCACAAATATCAAAGTGATAAACGACATAATATATCCTTTAAAGAAACAATAATAAATTTGTTGATTACGATTAACTATATTAGTATTATTACCGAAATTAATTCGTGAATTTAAAGTGAACGTCTCTACTAACAAATTATTACCAAGTACTGTAAAGAAAGCAACAACAATATAAACTAAGGACATATCGAAGACAACCGGAGTGCCAGGATAACGGATTTTAAAATAATCCATAGCCATTATAAAACTGTAAATTATACAAATAATTACTTGTATACATCTTAATTGATTAGTTTACCTGTTATAAGGTAATAAGAAACCAGCCCCACCTAATACGAACGATAAATAAACAGCATTATAAGCGTCTATAGGTGGTGATATATTCGAAAATGTTGTTGTATTATGATAATCATTTGTACGGCGAGATTTACCCAATTTTGAGTAACCATGACCATCATTGGTCTCTTCCATTATTATCGGGGAGAAATATTAAGCTTTCTTAGAAATATTTACAAACATTGTTTTGATTGCGTTTTTATTAAAGATTAAACACTAAATTATAATTGATATGATCCAATTATTCCATTTAAATTAGTATTTTACACATATACATTGCACAGTGCGCAATTTGCGCATGTTTTCTAACTTATTGATTCTATCTATAAGGGTAGGTGCTGGTATTTGAGATTAAAAAAAGGGATGAAACCTCTACTCATACCACAAACATTTACTTAGTTTAGGCAACCAATTAAACACCTTGACATTTATAATTGCATACCCTTAAATCAATTTTATACTGAATCGGATCTAATTTAAATAGATAATCAATCATAAAAATAAGATAAATCACCGAATTCAACCTAATTTAATGCAAATTTGAATCAAAATTGATTCTCAGTTGGATACAATTTTAAATTGGCCGCTAGTTGTTATCATTTGTTTCCGCCGAATTACCCAATCCGCTAAATTGATGGTGACATCTGTTGGTCATCCGGATGAATTATTGTAAATAACATGACCGCATTGATGTTTCCGTATAAAAACCGTGTTGGCTTTGGCCAATGCGCGACATAAACGTGCGCAATGTTTAAATTTATTTACAAAATTAATCAAATTACAGCAAATACGTGATATTTTCGTTTTGTCATTGATAAAAACTACCGAATATTGTGATTTTTTTCTATCGTAAATATTGTTATTGTTAGAACGTGATTGCTTTGGAAAACCAAAACGGAATCGTAAAGGAACAATATTCTAAGGAGGCGATGCAATGTCGTCTGTCAAACTCGGTGATTTTTCATTAGATCTCTATTTATGACAAGTGTCAAAGTGTGTTGTTATTGTTTTGTTTTCTTTGTAATTTAATATAAATTAAAACAAACGATTGTTAGCGATGTAAATTAGTGTTTTTGTTTGTTCGGGGGTAGTTGAAAATTTTTGCAGGGGTAGTTTTGTTTTTTTTCTATTGTTATTGTTGTTATTATTGTAAAACATAAATAAATTGCGGAAACAATGGGCGCTAAACCGAGTACGGCACAAGGTGATACCCAACAGAGTCCCCGTACAAGGGCCTTCTCAACAAGTAGTAGTTCTGAAGTGGTGACAGCCCCCGGCTTCCGTTTTATGCGTTCGTTAGGTGTAACGATGTCATCGAATGACCGACAAAGGGCCAGATCGTTATCTAGTGTACCCGATTTACATACTAGTCATGAGACAATACCAACTGGTGCTAGTTTTGATGTTAGTACAGGTGCTAGTCCAGAAACTGATAGTAGTTCAACGGAAGATGCTAATGGGGCCTTGGTGGGATCGACTGCCTCCAGTATCGCATTAGGACGTGTGTATGCTGCACATTCATTGCCATCACATATTTGGTCGTTAAATGGTAAGTTTACAGAAAAAAAAAACAGCAAAATTATTACTGGAATTGTTAACACGTGATTGCAGTATTATGACGTATTTAATTGGAATATAAAGTATAAAATCTAAAATTCAAATTTTCCCAAGACTTTATGTGTTTACATTTGATTGACGCAATTTACTGTTATTATTTTTTTCTCTGTTGTTATACAGCTAACTAGACAGTGACGATTGATTAAAATGATTACCATATAATTTTATCACATGCTTATAATCGATCCTTAACCCATCAGTAAGAGTCTATATTTGATAGTTGATTAAATCTGTATTTTATTATCAAAACAACTGATTTCAGTTTTTATATAACATATGAAAATTTTGTGCGTAATTATTATTTACAGATGAAGACGCAAAAAATAGCGTAATCAGTTCTAATAATACAGGAAAAACTAGATTATCTTCTACGTAATAACTAGGGGGAGGAGTTGACGACCTTAATCTGTAAAAAAGACCTAGGAACTTGAGGTCAAACTAACAAAATTATACCGCAACAGATTCGATAACAGAAGATGAATAGAAATGGTGATACAGATAAAAAATTTTTAGTACTTTTATTAAATTCACAAAAAAACGAGAACAATTCTGTCCAAAATTACAGATTTTGTATGTAACCAAAAATCAAAATATCTGACCGTCATATTTAGGTACTGGTAAATCCAGCTATCTTCATTTTTAATTGAATGGTGCAAAATTGCACCAAATTTCAACGATTAGGTTGAACCATTTGCTTTTTTCTCGATTTAATAAATAGTTATTTATTGTAGAAGATATAAAGGCATACCTACTTTATCCATGAGCGGGGAGTTTAGTTACTTTTCCAAACAATTAGTACATGTTTTACTTTATTTATTTGTTGTTTTTTTTAACTTCTTTAAATAGTAGGGGAGCCCTGAAGGCTAAATGGGGATTTTCCCGAGCGTCGTTGGGACTTATGGAATGTAATGATTAGATGATGGGAAGAAAAAAATGTTATATGATGTATACCATTTTAACGGTGGGGGGAGCGTCGACAGACTTCCAAAAATGTAAAAAAAAACTGTCACATGGACATATTCGAGCGCGTCAGATATTGATATGGCGTATATCCCTCGTACCTCTGATAACAGAAATATGTTAATCTGACGATTTGCATGGTGGGGGTGGCCGTATGGAAGGGTAAAAAATCGAAAAAAAAAATTTACTCGAGCGCGTCAGATATTTAGAGAGGGTGTTAAGTGACTCTAAAAGAAGCTACGATTCCAAATTCTGACGATTTTGACGTAACGCAAGCTCGCGGTGACTTTTTGAACTTGCAAAAAAAAATAGTCATTTTGACATACTCGAGCGCGTCAGATTTTCAAACTGAAGGTTCAGTTTGATGCCAGAAACGTGCTGATCCATAATCTGATCATTTAGAGAAGGAGTTTTCTTATTCTGACAAGTTGAAAAAAAATTTTATTCATATTTTTTATTTTTTTTAACACTGATTTTTTTCTAAAAGAAATGCATGGAAAATAGCATGGAAGTAATAAAAACTAATTTTTTTTCAAACAAAAATATATATTTTTTACAATTTTTTTTAATCTTCTTCTTCAGTCGTTGAATCATCTTCTTCCTCGCGTTCGATTTGAGCATCAATTTCAGCTATAACAAAAAATCGTTATAATATTTAAAGATTATAATGATTAAAATATAATAATAATTACAATAATTGAAATAATGACAAAGAAATACACCTGATTCTGGAGTATCCTGTAGCATATCAGGTGTTAGGACCACATCTTCATAAGCTTTTGGTAATTGATCGCCAACGAACCAGGTCATTTCCAATTTTCCATCGACATCTATCCATCCGTAATCTGTTGGAAACATGTCGATGGTCTTTGCATTGTATGCATTACTCCACAAGCGGGCAATATACCTTGTTCGTAGTACGTGCTGTTGTAACTCCGACTGGCATGGAGGTAAATATCTGACGAGCTCGAGTAAATTTTTTTTCGATATTTTACCCTTCCATACGGCCACCCTCACCATGCAAACCAGCAGATTAACATATTTCCGTTATCAGAGGTACGTGGGATATACGCAATATCAATATCTGACGCGCTCGAATATTTCTATGTGACAGTTTTTTTTTACATTTTTGAAAGACTGCCGACGCTCCCCCCACCGTTAAAAGGGTATACATCATATAACATTTTTTTCTTCCCATCATCTAATCATCATATTTCATAAGTCTCAACGACGCTCGAGAAAATCCCCATTTAGCCTTCGGGCCTCCCCTACTATGAGAGATACCGCGACCTGTGAAGTTAGTGTTTTTTTTTTGTTTATTGTTGATAATATTTAAAAATCAGTTCGATAATTCATCAAATATTGAAGACATACAGTAAATGGTACTTGGAATAAGGGTTTCATTCCAACTGCTCGGACTAAATTTTATTGGGCATTTTTGTTACTTCGGCTTATGAAAATCGTCAGATTATATTTTTTCCGTTATCCTTGAATTATTTCCTTCTAAACAAAAAAAATTTTGACCACGCTCGAGAATGTCGAAATGACGTTTTTTTTTGCAACTTTGTAACCCTCCCACTCCCTTACGTCAAGTTAAAATCGTCAGAATATTTTAATGCACACTTTTGAGCATGTAATTAACTCACCTTACCTTAATCTGACGCGCTCGACTATGTCCAATGATCAACTTTTTTTTACTAATCTGATCGGCTGCCCTAGGCTGTCGGCCATATATATAGGGCTCATATATGGTGGAGGTACTTAACAGGGTGCAAGGTATCCCCCCTTATATTAATCTGACGCGCTTGATTAAATCCCCAAATCCCCGCTTGGGCTCCCCTACTAAAAGGAATATTGATCAATAAGATGGTTATTTATTGTACAGCTGGATAAATAACTGAGGAGAATGACGTTTTAATCCGTAAAACCACAAAATTACTCCGCAATAAATTCGGTAACAAAAGATGTTATGGAAATGATGATAGATTGCCCTCCCAAAAATATGTTGTGTTTGGAAATAATTAGATGGGTTTTGTGAAATTTAGAAAATATCACGTACCATCCAAACAGGTAGTTTTGCAACTACTATCTTGTATCTTTTCAAAGGACCCGAAAAGTTACTATAACGTAATAAAAATTTTGTTTTATATTATTACACACACAACGTGAATTTTGCCGTTTTACTGATTAAAACGTCAATCTCCTAAGTCATTTACTCAACTATACTTCTTAAATTTTTACTTTTAAAACTTCTTTGAACTTTCATTTTTGTTTGCAACCTATGCCTTGTTTGTTTATTTTTATTGTTTTATTTGTAAAACCGTCTGAATCGGAGGGACTAAAAGCATGAAATTTTGCATAGGAGTTCCTTACATGAGACATAGGTCAACACTAAGAAAGGATTTTTTAAAATTCATCCTCTAAGGGGCAAAATAAGAGACGAAAATTTGTGGTCAAAATTATTTTTGAAGTTAAACTATAAAAACAACAAAAAACAATAAGCAATAAATATTAGATATGAGATAAGCGGTCTTTTTGAATATTACTCCTTTTATCAGAATTGGTTTCACAACATTTCAAAATGTTGGCAATTGATAATTAATAAGTGTCGGGATTGAGTCAGCATGTTCATTTCTAGAAAGAGAATGTCGTAAATAGCTGCAGAAACATTTGGGTTGAATTTTCCCTTTTGACGATGATCTAGAAAGTCTGTAAGGTTCTGGATTCTGTCATTAATGTTTTAATGATAATGTCAATAGGCTTGTTCCGAGTTTGGCCGTTCATTAATTTTTCCTCCTACTTGTGTTATTGTTAATTCTGTAAAACTACCAAATTTACTTGTTCTATTTTCGTGTTTGTTGTTCCCCTGAAGAATACAATGATTTCTTTTGTTATATTACTTTTCTGGAAAAATATAATAATATAAACTTGCCAAGCAACAAATTTAATAAAAAGCTGCTTAATAAAAGCATAAACTTGACGGTTTCGTTAGTATTGTGCATCAAACGTATAATTACGCCAATCTTCCGTCTTTGTGGTTTAATGTAGAGGTCGATCGCAATCTGTGAAAACAATTGAAATATTGTATTGCGTTGAAAATCTCAAGTAATCAATAGACGCCGGATGCAATTTACATTTGAAACAATGCCGGTAGAGGTAATTGCAATTAGATAGCAATTATAATTGCTTTGTAATATCGGCTTAATTATCTGGTCGAATTACTACAAATAAATAGCTAGTTTCTATCATATAAATGCATATGCTCTTTGACCTGTCTCTCCGTTTGTGTTATGTAAATTGAAGTAGGTGTTAAAATTCAATTATTGTCCGCTCTCTAATAATAACTATTTCAAGATAATTCGGTATTAAAATGTTTTGCAAATAAACGATTCAAAAATATTCCAAATTTATAGTTCAATTTACAGAAAGCATTAGTGTACAGGTACCAAAAATTGTGTTTAAAAATGAAATCTACGTAATAAATAACGTGCTAAAAGTATGATTATTTACATTTAAAAAGCCACAACTTAAAATATTATGTAATTTTTCAAATTGTTTGTTTTTTTTTATTAATTATTATAATGATGAATTATAGTTAGCGCAATAGATATATTTTTGTTAATTATTAGAAAAATTGATTAGTCATAATTTAATGAAAAACAAACATTTAAATTGTAAATCTGTGAATAGTTATCAAATCTAACTAGGTAGCTGATTAAATTGCTGTATGTTTTGCTTCAAGTTAATCTCGTTTTCAACAAATGATTCGAGATTTGATCAACAGTTCGCTTTAATAATATTAGATTTTGAGTCATGTAAGTTCTAATCAATGGTGTTTTATTTTGTTTGAACAGAAAACATAGTAGATAAAATAGTTAACTAATTTAATTAATTAACTGCCATCATGTCTATTTATAACAATTCTTTTATTATCAACAATAATGTTTATACTAGAGGAAAGTCTATTTCTATGTACAGAATATACAAATACATATCATGAAATTGTACAGGATTAAAAATGATTCTGTAAGATTTTTCTTGGGTTTTTCTTTGCAGTCTATCAGTATAATGTTGATATATCTTGGGCTCTTTAATACCTCATTTAGATATACAGCTTAATTAATTCATCTAGCAACATAAGAAGAAGGAGTGGTAAGAAATCTCCTCCAATTGTTTGTTCAGAGTACATCAAATCGGCGGAGGTTTTTATGTATATTATTTAGAAACTTCCCACCCTTCCCACTGTTGTTAAGATACGCATACTTATTCAACTGATGGAGAAAACAATATCAACAAACATGTGTTGTTTTTGTCTTACTCATAATGATTTTTTAATAATTCTCCACAGAGAGTTAGATACATCTCATTCTGTAATTAGTTAGACAAGAAAGAATTATACTGTGTCTTATTCTTATGGGTACTTATTGTTATTTGTGGATTTTGCGAAATATTATTAAAACAGTAAGATTGTTACAAATTTGCTAAAAGAAGTCCATCTTTAAAGGATTCACTATTTGTTTCGACTTTATTTCTTTCAAAACTTACGTTATCTAAGCAGTTTATATTTTTTTATAGGACGTTGACAGTCAAAAGTTTTCACTGCTGCAATTTCTGATTGATTTGCTACTTTCAGGAGCAATCCGTTTTCTTCTGGCAAAAATTCTTTTTTAGCATATCGAAATAGAATTTCTGTGGAGCTATGGAACGAAATAAAATTAAGCTTGCAAGGCAGATGATGTTCTCTTGTTGTTTACTTTTAGATTGCGTTGATACGGTAAAAACTTTCAGAATTAACAGTTTACCAAAATATTTTTCTTGTCGTTAATATTTGTTATAGTTTTTCAACCCTCCATCGTATAGACAATTTTAATAATTTTATATTTACAAATGTAGTACTTTGTATATTTTTAATAGATAATTGTAAATATTTATAATATTTCCTGATGTCATTGGAGAATTCCATAAATGGTAGCCAATATAAACTTTTGTATTATAGACGACTAATTATATCAATTTGTTTACCTAGTTGTGATAGAACTTGTCTATTGTGTACAGATCCAAGGGTGTTTCATCGATTAGTTTGAAACAAACACTCACACCCTATAACAAATTCCAATTGATTCTAATAATAAAGCACACAAACATCACCTTGTTTCGAAGGGACTGTTAAATTAGTACAGGTTGGTGGATGTTCATTTAATTTGTGTCGAAATTAATCTGGTTTTATATCAGTCCAGCAAATTGTAAAATTTTAGACTACAATTTAACTAAAAATTGCCTTATTTTGATTCAGTATTGATGTCGATTGTTTTTTGTTAACAAATTGTCCATCAAAGACGTCTTTTTTCTTAACAAAACCGAGAATGTTCATACATAAAAGATCAAGTTTACATTGTTTCAGCGAACTGCAAACTTAGGAGTAAAACATAATTTATTCAGTTGTTGAAATAAAATTTACATTTCAATTATAACCGATTCAGGGTTTTCATTAAACATAACCGTACAACACTGTCTTTCATTCCATTTAAAATATAGTATATAAACTTTTGTGATAAAACATATTTCTATAGAAACTGACAAGAGAAATGTAATGAAAATCTCCAAATCGGCCACAACAATAGCGCAGATTCACGCCTCGTTTATCTTCTCATTCCAGATCGTCACGTTTAAAATTAAAATTATTTCATACTGTCATAGATTTAGATATTTTTACAATCGAAATAAAAACGGTTAAATTAAATCACATTCATTAATATCCATGGAAGATTTGTTACAAAGTTGATCCCGTTATAAGGCAATTTTTTGTACATTATTTAAAAGCTGATATCCGGCCGAATATCCGGTAGCACGCTTGATCTCTTCTATTTACTCTTGGCTAAAGGCTAACTTTTATTTTGCTTTAAAGAAAAATTGCGACTTTAATTAAACTTGCTTGATTTCTAATTCTATTTTTCTCTCATAAACTTGTAAACGGCCGCCAATCTATAGATTAAAAAAAACATTTAAGAGCTTTCACCTTCTGTTATGCAAATACTATCAGTCTACTTATTCTTTATCATTATGAAGTAAAAATGGATGTTTTAAGTCAGCTGGACGCAGGGACGGACTGGCAATTGTAAAGTCGCTGGAGGTCTTGACAACATTATAAAAAATGTTCTCAACTTACGCCCCAGGCGCCGTTTCTAGAGGGCGCAGAACCATTTAAATATGTACAATATGATTGAATAGCTGGCGGAAAGGGCGCGCATGGAACTCTTGTTTGTCTTGAGTGCAATTGAACCTCGGTTCGGCTCTGAAAAAGCGCTGCGGCTCGTTGATTGATTTCCCGATCATCTCTATGGCTAGTCCACCCCTGAGTGGACGTATTGTTCCTAAAATGGGTATATTGTATTGACGTCGGGTTCTCAAATCTTAATTTTTCCCCATTAAAATAATTATTTTACATACAAGTATAATTTGAATAAATAAATTTTTGATAATTTCATATAATCTTTTGATAAAATATAAAATTGCATGACGTTAATTCGTTCTATATTATTCTTAGAAATTATTGGTATAGTAACAACTAGCAATTTATTGAGAATATCGTGAAGTTTATATTGTTTTTATAATGATTAAGATAATGTTGAAAATACTTTATAAACTGTAAATATTACAAAAATACAATTTTTCTTCATCTGTTATCACATTATAAATTGAATAAGTCAATAATGATAGTTAATAATAATAGTAATAATGATTAAAATTAAAAACAAAAAGTGATTGATATGTTGGTATCAAAAAAATCTGATAATTTGAGATAAACCTTTTTTATGTTTTTTTGCAATTAACGAAATATTTAAGTCTTTTTCAAGTCTATAATATAATGAATGAACAAACATCTAGATAGATAGATACAGTAGCCGCTGTTTAATATACTCTCGTATCTCATTTTTTGATGTTAATAAAGTCGTCTGATTTCCCAATTGTTCTTTGTTTGCTTCGAGGGTAGATATGACTCAATTTATCAATTTCGGCGAATTTCTCAAATTGTTTATTTAACCGTTATCTTAATTAGAATCAATTAAACTGATTGCCTACTTTTTTTGTTGTATTTTTACATGACCACTACAAAAATGTCATACATGCCGAATTAAATTCATTTTTCCATGCGACATAACAACGATGAGGAGAATGATAACATTTTTGGGTCATTGGCTGTTGTTGAGCGTGACAGCATCTAATTTGGTCAAAAGATGCAATAATTTTGGATGTTTATAGTGTGATAGCTCTACAATCTTTTTAGAAAAGCAGTTGCACGCTCTTAATTCTGAAGAGGTTCATTTTTTGCAAAGTGAAAATTTTTCTCAGAATGTTCAAATTTTCAGAAAAAGTGGTGTCCTATTTCTAATACAGAAAATGAAAAGGATACAATTTTTTGACAAAATATTTACAAGTTGTGTTATCCATAAAGGAGTTGATAAATGGAAAATAATCAATGCAAAAGTGCATTGTTGGTTGCATAAAACAGTTTTTGTTAATTGCACCTGAAATGTTGAAAGATTCAAAGGTTCCCCAATAAAAAAAAAACAATTCACTAATTTATCGTTTATCTAGTCAAAATCGGATCAAGAATTATGGAATAATAACGAAGTCTAAAACCTTCCGAAAAGTTTTAAATTGTTAGATCTATTTTTAATTTATATTTTTTTAATTATTTTCAGTTTACAGATTATAAGTTCATAGAATTTTAAAGTTATCTTGTCTAACATGCAAATTCTTCGGTCACTGACTTGTGTAGAATGTAGACGGCTAAAAGATCATATTAATAATGAAGAAAAACTAGTTTAAATGAAGAAAAATTAAAAATAAAATCTCAATCATTTTTTTTTTATTATACATGTGGCGAAAGTACTTTCCGCCCGCTATTTTGTGCAGAAAGTAGCTCTTTTCACACCCTACAATTTGTATTATGTATTAAGTTTTTAAATTTGATATTGAGTTTAATTTTTTTCTGAGTTTTTGACATTCTTGAACCTGTCTTACTATATTGCCTTGACTGTGCTCATAGCTTTAGAATCTCTTCTGGCCCAAAAAAGAAAGACAAAAATATGTGTCTTGTACATCATTAAAATACAAAGAATCACATTAAATGACGATCACTGTATTTCTAAAAAGGTGTCTGAGTCTAGTTAATATTGTCTGTATAGGTGTGTTTATTTTTTTTTAGTCACGTAATGTGGTAAAATAGAATAATAAGAGAATATGATATATATAGATATAATATTGAAATCTACTGAATATTTTATAAATATTTCAACCTTGGTTTCGAATTTCTTTGTTCGCCTATGAATTGATTTACGCTTTTCTACCAAAAAAATCTAATCTTTCCAATTGTATGATAATTATTTCGAAATTTACTTTAATCCGGTTGATTTCGTCACAATTTCACAAAAATTAAAATTCAAACATATGGTAATCAACGAAAGAAATCCTTCAATTGTTAAGGAAAATTGTACGCTTTCCATTTCCTTTTTCATCAATTAGTTTTTAATTATTTAATTATACGCGATAGATAGACTTTAATATATAAAAGTAAACATGCTGTAATTTTGATATTTTTGTACGATATAAAACATTGTATCCACCTGGTATAATAGATTGCCTTATTTCTCATTGCCCCCTACTCTTATCTATATTTTGAAATTAATACAAGCTCTCTATTATCGCTCTCTATCCTTATATATTTTCTATAAACACGGATTTTATATTGAAACGTTATTATGAGCGTGTTTGTATGGGAATTTATAACAACGTATCCGGACCTACTCCAAGTATTTTTGTGCTATCTTTAGTTACAGAGCGCTTCTAACAATTTGTTTTTGTCATTTTACGAATTTCTGTCTGTGTTAAATACTGTGCTGTTGTTGTTGTCGTTGTTCGTACAGACACAAAGAACGAAAAAAAAACAATCAATTCAACATTTCTATATACTTTTATATCAAGTGCTCTGTTATCAGTTTTTTTTTCGCGTCTATAAACAAGATTGTTAAAATCGTATGTGCGTGTGTTGATTAAGGTTGTTTATACGCGTGTTTTTTTTCTCTGCGTTATACCAACAATGGGACAAAGCGTGTCATCATCATCATCGTCTCAATTAAATGTAACACCACCCACCCAACGCAAAGATAAAGGTAACATTTCTTTGTGGAAATATACGAAAGGTTGCTTTGTTTTTGTTTATTTATGGGCGAGTTAATAATAAGTTGTGTCGAGATTATTCTATAATTTTCCATCTGGAAAAAAATAGAGTGTATCTGAATGTAATTAATTAAATCTTTGTTGATTGAAAATTAATACGATCCAGTGGTGCTTAAACAATTCTTTGTGAAAATCGGCAAATTTACATGGTGAATCCTTATAAATTGTTCTGTCTCATTGATTTGACTCATGCAAATTCCCTCAAGAAACATTTTTTCCCAATACACAAAGGAAAACCAGACAATCGAGTCAGAACTATTTTTGTTTTGGCGAACTTCACACTTCGTTTCAACTTTAATCATTAAAATTTAGCACTTTTTAATGCAAAATTCCAAATACTCAGGTCCTAGAAACGTAGCAGTATGCTAGGATAGACAGATCTTCACTATTTTGCTAATTGTCCCTTATTTTATCTCAAGTTTGGTTGGAGATTTTTCCCTTTATTTATTCTTAACATGTTTTGGCCCTCCAGAAATATTTTGATTGTTCGTATACGTACTGCAAGACTTTTCTTTCCGGGTACCACAGATTAACAACTGCTGTAATTGCCGGTATGAAATTACAAAATTATGCAATAATGTTAACAGGGTTGAAAATTGATCTCTTATATCGGGGCCGGTATAAATATTGTATTGTAGACTACATGAGAGAGGCATATAAGCACGTAAAGAAATAGACAAGGTTCTTATTATTCCACATAACTAGGGCAGCGTGCAACATTAAACATGTACAAATAGGAACTCAATGTGGAGACTAGAAATGAGACTGGTTTTGGATTCTCCGGTTCAGTAGTTTCCAATTGGAGTGCCACAGCACCTTAGGCGCCCGTTTGGCCACGATTGTTGTAGAAACGTACATTTTATAACAGATTTTTTTAAAAATCTAACAAAGTTGTAAAGTGCAAGAGAGACGTAAACACTTCCTCTTAAAATTGATCCTAAATTCGTGTTTCTATGTGATGTTTCCTTTTTTTGTTCATTAGAGCCTAGTTAAAGTAAGAGAAAACAATCCACATGGTTGGGTCGCAACTGAGATACTTTTAAGTGATTCTCAAACGTATTTATTTCTAGATTACCTGCTTGCTTTTCGGAAGATAGACGGAGTGTTTTTTTCTAAGTGTTACTACCTCAAATATCTCGTTTGTTTGTGAATTGAAACGGAAAAGCATCTAAAAGAAATTAGACTAAAATGTACTAAACTACAATTGACCGACACGATTTTCGTTCTAGCTATTTTCGGGAATGCCAAAACGTAATCTGGAAAATTACTCAATATTAGGAAAACAATTAGCTACAATGAATACTGCCAACGAATTTCATATAAAAATATAATGTTTTTTCTTTAAAAATAAAGCTTCTCTGGGATCAATAACCTATTCATTAATAAAAAAAAGCCGACGTCAGAATTGTTTACGATGATTGCAATGCGAATGTCATTATTACAATTGTTTACAACATTTTATTTAAAAGCAATTGCAAGGCCAATAGTATTTATAAATAGTACATTCAAGAAAACAACTTTAGAAACTCTATATGTTGTTAATATCAAGAATAATTATTCTTACCACATAGAGAATTGTTTATTCGATTGTACTATTTATAAACACTATTGGCCTTCCAATGGTTTGTGAATAAAATGTTGTAAACAGTTGTAATAATAACGAGATATTTGTGGTAGTAACACTTACAATTAGAAAAAACATCCTATATAAAAGCGGTCATTCATTTCTAAAAGATCTATTGAGCATAGAAGGGTAAGCATGGAAGCAGATTAAGGGATTATTTCTCCATTGGTGCAACTATTTTCTAAAGGGTGTGACAACTGCTAAAGTTGATCATCTCACCACCTCAACATTGTAATGTGAAAAAAAAGAAAATAGAAAGGTTAGGCGAAATCCCCATATCGGTTCATTCAATGTGTAGATAGAATCGGCAATAGTTTTATAGCTTTGTACAAAGTAAAAAAAATAATGTATTACTATATTTCAAAATGTTTCTTTCCCCACGGATCATATTAGCCCTTTATACAAATTCTAGATCCGCTGTTGATCAAGGGTGTGTCGATCTTTCAATTTCGATTTTTTAATACAAAAAATTGAAAAACACTGGATTATAAATGTATCGTAATCTTTGAAATTAAATCAAGACGAGCATATAAAAGTTAATCAAGAATCCTCAACTGTTTATTGCCTTTGAAGTAAACAGTAAAGTAGCTGTTTGTGTCATTATCTGCCTTCCTCTTTTGTTGACTTTAAATTCTACAGTGTTTGATTTGAAATTGTCAAATTTGTTAGTATGATATCTAAACATTTACACTTCTACACTAGAGTCTTTGTGAAAATACACTGAATATATTCCAAATGTTGTGTCAGATTTACATTTGAAGATCAACAGAAACGTTAAAAGCGTTGAAATGTTATCAACGTTGATTTGTCAGTGTACCAATAAATGTGATTTGAATTGGATGCATCTGATTTATTTTAAAGTCGGGCAAAATATTTGGCAAACATTAGAAATAAAAAATCGTTACTTAACAGGTCTATTTTAATGATTTTCTGTACTACTCTTAGAAATCAACAAATTTGGCACAGTACTTAAAAAACGTAATATTAGCGTAATTAGAAGAAATAATATCAATCAGTCTTCAAAAAAACTAGATAAATATAGTTGATTCGAAAAGTGTTGTGGTATTATATAACTTTTTAAGGTTATTTGTCAATAACAATAAGCTATACGAATAAAAACATTTTAAAACAATTGTAAATATATTTTTATTCTTCTTATCTGTTGATAATAATTGATATTTAGTATTTCCGTTTTGCTTGTCATGTGTCTACAAGGCCTTTCACCTTATAGAATATTTGAAGACAGATAGCAAAAGTAAATAACACTTGGATAGAAGGTCTTTGTAGCTAATTTGGCAGTGCTATACTTACATAAAATAACTCACTCAACATTATTTTAAAATTCATTATCATTAGGACATATGGGAAATCCTGCTAATCAAACGTAGATAAGTTGATAAGTATATTAATTTTTTTCTATGGGTATTTCCATAAGATTTATTGTGGTGCTTTCACATAAACACTTATTTTGTATAGAAAACGATAAACTTGTCTAATCATTGACGATAATTGAATGAGCTAAACGCAAAAAAATTAAACACTAATCAAGCAGAAAATCTTTTAAATCAATTATTAATCCAATATTATCGTTTAATAATCGTTTGTAAATGTTCAGATTTCTGGTATTTTTTTATACTAGACCAAATTTCGTATCGATTTTATGGCCTAATGACTTTGAGATCCCTGGAATTACAGCAATAATTTTAACAAAGAACATTAAAATAGAAATTTCCTTCGATCTTTATTATTTCCTTTATAAATTCGTTTCAGCCTGGTTTATAATTTATAATCACTCGAAGATTCCCCATTATTTTTAACATTCTTTTTCGAAATTATTGCAGTAAAGTATATAAAAGGTATTGCGCCATAAAATCGATATGAAATTTGGTCTACTATACACAATACGCTTTTACACTATTTGTTTGTGATAAAAACGTAAAAATCGAATTTAAATTGGGTCAACATTAAATTTTCATGTCCTTTCAGGAGAACTAAACGATTTTTCCAATAAATTTTGCTTTTCTAAACATATTCAACCCTCTGAAAAGATAAATTAAAATTTATCAGTGTGTAGGCGGTACGTTGTAGACTATTCAACCCTTTTCAAAATAACTAACAGACACTTTCATCCATAATAAATGGAAATAAATGGAAACCTGTAAAATTGCTATTATAATTTTTCTATTTGAGTCTCATTTGATCACCGAAGCAGCCCTTGTAGCTAAAAGAATGTGTTTTGAAAATGCTTCTCTCCAAATACTTATAATTATGTTATTAAAAACGCTGAATTATATATTTTTTATCAGTTTTTTCGTCATTGCTGACATTATCCTAACAAAATAAATGTTTTCACAATCCTAAAAAGCGTCATTACTCGCCTCTTTTTTTGCTTGGATTATGAATTTTTAATCATAGATTATCGCAAGGTTAAAAAAAATCATTACGACTCTAATGATGTATAAAATATGAAAAAGATAGATCTTTAATCAATTATCTACTCCTTTAATATAGAAACATTAAACATTGTCGCTATGGCAATATGAAATATTGTTAATAGATACACGTACACTACACAGGACTTGTACAAAGGGAAAATAAACAGTTTTGAATTGCGCATGGTTATGTATCGCTTTTATTTCTTCTATTTGTCGCTTCTTTATTAAAACAGAAATGAAAAAAAAAAATCTTTTTGAAATATTTTGTCATCATGTGACTAAAGTGCAAGACAATTTCTATTCGTATGAAAAACAAACAATTTTTTTGCTACCTGGCGCAAGTTGTTTTTGCAGTTTAAATTAATTGTTCAATTATCGTTAATGAAATATGAGAGTTTACCGGTGATCATCCAAAATAGTGTGTACCTTTGACATTTTCACACCTTAATTCCTATTCAATTGTTGTGAATTGTTTGGCATTTTGACTATGGGGATTGTGATAGGATCATGCGTTCCTGATGAAGAGCCCGATACAAATAATCGATTCCATCGTGTCGTTTACGGTAAATTAATTAACAAACAATTCCATTAACGAATAATTAGTGTGAAAAATGTTAATTAATTGGATCAAGTTAGGTACAGTAAGAAAATACGAATAAACTTATTTAATTTTGTACTATTGCATAAAAAAAAGTTATTGGAAATTAAATTGAGTTGAATGTTATATCTAAAATCAATATTTTATTATTTATTTAACTATTCGATTACGAGTATAACAAACGAAATTAATACCTATCTGTACGATTTTTTTTTTGAATTGTTGCAGGGATCAAATGTCCAGTTTGCAGTAAATTTGTAATTCCAGACGATATAGAATGCCACCTAGTCATGTGCCTCACAAAACCACGGCTTTCCTACAACGGTAACATTATTATTTTTCACCAATAATATTCTTATAATAATATTTTTGTACTTGTAGAAGATATTTTGACTGACGATAAAGGAGAATGTGTGATATGTTTAGAAGATTTAAGTCAAGGGGATGTTATAGCTCGCCTGCCTTGCCTGTGTATATACCATAAAACGTAAGCCTATCTATGATGTAGAGACTGTATATGATCGAGTTTTGAATTATCGTACATAAATCAATTTCCACTTATCCCAATGAAACTAGTAAGTCCACCAAGCCTCAATATAGTTAGTTGAAGATTGAAGAGAAATTTGAAAATCTGATAAAACAGTAAGGTGGACGAAACAGTTGAACTTGTGGCACTTAATCAGTAGGGAATTGAAAAATACTTCAGCTCCTGAAAAATCTGTGCAAAAGGGATCGTTAGAAAAACAAAACGCGCCTGGGAGAGCAGGAATGGCATAAGAAATGAGAGCAAAAAGAATGTAGAGTCTAGATAAAGGATTTACAAAAAAATCGATAGAAAGTGAAAAGAAAGTAAATGACAAAGTTACAAATTCAGCTATTTTCATCGAAGTTATACAGGGACGGCAGTTTGTCCAAGTATTAAATATTTATGGAATACATGTGGAAGATTATCCTCCCTGGACACGGACAGTTCTTACCTAACACTTTTCTCATTTTTGTTATATTTTCATGTCACATCTATGGATGATTATATCAGACAACGATAGAAATGGGTGAGCCAAAATGATTAACTTATCGAATTTATGGTCTTAAAAGGGCCTATTGAAAAAAGAATTCAGGGAAAAATTTTTAGCTCAATTTTAAAAGGTGTCGATGGCCATTTGAAATTTTGCGTTTAAATAAGATGCAAAAAACTTTGCCCGTTAAAAATGCTATAACTTTTGAACCCTTTGAGATAGAAACTTTATCCAGGCATATCTAAAAAAATACTCCGGAGTCATTTTTTTTACCTCAAAAATCCATTTACTTACGGGCTATGAAAGTTGATTAAAAACGGATATACCTATTCAGTTTGAAGCTCTATGAATTTTAATGAAATTTTCATTAAAAATTCTATAACTTTTGAACTGTTTCAGATAAGAATGTTATCCAGGCATATTCTTGTATATAAAATAATACAATATGCCTGGATAAAGTTTCTATCTCAATCGGTTCAAAAGTTATAACATTTTTGATGGACACAAACTTTTTTGCGTGTTAATGGCCACCGACACCTTTTAAAATTGAGCTAAACATTTTTTCCAAATGGGAGAGCTTTTTTTCAACATATAGGCAGCCCCTTTGAGACCATAAATTCGATAGGTTAGTCATTTTGGCTCACTCTACTGTCTAGCTTTATATCTCGTCTTTGTTTCGTACTTTTTGACCGCACAAATTTACATGTTCAAAACAAAGAGAACAAATATTTATCATTAGTTTATTTGCATGTTTGCATCAATATGTAAACAAATGTAAATGATACACGGGAAAGTCAACAGCTGGATTTGAACTGCTGGCTACAACGATGGCTTCCAATTATAACATTTTTTTAGCTCATGCATATTTTGTCGTAACTTTGTCTAGTTGATATGCCTAGCTTGTATATAAGTTTTTCGCAAAACAAAATCATACACAGTCTCCTTATTACTATTATTATTATTGTTATTCAACTATATTTAAGTTTATATTTATATTTTCAGATGCATAGATCAATGGTTTGAAGTGAACCGATCGTGCCCTGAACATCCCGGTGATTAGCAAACCATTGACGATTTGTAGGGTTTCTATTTCTTTATGTATATAAATATAAAAATTGATTATGTAAATAAATTATGGCTAAAAATTGGATTATATAATCAGACAAGTGAGATATAAATGTTAACGAATACGGAAAGCTTAATATATTAAAAACATAATAATAATAATAAAATAATTATGTCAATAGTTACCTGTATAGAGGATAAAAAAGTTGGTGCATTTTCTATTCATTTTTATAATAATAATTAAATGATAATAACAAATTATTAATAATCAACAACAACAGATTTAGATTTGTTGGAATATTGTTAGGATAAAACACACACAAAAAAAATATATAAAAACTATATTGTTATTCTATAAATTTACATATCAGTTTTGTTTTGAATATGGTGGATGATGATAACGGTGTTACAACAACAGCGGGGGAGATGCGATTTCTTTTTCTTATCTAAATTGAAAATAACTCGAAAAAAGTGATTTACAGACCTATTAATAATAATTATAAATAATAATAATTAAATAAGCTGTGTGTAATTTTTGTATAAGAATAATTAATCATTACGAAAACAATACAATTGGAATACTTTATTGTGTGGCAGCTATAACCACTTTAGGTTGTAGTAGGAGACAAAAACAATTAATTAAAACATATTTTTGATACTTTGATAATGATTCCAAAACTCAATCAATTATTCTTTTACTATGATTTGTTGGTTTTTTTTTTTGTTTCGTTCATTCATTGTGGCGTGGTGTTAATAATGCTACACCTTACGATAACGACTGCGTGCATAGTTTCTATGTTTTTAAATAATTTAAATCTAATTTTGTACATTTTAGTTGTATCGAATTGTTGAAGAATACCAAAGATTTTTTTGTAAATTTTGTTTTATATAAGGTGCTAGTTATCAAGATTGATAAATTTTATTGTTTGATTAGGTAGTGATGTATAGTGCGTTGGGTGACTTGGGAGATTTGCTAAAGTAACGTCAAAATAAAGCAGAAGGGAATATACTTTTCTCTGTAGTTTCAGCAAACATCGTAAAAGTGGAGTTTTGAGTTATGGCCAAACACATAAACGTACGACCCAAAAGATTTATTTTGGAGAAAACATGTGCAACTGTGTGAAATTCTAGAATTTTTATTATTTTAGCCAAACTCTTAAGTCACCGTACCGACTATAATTCGAGTTGTTTTGTAACTGGTTGATTTCTTAACAATTTCTAATAAAATCAGTGGGTGTAGCAATGATTTATTGCGGTGTAAAAAGTCAAATTCAAATTTTATAAACAAACATTTGTTAAAAAATGATACTGCAGTGAAATTTAAAAAAATTGAACAAAAGGGTAACCTAATGGTATGATTCTGATTTATTCGTTTAATTTGGAATTAGTCGATATTTTGTTGTGAGTTCACTATTATCAACGATTTAATTTGTGATTTTTTTTTCGTTTAGAAACGAAAATTGTAGTTGTATCGATTTTCGTTTTTGCTATTTTTATTCCTGTTCAAATACAATAAATGAAGGAAAAAACTATTAAATTGTAGCCTTGTAGTAGTGATAATAAATGCCATTTTCAGAACAGTAATCGAGTGATTTTCGGACCACCTATACTCTATAATATAGAGTATTTCATGGCAAACCTGTACCTACAAGCCTCCACAATCCTGCGTCAATTGTCTGAAATGCACTATAGTAAATGACTAAATTCTCAAAATTACCACATGGTAACGTATTTTTTTTACATTAGATGAGCAAATCTATCTCCAATTTAACACCAACGAGTTACAAAGGCTATTGGAGTTTTTCCAGTTTTTCCTCCTCGTCCAAGACTTTTCTAACAAAGTCCCAGGTTTTGTCCCTGGATATAGGAGGCGCTCGTTACTGTTTTGCAAGGACAATTGAAGACTTTTGTGCCGGTTCTATCGGTTGGTATTCTTGCACGTGCTCACGTTTACATCGTTTTCCAAACAATTTATACTTTCAATGTCAACCGTCAACATAAATCGATTTTTCTATAAATAGCACCGTTTAAAAAACCATAAGTTGATCGATTTTTCGACCACCTGTACGCTAACGGTTTGTATAGTGGTGACGTAAAGATCAGCTCACATTGTAGCAAAATGACGTAACCGAAACACGATTGCATAATTATGTTTTAATGAATAAAAACGATGTAATTATGAAATGGCCAATTAGAATATGCGTAGTAGCATTTTTTCCGCACATAAAATCTGTAGACTGTAAACGATAAAGTGGAAATATGTCGAAAAAACGTGCGTTAATTATCGGTATTTGTGGTGTCACGTGTGGTGGTAAAACAACATTAGCGACACAATTAAATCAAATCTTCCCGCATAATCAATTGATCTCACAAGATGATTATTTTCTACCAATCGATGATCCCAGACATACTTGGATACCGGGATTGAATCACATCAATTTCGATATTTTATCCAGCTTAGATATGGACCAGATGTATCAAGATGTTTGTAAATCGATTAGTAATGATAAGCCGGATCTTATCAGAGAACAAACAACTCGATTAAATCAACAACAATTCTGTAATATTGAAGATTTGAAGAGTTTCGTCAATAAAAAGGCGAAAGAACTCAATTTGCATGTGGTCATCGTTGAAGGCTTCTGTATCTTCAATTATAAACCATTATTACCGCTATTCGATTTCAAGTATTATTTTACATTGGATAAAGAGGAATGTTATCGTCGACGACAGACACGTGTTTACGAGCCACCGGACTGTGAGGGCTATTTTGAGAAGTGCGTTTGGCCTGAACATCTCAAACAATTGGAAGAAGTCAAGAATTCGGTGAAGAACGTTACATATTTCAATGAAACTACAGAGAATCCTCTGAAACAAGTTTTGTTAGATATTGTCGAATTTCTATAATAATTTTGCGATTAGTTTCCATTAATTTACAGGGTATTAGAGCAGAAATTTAGCTACCAAATTTTTTGATAAGTCTTAGCTAATTTTGTAATTTTTCTTAATTTACAGGGTAATAGAAAGTGTTTAATATTCATTTTATAATTATAAATAAATCAATTTCTATCGTTTTGTTTTTTGTAATTTTATAGCAGTGTGTACAAATAGTTTATTGAGCCACATATAAAAACAAATAAATAATATACATACGTTAAGTGAAAGGAAAATCGAACACTAACAAAAAACCTGTTTAAATCGACCAAAATCGGGATGAAAATCAAATTCTACAAAAATTACATTGCATATGTACTTTTACTGGGCTGTTCGTCTTCCTGTACACCACTAGATTTCTTTACATAAACCGGATTCACTTGTATCTCTTCATCCATTGTTAAAATTTGTTTATCCAATTCCATACAAATAGATAATTGCTGTTCTAAACTCTTTAAAACATCTGGACCACCATATTTATCTGGTTCGTCGCGGAAGATCACCATACCGTCTTTTTGATTGATAGCAGCATAGATTTGTTCATCTTCAATCTGTTATTATTATTTAATTAAAAATAAATAAATAATTTCAAATCAATCACAACATTACCATATGTAAGATGTAACGTTCAGCATCCGATGGTCCTGCTAAACCAACCCTACTTGCCACATCTGATAAACTCAATGTTAAAAATGTCTTTGTCAGTCTTTGTATATTCTTTTTATAAAGTACAGATGCAACTTGTTTAATAAGACCTAAATTATTATCTCTATCGAAGACTTCTCTATGCTTATTTATAACAGTATTTAAATCTGAGGTATTATTTAATATGAAAGCATTAGCCAAATCGTGGTATGGTTGTGATAGTGGTTTAATAAATCTTGGTACTACTTGAGATGCATATTTAGGCACAGCTTGTATCTACAATCAATATTATTAAACATTTATCTACGACAATTGTACCAAACTATTAACATTGCACTTTTTATGATTATTTAAAATTGGAAAAAACATCTTAAACTTAACTTAAACTAGCTCCATGGATTTGCAGAATTTTTTGAAAACCTAGAAATTTCAAGGAAATTAACACCCGAAAATGAAATTCGTTTAGTTTCAGCGATGGAGACAACTCTAAAGAATAAAAATTCAATAAAAATGCACGGGTGGTATTCATTTATAAAAGCAGTTCGGCTTAATAAAGTAGTCGAATTAATAAATTTATCGCTCACGTGCAGTACATCACAACATCATTTAGTTTTTTTTTCAAATGCAGACAAGGATTGGAACTTAAGTAAGCACTCAAGATAAAAAAAACTTAAATCAAGACCCTTTCTAGAATATCTTTAGGGCACTAAAATAGAGACTTCTCCAAAAATGTCGGATTTTTTCGAAACTTTTCTGGTCTTTATTTCCTGGACTAAATAATCTGACACATCATTTTTAAAGATTGCTGACTATAGTCGTTTCAGATGGCTCTAGAAAATGTACTTTTACAACAATAGTTACATAATTCCTTGAAATTGCAAGCGATCATCCACAGTCGATTAATTAGTGTCTGCCTGCCTTAAGCTACCATAAAGTATTGATGTAAGGAACAGTTTGTCATGCTTTTGTGTTCATGAATTTCAGTGAATTGGATAGAGCATAAATACTCCCAAATCAAGGAAATTTAGTCTTTGCGTTGACCATATTTTGAGGAAAGCATGTAATACGATTTAATAATTTTCCACACAAAAAAATGATGTTCGTAACAAAGACCTGGATTGCTATATGTCTACTGCTTTCTTCTATTCTTGCATTACACAGACAAAGCAGACGAAACAGGTAGATCGTAAAAGTTGCAGTAGTTTGATACAATTGTAAATATAAAAGTGAACAAACCTTGCCATGTAACAGTAGTGAAACTAGAATATATTTCTTGTAAGCTTCTAGCATAATATGCGAAACAGCATGAGCTGGTGTTGTTATTGCAACTTCAAAGAAGTACAAGGCTCTATCTAAATTCCTCATTCCTAAATAAATCATTCCACCATAATAGTAATATAATAAGAAATATTTTGCATCGAATTGAGATCCATTCGAATTTTGTCCAGTCTGAAAATTTTTGAACAAACAAAATAATTATTGCCAACAGACAAAAAGCAAATCAAACCTCTTGACAAATTCCCGTAATATCGATATCTAAGATTTCTAAAGCTGGCTTAAAACATTTCGCCAATAGACACAGCTGACATAGATCGGCGTGAATTGATGTTAGTTGTGAATCGAAAAATCTCAATTTTGATATTGCTTTTTTCAACAATAGAATCCCTCTCATTGGTTGTTTTTGTTCAACTAAATAATTCGTTATAAGATGACATAATTCGGCAAATGTGTCCGGCGCTAATCGTATCTGTTCCCCATTACATTCCTGTATAAATTCTTGTGCTTGTTGAAAACGATTATCTACAGTATTACTTGGCAATGTACCATTGAATTTTGCACACAACACAACCAAATAACCTAACGAATGCTGTTGTGGATCTAATGTTTCCAGAACATTATCTAAATGTTGGGTGTTTTTAAGCAGGATCTCTGACGATTTACTCAAATATTCACACAATACTTTATAATTGCCTACAAAAAGAATTTTTTGGTAAAACATAACCTCAACTTTCAAATCGAGAATTTTTTTAAAATTTCGTAAATAATACTCACCAAGTGATGAGGCCGTTCGGACTGTTGTTACAAATTGTTCTAAAACAGAAGCCATTTCATTCGAGTTGAAAATTATTGAGAAATTTGATAAATTTGTTTAATAAATCTTATAAACGAACCGCAACCAAAACTGAGCGAACTGCATTACCGGCAAACAGTATTGCCAAGTAGGCTTTTATCAAATTGACTTGCATAAAATTTCCGATGTAATTACAGAACTAGAAGATTATCAAAACATAAAATTATACTCTTTCTTTACAGTTAACTAAAAATACAGTTATTATAACGATACGAATTTGATTACAATAAAAATTTATAGCAATAAGTCTGTAAATTTGCCGAGAAAATAACAATTTGACGCAGCAGCAAAACTTTAATTATTTGCAGCCAACATAAAATGAGAAAAATTAAAAAAAATTAATAAAACAAAAATATTTTACAATTATTTCTTTATTTAATATTTGGATATTTCGTTTGATTCTGAGAGTGAAAATTCCGACAAGTCTCTAAAATGTAATTAATTTGACTAATACCATTACATTAGAGCTACAAATAGCCGCACAAAGACATAACCTCACAAAATTTCAACCCTTAATTGTGGCATGTTGAGAATTTCCAAATAATTCGTAAGAAATGGCCCCAATATCACCGTCGTGCGACGATGCAATCGACGATATTGAAGACTTAATTGGTGCCGACGATATCACCCCAAAGGAGCGCCAAAATAATCGGAAAAACATTAAAATTACGTCGAAGAAAAAAGTAAATTTTCTACAAAAACTTGTATATTATATTTTTAAATTACATATTTTAGCAAAACTTGGAGAATGTTGAAGCTTCTGGTGATAACATCCCCGGTACGCAGTCCATTTACATTAAAACTTGGGGCTGTGCACATAATAGTTCCGATTCTGAATATATGGCCGGTCAATTGGCTGCATACGGTTACAAATTGACCGACAATCAACAAGAAGCCGATCTGTGGTTGTTGAATAGTTGTACAGTAAAGAATCCCGCTGAAGATCATTTTCGTAATGAGATTAATTCGGCTAAGAAACAAGGCAAATATGTTGTACTAGCCGGTTGTGTACCACAAGGTGCGCCCAAAGCTAAATTCGTTCAAGGCTTGAGTGTTATCGGTGTACAACAGATCGATCGTGTTGTGGATGTTGTTGAAGAAACATTAAAAGGTAATACGGTTCGTTTGTTTGGTAAGAAGAAAGAGAATGGCAAGAAATTGGGTGGAGCTTCATTATTATTACCGAAAGTACGTAGAAATCCGTTAATTGAGATAATTGCCATCAATACGGGATGTTTGAATCAATGTACGTATTGCAAAACAAAACATGCTCGTGGCGATTTAGCTAGTTATCCACCGGAAGAGATAGTAGCTCGAGCGCAACAGGCGTTCGAAGAAGGCGTTGTAGAAATCTGGTTAACATCCGAAGATACAGGCACTTATGGTCGTGATATTGGTACATCACTTCCGGAATTATTATGGAAATTGGTTGACGTCATCCCGAAAGGTTGTCGTTTACGTTTAGGCATGACGAATCCCCCTTATATTCTGGAGCATTTAGATGAAATCGCAAAAATAATGCAACATCCGCGCGTCTACAGTTTCCTTCATGTGCCAGTACAATCGGGCAGCGATCAAGTATTAGGTGATATGAAACGCGAATATTGCCGTAAAGATTTCGAGTATGTTGTGGATTTTCTTCAATCACGTATACCCGGTATGACTATTGCAACAGATATTATCTGTGGTTTTCCAACAGAAACCGAACAAGATTTTAACGATACACTATCGTTATGTGCTAAATACAAATTTCCGAGTTTATTTATTAATCAATTCTTTCCGAGACCGGGTACACCGGCTGCTCTAATGACTCGTATACCCGCACATCAAGTCAAATTACGTACGAAACAATTGACGGATTTGTTCTATTCGTATGAACCGTATACGAAGAAAATTGGTGAAATTCAAGAGATTTTAGTAACTGAAGTGTCACACGATAAGAAACATTATGTGGGACATAATAAGTTTTATGAACAAGTTTTAATACCATTAGATGAGAAATATTTAGGACAATTGGTTACTGTTAAGATAATCGGTGCTATGAAATTCTCAATGATGGCAGAACCTTTAGAGAAAATCATGCCGGGTTTGACGAAACCGTTGCAACAGGGACAGGTGTCAGGTGTTAATCAAGAAATTAAGTCTACGACAGACTTTAAGCTTATTCTAAGTGTGGTTGCGTTAAGTGTGGCTGTTGTTGTGAGACTAATTTGGATGCTTTTATAAATAAATGATATGTGCTTGAATACTGTTAAGTATGCAATAAACATATTTAATTTGGGGATAAGGTATAATTTTTGATATTTAAAAGCCGTTGGTACTTCTATCCATTTGGATGTTTTGGTAGGATTAAAGGCGAGACAGTAATACTTCATTTCATATGATTTTGTATGTAAAAATAATTTGAAGTCCAGAAATTACTGAAATTAGAACCATTTATATTTTAGTCCAGACGCTGGAGGTACTTGAATGTGCAAAAAGGGGGCGATGCAATTTTTTTTTAAATATGCTTCATTGATCCTTAATTGATGAGAAAGTGTTTGATGCCACAAATTCGTGTTCAATTTTTGTGTGTAACAATAAATAAAAAAATAGGCTTATTAGCTTAATAATTCCGTAATTATTTATAAAATTTAATATATTATGAACTAAATCGGTAGAATATTTATCAAATATTAACTTAGAAGTCAAATATTTATCGACATGCTGTATTTGTTCATAATAAATCCATTTGTTACTGAAAAATGGCCAATTCTATCGTTTTATCATTATATTACTTTAATGGTACAAAATATGAAAAAATCATAGGGAACAATTTTGTAGAAAATTCAATTTCGGACAAATCACGTCATTAGCAAAAAAGTCGAAAAAACTAACATTTCTTATGTGATATAGCTTTAAAGGTCCGATTTTCGAGCGCCGCGGCACATTTTAACTTTGCGAACAGCGTTTTTTCGACTTTGTCACTATATAAATAATTAACCTCCAGCGCCTGGACTATTTGATTTAACGTGGGAGGTTAGTAATTGTTTGCATTGTGTACAAAATCTTTAAAATTCATGCGCAGAAGAACTAATGTTCGCAAGGTACTTGCTACATTTGCTCGTCCTGTATATTGTATAAAGGAGCGTTGGTTAATTTCAACGTACACGTGGCAACGTCGGTTTACAAATAAAATTCCCTAGATTTAACATGAACTGTCATCAACTCGTCAAGTTGTGGTTGAATTAGGTAAACGTCTATTGTTTAATTTTTTCCACGAACATATGTTTTTATTATAATTTAAAAATTTTCCAGTAAAATGGATGAACAAGACATTCCCATTGATATAAATAACAATAAATTATTGGATTGGTTAATTAGTCGTCGACATGTACCGAAAGATTGGCAAAACAACATATTGAAAATACGCGAGAAAATCAACAATGCCATCCAAGATATGCCACGGCATGATGGTATAATAAAACTATTAACTGGACAACACATTAATTATTTTCATTGTTTAAAAATCATTGAAATTTTAAAAGAAACCGAAGCTGACACAAAGAATCTGTTTGGACGTTACGGTTCACAACGTATGAAAGATTGGCAAGAGATATTATCGTTATATCAAAAAGATAACATTTATTTGGCTGAAGTTGCACAAATTTTAATACGTAATGTTAACTATGAAATACCAAGTTTAAAGAAACAAATTACAAAATTGGAACAACAACAATTGGATGCTGAAAAGAAGATTAAAGATTATACGAAGAATGAACAAGTTGCTATCAAGGAATTTCAGCAATCTTGTGACGATTTGGGTATTGAAGGGAAGAATATTAAAAGGGAATTGTACGAATTAATCAAACAATTGCCGAAAATCTACGAAGTGACTGCTGAGAAGATGAAAATTGTTCAAACTGCTATTGAGTTGTATACCGAATTTAACAAATTTCTATTAGGCAAAGATACCGATGTTACTATGTTGAATTTGTTACAATTTCTAATCGATAATGGTAATACTACAACCTACCAATATACGTACGGTGTGAAACCGTTGAAAATTGAGGAGGATCCAGTGTTGGAAATGGTCGAAGATGTACAAGATTCAAACAATGATGTTATCGATTTTGGAGATGATAATGAGATTAATTTTGGTGATGATAATGAAATTAATTTTGGTGATGATAACGAGATTAATTTTGGTGATCTAACAACCAATGATGATGATTTGATTGAAGCACAGATTGATTGGGGCACATCATCCAGTACAGATACAGAGAATGGCTTTGAAATTGTTGAACATAAAGATTTCGATCTGGAAGAATCCGGTATTGTTGTTGAACAATCCGGTATGGATGGTGGTGTTGCTAAAGGTATTGAAGCATTAACAATCTTAGATAATCCGAAATTACGTGATCAAGTCATTAATGAATTGATGGAATTGAATGAATTTCTAAAGATGCGCTTGTATGAGTTATCAAATGATACAACAAATCTATTGAATATGTCCCAAATACAAGATAATTCAACTATATTACAAATGCAAACAATTGAATCAGTAACAACAATGAATGATTGTGTTAATGTTTTATTGAATGAATTAACAAATAAACGTATCATGCATTTACATAATATCAAACATTCACCGAAATATTTGGATACATTAACAAATACGTTGAAACAGAAATTGAGTTTAAGTGAACGTATGAAACTGAATAAATCGAATTTAGAGGAACAAATCAAAATGTATGGTAATGAAATTAAAACAATTGAACCTCTAATTAAATTATTAATTGAGAAAACGAAACAATTACAAAAAGATGTTGAAAATGATATATCGAAACGTTATAAAGGTAGAATCGTCAGGATTGTTGGTGGTGTCAATTTATTATAATTGTATTCTACATTTATCGTATTCTAAGAAAATAACTGTAATATATTGTAAAGACATTCAAAACAAATAAATAGTTTAAATTTGTATTTTTATGTTCCGAGTGCCTGGCAATCAGGCAACATATAATACTTTTGGTAACCTTGAAGTGCTCAGACTCTCACTAATTACAGTAATGTGATCCCGACGTTGCCATTTTTCAATTACTATTCCATTTTGAGTATAATTCTGTTCAATTATTTCGAAAATTTGTACTTTTCTTACATAAGTTTCCAAGCGACTGAAGTACATGAAATACCCAATATGTTTTTATTTTAATTTTTTGCCGAAAAGTTATAAGTAAAGTGAAAATTTTGAGCTAAGAGATTGGGATTTTAATGCGCAAAACCACAAAATTACCTAACAAAAGACTCGGTAACAACAGAAATGATATATTACCCCTCGTAAATTTACGTGGTACGTGATGTTTTGTAAATTTCACAAAATCCATCTGGTTATTTTCAAATACGACCTTTTTTTTGGATGATTTACAAGGGTTACCGACTCTTTTGTTGGGTAATTTTGTGGTTTTGCGCATTAAAATCCGAATCTCTTAGCTCAAAATTTTCACTATAACTTAAAACGTTCTGTCTTATTATTAAAGGGCGGATTGAAGGTCATTTGATTTGAATTACAATGCTGGAAATGCACCATTGGCGTAGTTTAATTTTAATGCATGTATTTACATAAAGTTATAAGAAAATACACGTAGAACAAATCAAAAAAAATGTGTTCGTAATTTTAAAGTTTCTTTTTTATTTATTTTTGTCAAAAATTCTTGTTTTTTTTTAAATTTTCTATGGCAGAAACATCAGCTTGTTGCCGCTGACCCCGCTGACGAACCATCTTTTAAAAAATGAGAGAGAGTGACCAGAAATTCATAGAAATACGGTACAACTAGACACCTGTTTTTTCGCCGTAACGTAGCGACGTCACGGTAGCAGTTCAACTGTTCCACTGCTTCTCTATGTGCGGGGTAGTT
Source organism: Epicauta chinensis (assembly GCA_021725515.1). Lineage (NCBI taxonomy): Eukaryota > Metazoa > Arthropoda > Insecta > Coleoptera > Meloidae > Epicauta > Epicauta chinensis. The sequence continues at coordinate 429,398 of JAEDXX010000079.1, read as the reverse complement.
AGGATTTTATTTGTATAGAGAAACGTTTCACAAGAAAAGATAGAATATACAAGTACAACAGCTTTTGCCGATACGCTCTATACGAATTTGTCAGGAGACTAGAATTTGCCTTGCTCCAACTTGGAGCAGATATCCGCCCTTTACTTATTATATAGTTTATCCACGCGTTGAGTTTAGTATTTTGAGCATCTAAATAATTTAAAATTCCCTAACTTTCTTCAATACATTTTGTAAGTTTGTGACACTTCTGTCATTTGGTATATTGCGTCCAAAAATGAAGTATAAAATTTCAAATGACTAATCTAAGGAACAAAAAACATAGTCCCTCTATTATTGAATTTTTTGTTATTGTATTTAACTGAAAATTAATTCAAAAAGACATTAGAATCTCCAAAGAAATGTAAAATATTGAAATGTACAGTTAGTATTTAAAAATTGCCACCGAAATATGTGAAGAAACGCGTAGGATTTTATTCAAACATTAGTGCCACAACAAAATATTCTTTTCGTTTCAAGTGAACATGTAAAAGTTAGGAACTTTTGAAATATTAAGTTGCATATAACCTATCATTTGCAATTTCGAATTTTCTACTTAATTTTTGGACGGAGTATATTATAAATGCAAAAAAAATGATGTCCGAAATTTTTTGATCGCAACTGTATATTTAAGACAAAAAGTTGGATAAATTGAGAATTGATGTCAGTTTGACAACGTCGCTTTACGTTCCTGTATTTAGCCGATCTCCATCCTTGTCTACTGTCAGTCAGTCAAATTTTTCGTAACGCAGGGATGTTTATCATTTATTATTTCTTTAAGAATTCGTTGACAATTTGATAGTACAGTGCGTAATCTAATTAAAAATATACGTTAATTATCAAAACAATTACTAAAATAAATTAACAATAATATTTAGATAAAAACACTTTTGTTTCATACCAATAACATAACCTATGTGTTTGTGTTAAATTAAACGTTTCTGTTCCACATAATGTACGAGTAAATTACGGCAAATGTATGTAATTATTGTATATTTTTCTAGTGAATAATCAATAAAACAACTAAAATGTTACATTTATAAATAGATCTATAAATATATACATAATATATATAATAAGTATGTACAGTGTTACAAATGTCAAATGTCAATTAACAATAATCAGACACTAAACAATATCGTCTGATATCCTTGCAATATTGAAGAATAAATAAAGAAGATTTACAACTTAAAAGTTATACAAAAATGACTACAATATCTATGGAGGAATATGAATTAATGAAAGATTCAAAATATCGCATGTATGTGGCTGCAATTGATAAAGCTTTGAAGAATTTTGATTACACATCAGAATGGGCTGATTTAATATCAGCCTTAGGTAAATTGAATAAGGTAATAAAACTATAACCACCTATATTCCAATAAAACTATTGTTAAACATTATTTGTTGTTGTTGTTGTAGGTGTTAACTAGTTATCAAAAATTCCGTGTTATTCCGAGACGTATTAAAATTGGTAAACGTTTAGCACAATGTATGCATCCAGCATTACCATCTGGTGTACATTTGAAAGCATTAGAAACTTACGATATAATATTTCGTACAATTGGTACAGCTAGATTATCACAGGAATTATTCATTTATAGTTCAGGTAAATATTGAGGTACAGATAAATTACCTTATCAGTATTGAATATATATATATGTTGGAACAAATAAAGCGGAACATTCGTTGCGTAATAGTAATAAAACAAAAAAAATACCGCTTCCTGGTATTTTGTTTTGTTAATAATTTAACATGTTTATGATCACATTTAGAGTGAAAAAAATCAATCAATTTTCCATTTATAGATCTACAGAATCGTTATAATTTGATTTATGATTTCTGTGTTTATCAATAATTCAAAATAATTCAGGAAATAAAGAAAACTTCCCCTTGAAAAATAGTTTGACCGTATTTCGTTATTCTTTTTTTGGAATCAGTTTTTTAATCTAGAGTGGCTGCTGTTGTCTATTACCCGGACCATTCTGCAATTGCCAGTCCCGCCAGTGTTTATGTACCACCTTAAATTGTATAATAGAATTAATAAAATCAGTAGGTTTAGACATCTCTCTCATCTTTATGATCATCTCCCTTTTTCTATCTCTTATCTACAACACAACCTTCCACAAGTCACGCCTTCTAACGGTTAAAGTTATATGAAACGATTGCTAATGTGCTTGAAAATGTTTAAAATACAGAATCAGTGTACTGATTATTATTATGCAGGATTTTTAAATATAAATTGATATTAGCAATCTTTTACAAAATAGTTTAGACACCGTTAGTCGTTGAAATAAGCATTATTTCGAATTGGGAAAGCAGCTTTTTTCAGACTATCTTCAAAACTGCCCAATTTTTGGATAACTCGAAAACTGAACGATTGGTTAAAACGATAGACACACTCAGGAGCTCGAAAAAACGCAATGCTTCAAAGAAATTTTCTGGCTAGTCGTGCCAATCTATCAATGTATATTGAGTTAGGCAAAAACTGTATGAATGTATTAGTGTAATAACCAAAAAAAATGTATGATATAAATAAGGTTGTGCCTTAGTAGTTACTTCAAAATTTTATCAAAATTTTAACCGAAATATTACAAATAATAGAAACGAGAGAGGGATAATTAGAGCTTCCCGTTGTAATTAATTTGGGGAATTTTATGTAAATACTAGTGAAATTATAAATATATATTTGATTAAAATGGCTTCCCATAAGAATAAATATATAGTGGAGTTCTATACAGTGCGGTCAAGACGTGCAGTCTTAAATTTAGCCACTTATTAGCGCGAAACCGTGTAATAAAACGATTTACCTCAATCATCCGAATTTATACAGAGCTACACCGTGACTTGATTTAAAAAGCTTTAGTACAGGAGAAAAAGTATCATCTCTTGACTGATAGATAAATGTTGCATTTGTAGATGAAGCGAGATTGTTTGGTGGCCCAAAAAATTCTCAGAAAACTCTCTAGTTATTAAGTGGCAAACAAAAGTCCCTCTGCTATCAAAAATGTTTCGAATTGTTGCCAAATTAGCTACAAAAGCAACTTTTATTAGTCAAAACAAGACTTTAAGTTGTTGCGTTAAGTTGCTGAAGATCCATTTATAAAGAATTCGCGAGACAAACTATACGTAGAGAATACTTGAAAAGGGCTGCAAAAAACACCAGATAAGTTGTATGCGACCCGCGAGCCACTGGTTTTATGGTACTGTTCTACAGAATAACCATTTTTTAGAAAATCATCGACTTTTTTGTCCAAATTTAGAAGTTTTGCAACTTTTTTTCTCTCATAGTTGTACTCTAAAAATTGTAGCGCTCCTCTTTTAATAGTGTCTTTAAGGCAATTTGAGCATCTTGCAAACTGGACTAAAATCACATTTTATCTACCAGAATGTCCTTTACAGTAATCTAAGACTAAAAAAAGCTCTTGACAAAATGTGCAAAATTAGTGGCTCTATGATTCTGTTTTCTTCTAGATGAAATGTAAGGACTATCAGGTTTTTTCGCACTGTCGAACAATCTATTGTTTATCTTGTCGATGTCCTGAAATTATTCTAAGAAGTGTAATCTGGTGAATACGAAACAAACAACCAAATAGTCTTTGCCCTATTCTAAAAAGTCTACATTTTTATTATCAGCCAGATCACTTTTCCTAGTCTCTTTTTGTCTTGAAGATGTATAAAAAAAGTGCTGCAATAGCCACTAAGCTACTGTTGTAGGAAATTGATTTTGATACTTTTTCCCTTGCGCTTAGACAGGAAGTAAACTTTTAGCTTTATTTTCATATATTTTGTTGCATAAAATAATGGCTTTTATTGCTGATATAGTCGATCTCTTCAAAAAAAGGCGTTTTGCAGTGAGCAGTACTGAACACTGAAAAAAAATCATTAATGATGATTTAAATATTCGATACAAATTTTGTTCTACAATTGCTTATAAATTGGAAATTATAGCGAGGAAAATTTGAGATTAATCAATTCATCCGTTTCCGCGAAATCTTGTCCACCTCCTCTGAAATCACTGTTTTGAGACCAACTCCTTCAAAGTCTTAAAAGCAATTACACATATTTGGAGGCCTCTCACCATAACATCCCCCTCAACAGTCGATTATTATAACTCGTAATTGTATTGTTAGGTTTATTTCCACTGCTGGGCCATGCTGCTATGAATATACGTCCAGCATTATTATCAATGTACGAAACACATTTTGTACCGTTACATGAACGTTTACGACCTGCATTAATTGGTTTTTTAAGTGGTGTTCTACCTGGTTTAGAATCCGGATCTGATCATTTTGAAAGGTTGATTATAAAAAAACTTATTAACTTGTAACAATTTTTTTATCATTTTTGTTTAACAATTAGGACAAATCAATTATTGGAAAATGTTTGTGATGGTGTTGGTCCAAAATATTTTTACACATGCTTATGGCATTGTGTTACAAATAATAGTCCTGTACGTTTACCAGCAATTAGTTATGTATTATCACATTATAAAAGAAAATTATCAATGGAAGATCAATTATATTTAATGGGACATGATATTGATTTAATGGTTAGTGGTTTATCAGCTGCTGTACAAGATACAAATATTTTAGTACAAAGATCAGCATTAGATTTATTAATGGTGTGTTTTCCAATGCAAAATAAACAATTATTATACGCCGATATGGTACGTTTAGTGACAGCATCGTTAACAACAATTTTACGACGCGATATGTCATTAAATCGGTAAATCATTATTATTATTATTATTTTCTAAAACAATATATCAAATCAAGTAATTTAGAGTCGAATGAAGGGCTCTTCAGAGATTTAATAAATATTTATTTCTTTATACTTGGATAGGCATGATTTTAATCAAATACGGATTAGACTGGAGACGGCCTTTTCTTAATAGCTATTAAAAGTGTAGCTATTTGAAAGTTCACAAACGTTGTATTGATTTGGTAATTTGAAGGCCAGACGAAATACTGCAGTATTACGAAATATCAATATTCCAATTTTAATGAAGGCGTTCCAAATAGATAAGTTCGGATTTGTTTTTGAAAATACTCTGAGAATAATTGATTGTGCGTCTAAAATTTCATTATTTAATAGATTATAGATGTCGAGTAATTTGATAGAAAGTCTTATAACTCAATTTATTTAATATTTTATTCAATTTAATCCTTCTCTGTTTATTTGTTGTATTGATTTATAAAGCACAGTACACAGTAACAAAAGCTTCTTAGTTGATTCTCAATGGAAGATATCAATACCTAACAATCTATTGCATAATTGAATGACTCAATTCTATTTTGTTTGAAATTTTCGTTTATAGATGTCTCATTTTATGAGTTTTACGGTTTTACCATAAAAAGCTGATAAACATAAATCAGAAACAAAGAGGGTTTCCGTTGTTTTTTTTACTGTTTCTTTTTGTAAACTTTTTTTTTAAAACCGTCTTGGCATTGCATTAACATATTGTTGTCCTAAATATTTCGATTCGTGTTGCTGTTTATAAATCCATCTCACTTTATTTTATTTAAGACAGTAAAATATTATTCGTTTTCTATGAAATGTGAATCAGCCAAAACAATAATAATGACTTGATATGATTAGGTTGGGGGGTTTTACCACGACATGAATAAAACATAAACTTCAGGACCTCGTTGCAAAACAGGCTTACTTGGTCAACTAATCTGTAATCATATCGACAACTTTGTTTTTTTCTCCAAAAGCCCTTTAAGTCGAAATTGATTCTTGTACGTGATAAGTTATTTCCTTTTTGTGGAATCGTACTCATTTTTTTATCACAAATATTCTCTCCCATTTGATTCTTTATTTAACGATTCCAGTCCTTTGAGTACGCTCGTAGGTGCTTTATTTCGTCTGCTCGACATCTATAAGGAGTTTATTTTTAATCGGGATAAACATTGTAGTGAAGTAGACTTATCTGTGATTGGTCCAATCAAGATCACATTTGGAATGTTGAAAACGATTGGGGGAAAATATAAGGAAACCTCGGAGTATCAGGGTAGCGCAGTTAAGCATCTTCGACATGGACGCAGACTTAGAACTCATGATGTTTACATTGAACAGACATAAACATTGAACAGGAAATAAACTCGGACTGCCTATCTCGTAATGTTTTCTGATTATTTATAGCTGAGCAAAAGTCTATTTTTTCCTCTACAAACAAGAGGTATTGTTGTTGTTCGGGTACTTCTGAAAGAATCTCTTGTATATTGTTTTTTATCCAACTGCACCAGAAGGAGGGTTATGTATGTATGCATATTTTTTTGGCACGCTCTATAGCCTAAACCGCTTGATGGATTTTAGCTTAAGAGATGCCGTTAGATTCGTCTTAATTGTGAGAGTATCAAAAATAAAGGTTTTAATAAGTGGCTTAAGAGTAATAAATTTTATTGCTTTAAAGTAAAACGAAAAAAAAAGAATTTATCATCTTCAATGACTGATCAAAATCTAAAAAAAATTGATCGTAAAACACATTTAAGAACAGGTTTCGTAGATTTTAAATAAAACAAAACCTCTCAGTCCTTCAGCTTAGTACCACTTACGCATTTCCAGCTCAAATTATATCATTTAAATAAAATAAAAGATGAAAACTTTTATTTTTAATAAATTGAGTAATATAAATAAAAATAAATTAAATAATAAAAAAACAAAAAAAATTAAAGATAAACAAAAAACTAGGGCTGTACAATTTGGCTAAGTTAATTAGCTAGCTAGCCTATTAGCTTAGTCAAATTAACCGATTAACTGAATTAGCTTAGTTAATTAGCCAATGGCTTAACCGGCTAATTTAGCTTAGCTCAGCTAATTGACTGATTTAAGTTGTTTAACAATTTATTTTTCACCGACAGGTTAAAAAAATAACATCTAACAGGGTTTTTCCACAGCCGGAAATATAAGTTCTAAACGGCGGAACCGCTTACTTCCCAAAAATGTAAATTTATTAATTTTTCTTTATCAAAATAAAAAAATAACTGAAAAAAAATCTTTAATTAATTTAAGCTAATTAATCTAATAAATCATTCTATTGTTGTTTTGTTGTTCATAAAAGCAATATCAATGTTATGTTTTTGACCTGTCGGTGAAAAAGAAATTGTTAAACAGTTTAAAAAAAATAGCCGGTTAGCCATTAGCTAATTAGCTAAGCTAATTCAGTTGACCGATTAATTTGTCTAAGCTGATCGGCTAGCTAGCGCACGTTTTTAGCCGTCCTAATCTGCTAAATTATACACAGCCCTACAAAAAACCCGACTGCGTGAAAAATTGTAAACTTAAAATTTTCAAATTTTCTTTATAAATTAACTGAAAATACAGAAATAATATTTTTTTATGGTTTTTATTGATCATGGTTGACAGTCTTCACAAATTCAGTCGGAGTCATCAAATACATTAATGATTTCTATTTTGTTATCAAATCAAATTTTAAGTTTACAATTTTTCATGTAGTCGTTTTTTTTTGTGTTTCTTTAATAATTTTTATGTATCATTATGTTGCCAAAAAAAAGCATATTTTCAAGTATTTATGCGTTTTGTCCTCTCGGTATTTTATTTCTGCTATATCATTCTCTATTTGGCTTCTTCCGTTTTGATTATTATTTGTGTCTCGACATTAATAATGTAATTCGACTCAATTACTTGATGTATCTGGAGCCAACGCTTTATGTTACTTTTCAAATTTCAGCCGCTTATATTCGTGGCTTTTAGAAAAAGAAGGAACAATCCCAATTGTTCATATAGAAGATGAAATCGATGATGATGTTAATCATGTACATTCAACAATAGCGTACGATCTATTAAATGATGCAATTCGTATAATATTAAAAAATAGCAGTTTAGAAATACCAATAGATATAAAACCGTACCGTTTATTAACAACATTATTTGATAAACCACAAATAGGACCTATTATCTTAGATAATATATTATACGATGTATTTCGTGCATTATATCTATCATGTTTACAACAACAAAAACAGAAATCATTATTAAACAGTAATAACAATAATAATCACCATAATAATGGTAATACAACGAGTATTACGAGTAATACAAGTACCGTACGTTGTGTGTCATTTAATGGTGATTTAACAAGTTTAAAAAATCAAGACGATATAATTGTTAATAAACAATTCGTTACGAAAAATTGTCAAGAATTAATCAAAAACGCTAATTTATTATTTAATACATTACATAGTTTCTATATCTGGTCATATATAGAGAAATTATATAGTGAATCGGTTTCAACAATAAAAAATTATAAGACAAGAGATCGTTGGCAAGTTAATGATATCGGTTCTGGTTTACCGCATATTTTAGAAATTTGTTTATTAACCGATTTTTTATTAGATATAATACCGATTGAATCATTTGCTGAGAATACATCGAACATTTTACCAAATCTATTCAATCGAATTATATTAATAATGAAAACAAATATAGACATATTGAATCATTTAGAAATTGAAAAAAGTTTGGTTTTATGTACGAAAATTTTAACGAAAATACAACCGTTAACATTAGCCACAACAACAATTACAACAACAGAATTAACAACATCAACATCACCGTCTACAACAACACAATTAATCAAAGACGACCCAGAAATTGATATTAATAATAGTGATGATAAGAGCGTTACTATTAATTTAACAAATAATGATGATAACAATAATGAAGATAATGGGATCAAGACTTCATTAGAGAAAAGTAAATCCGATTCAAAACTCAATGAGAATCTGGTCAAAAACGAACTAACAATTGATGATAATAGTCGTGAACGTTCTTATAGTAATCAAATGTTGAAGAAGAAAGACAAAAGTAGTCCGAAGATTGATAAAAAATCAAAAAATAAAAAATCTAAATCCAGTTCGAAATTGTACGACTTAAAAAAGGAGGAGAACGATATTGAAGAAATCGTAACCGAAACTGATATAACAACTAAAATTACAGCAAATATCACAACTACAACCACAACAACAACAACAACGGTTGTTAAAAAACCAAAAACTGATAATAAATATTTTGCAAAATGTTTAGATGAATATAAAGATTTCTATATAATTTTTATTAAAACGAAAATCTTGCCTAATGTTAATATCAAGAGATTCTTCTCAACTTTAATTATGGATACAAATGAACGTTGCAATAATTTATATAAATTGTTGGAAGATTCATTACGAAAAAAAGATAATTTTATACCAATCGATTATAGAAATGTTCTGCAAAGTACTAATAAATTATTAATAGATGATGTATCTATTACAAGTAGTAGTGATGATGATGATGAGGATGATGATATTAGTAGATATGAATCTGCAATGAATGTTGCATCAAATATTCTATTAGAATTTTCAGCATTTCCAAATATTACATTAAATAATAATATTGATAATGATAAAAAGATTAAATTACCAAAATGGTTACAAATATTGTTAATAACAGCATGTTGTAAAGAATCAACACGTGACATTCAGATAATTGCAATGAATACATTATTAGAGATATTTAGTTTATCGAAAAATCAGAATTTTTTAAAAAATGATGATGATAGTACCAATATTCTCATTACTGGTATATTAGAGAATGTCTATGTTAATTTTATTGAAGAAAATACAATTGTTTTAGCGGTATTTATTTTTAATTATTTAACAATCAATCCTCCTATTACACGAATATTTTGTACCGTGTTAAATTACAACCGTGTTATAAGAAAATGCAGGATTCGTAGAAATTGGTTTAGATCGCGAGTTTTTAATTTTAGTGTGACGGTTACTGATTTGAAGAAGTCGTTGATCAAATAACTGATTAAATTTGCTACGACTACATACGTGTTATAAAAGGACCGTGCTTTATGATACTTAATAGTTTACCGTGTTGTAGGAGTATTGATTTCTGTGATTACTTTTTAATGGATTTATTTACTTTTTTTTAGCAAATGTCCCAAATTCTGTGGAATACATTAAGAATTGCATCAACACAAAAACAATTATTACAGTGTGTTACGTTATTATATCAAATACATAATATATTTGATAATAGAATAATTGTTGAAGAAGTTATTGGGAAATATTTAGCTATTGAAAATATTACAGTTGAATATATGAAAGAGTTCTTTCTATTATGGCATCTTGGTAGAGATTTAAATATTAAATTGCCCCCGAATCGGTCGAGTATACGCAACTTTGATAGGTAAATTTCTTTATAATCGTTTTATTCCGTCCGATATTCCGAAAGAAATTCTCCTTTAGTGTGAAAGTTCTTCGGATTCAGAACAATTTTTTTACCGTTCAACAGTTTATACATTCTAGAGTGGTTCAGAATTGCCCGAAATCTGGTCAAAACTCGTAAAGTGATTGATGATTGCTTTAAAAATTAGGCTTTTAGGCTTGTTGACGATGGATTTAAGATCAAATTATCGAATTCATCGTGGTAGACATAATTTTATTGTTCTTTCGTCATTTGACATTTTTGTGTCAACTTGTCGATTATACAACATGTTCCGATTTTGTACAATATCGATTAATTCGAAACATCCTGTATTATTGTAGAGTTAGCGATTAACAGATGAAACGAGACCTGAACGATTATAAATCAAATTAAAATTGAAATCAAATCTGAATCAGAGATTGGACATCGCAAACTATACTGAAATTAAACTGAAAATTGGAAATAAATCAATTCAATATCTGATTTGAAATCTGAGCGCTCTCCCAATATTTGTAAAATATTCTAGAATGTCTCGAAGACTCTGTACAATTTTTAATATCTTGATTTTAAGAATATACCTATAAAAATTTACTCAACATACGAGGTTACTCAAAACGGTGCAAATTTATGCAACAATATAGTTTTTATAAATACTATTTTTTCCACAAGCATAAAAACATGCAGCTCTAAATAGAAAAAATACTGAAAACATTCCTATAATCATTGTACTTATCTTTAGAAAGGTTATCAAGGAAACAAAATATAAAAGACTCACTTTCTTAATAAAATATAAGATTTTTGTAAAACGGGACATTTTTGAGCAAGGGGTATTACGTTCTGTATGAAAAGAGTTAGAGCTTCAAGTTCTTTTGGAATATGACAAGTAAACTTTTACAAGTAAAGTACACGAAGTGGAAACTTCCGATTTTCATGATTTTTGGTTCATATGTAGAAGAAACGATTCTAAGGGATGGGTATTTTTTCATTCGTGCCAATACTCAAGTTTAAGGGAGAAAATGGGGGTTGCAGTTCACCCTGTAGATTTAGTTTTTCGAAAATATCTCCAAAACGATCCATTATTTTTCAAACATTTAAAAACTGAATGATAGCTGCTTTTAGGGTCTATCAAGTGGTGAAAACTTTCGATATCTGACTTGGGGTTGGAGCAATAATGAATAATATGCATTTTTTTTTGGTTTTTCAGCCCTTTTCTGTCCTATAATTAACCTTATCAAAAACTTACCTGTTTTTGCATTTTTTGATGTTTCTAACAATTGATGGTGTAATGCTTATAAAGGGTTGTAAGTTTGGGGTTGAATTATGAGAAGACTTACTGTCACAAAATGTTAATTTGCCACTTATGTTCAATAATATTAAATGTACTTTCAAATGATATATAATTTACTACCCTTTGATTAACTCTTATGAAAAAATAAGGGAGGTGTTTTATGAAAAAATTCTCATTTACAATTTTTACATATTATTTTAGTTACATATCTGAAATGAACCATAAATACCAGGAAAAATCGACAAAAGTTACAATGTTTACTATTAACCCTTTGACAACGTAATGCTTATAAAGAGTTGAAAGTTTGGGGTTGAATTGTAACCCTCAAAGTGTTAATAGTAGACATTATAACTGTTGTCGATTATTACTGGCATTTGTGGTTCATTTCAGATATGTAACAAAAATTTTATCTAAAAATTATAAATGAGAATTTTGTCATAAAACATCTCCCTTATTTTTTCGCAAGGGCTAACCAAAGGGTAGCAAGTTATAAATCATTTGAAAGTACTTTTAATATTGTCGGACATAAGTGGCAAATTAACATTTTGTGACAGTAAGTTTCTCACATTTCAACCCTAAACTTACAACCCTTCATAAGCAATACACCTGCAATTATTAGAAATAACGAAAAAGGCAAAAACAGGTAAGTTTTATTCTTCAATTTGCTACTTGAATACAAAATATCATCTTGATAGAGTTAATTATAGGGCGGAAAAGGGGTGAAAAACCAAAAAATGCATATTGTTGATTATTGCTCCAACCCCAAGTCAAATATCGAAAATCGGTTTTCACCATTTAATAATCCCTAAAAGCAGCTATCATTCAGTTTTTAAATGATTGGAAAATAATGAGACGTTTTGGAGATATTTTGGGAAAACTAAATTTGCAGGGTGAACTGTAACCCCCATTTTCTCCCTTAAACTTGAGTATTGGCACGAATGAAAAAATACCCATCCCTTAGAATCGTTTCTTCTACATATGTACCAAAAATCGTGAAAATTGGGAGTTTTCACTTCGTGTACTTTCCTTGTTGGTTTTCATTTAGAAATAATCACCTTCACTTTTCGGATTTTGATCACGTTTCAAGCCATTCTGAACCATTGAGCGTGTAAAATTTTCGATTCAATTTAATTCGTTTAAAATTGCAGATCTCTAATGAAAGTATTGGATAATTTACAAAATCCAAGTGAACCAAATTTACAATTATTAGCGGAAACGTTTTTAAATCACAGTCTATTACATAATGATATATCAAGAATCATAAATCCAATATTAATAAAACTATTAACACCGAGTACAGCACGTGTATCAATCCGTCATATAAATATCAACGATAATGATCTCCAAAGTGAATTAAATTACAATGAAAATCGTAATAAAATCGATGAGAATCAATCAAAGAAAATCTATGCAATTAGTAATGAAAACGGTAATATAATGTATCATTTAACAGATACAACCGATACAATAAAACAACAACAACCACAACAATCAATCTCATCATCGACAAGTAGTGGAACTAATAGTAGTACAAATATTAGTACGACTAGTAATAGTTCGAAACGTAAATGGTTTACATTTTCAAAAACTGGTAAGAAATATTCACCAACTATTGTGGATGTTACAACCAGTATTGATGATTTTAATCATGTTATAACACGTAAAAATCGCAATGAATATAAAAATTATAAATTAACAACACCACCGAGTCATCATCGTCTTAGTAATAATAGTAAAAATAATGTTAAAGTCATTATAAATCCGTTAAGTTCGAAAGAAATTTATCCAGACGGTCTCGATGGTTCGTATTCGAAAATTGATTCACAACAATCCTCATCGGATAGTTTAAATTCATCAATTAGTGGTGTTGATAAAACGATTAACAATCAACATAATGATCGTGATTCTAATTATGAATCATCACTATTAAAGAGTAAACTATTAGAGAGTATTGAACCGATTTCGGATGGTTTAAAAGATGATAAACAGATTAATAATAAAATACCAAAATCGCACAGTTTCGATGAGAAATGTGTTAATCAAAAGATTAATGATTTAGAGAATTCATCATTGGTGCATAGTTGGTCGTATTGTATATCGGATTCTGATAATTTGAATGCTGAATTAGAAATTAGTACGAGTGCTGAAGATTTCTTTAAACGATCCGATACAATTATTATCAGAGAGATCTTAAATGAGATTATCGATAAAGTTTGTGGTACAATGGATGATGAGAGTGATGAAAACGATGGAAATATCGGTAATATTATTTGTAATATTGGTAATAATAGCAACAGTAAGCGACCTACTGATTTGGATTTGAAGACAAAATCGAAGAATTTCGTTCTATATCCAATCCATTCGCATATTTGTCTATATTATGAAGTATTCGATTCTGAACAAATTCTATACGCTTTACAAACATTAAAGAATTGTTTAAATACAAATCCGAAATTGTTTATAAAATGTTTGGCAACAAGCGGTGTAAAAGATATGAAAAATAATGAAATTTTATACTTATTAGCTAAACATCGTAAATCATTGCTTGGTTATAGTTTTAATGGTGAATTAAATCATGAATATATTAATTTCTATCGTGGTTATATGTTTCTCGATATAATTATATTAATTTGTTTAAATTATTCACGAACGTTTTTCCCACCATATTTAGATGATTTAAATGTAAATAAATTCGATATAAATAATAATCATAAAATACAATTAGAATGTTTAGAAATATTAAATTTAATTATTAAAAATTTAATTGAAATGGTTAAAGAGAATACAAAAGGTTTTTCAATTTATATTGCCGATATGTTGGTTAAATGTAAATTGCAAAAGATTATTTTGCATTGTTTATTAACATCGGTACGTAATTTTGATGAAGATGATATGACATTTGCCGAACAAGTTTTATTGTTTAATTATTTCCAATTGTACGATAGACATATGAAGGTTGGTGAATATGTGGAGGCTTTCCAGATCCGGATATTAAGGTAATTATTAGGATTGTACAATGTAGTCGTTTTTTATATACAATTATGGTATTTTATCAGTAATTTTTTTACGTTTTCTGAAGATTTTTCACAGTACATAAGTACAAGATAGTCCCTTTAGAAGTCATCGAATTCGCTAGAAAGAAAACTTCTGTCAGGGCTTCGAACTGTCTTTTTTCGTTTCGACTCGATTCAGTTCCAGTTTTTTTTTCCGGTTCAATTCCGGTTCGAAGCCTTGGCTTTTTTGTCGCTTTATCCAGAGTATTTTGCCGAAATTGAATAGTAAAATGTGTAAATTATAAGCCATGTATTTCTCCGAATGTCTATTTTAAAAGGCACCGTCTACAATACCAGAAACATGTAGCAAATTTGTATAATAATTCTGTCGTTTCGTGGCCTCATATCTTTCAGTATATTGAGTCAATTTCTCTCATCTTTGTGTGCGCTCTGTGCCTTACCTTTTGCACTTTACGCCCATAGCCAGTCTAACCTTTTCCGCCGTACTAGGAAAACATTTCCCCAAAAAATCAATAAAAAAGGTTTGACTAATCTATCCATTTTCATTCATGAGTTAACATTCGTTTCTTGCATAATTTTTCATCAAATACACAAACAGCAGAATAATCAGGGCCGATCCTAGTGAGTGTTCATTTTGTTCCCAGAACAAAAGCGGCCATATACAGGGGCGGCTAAAGGCAACCACTTGACAAACAAATCTTTAATAATCTACCCCTTTTAATTTTATTTAATTTGAATTTATAAATTTAATATAAATAGGAAAAGGCAACTATTAAGGCAGACAAAAAAAATTACTTGGATCTTTTAATAGTTCTTAAAACCTAATACAATTCCTCAGACATCACATAGTATGAAAAAAATTGACGATGTGGTAAACACTAAATGGTTTTTCTGTTTGGTAACATTTCTCCCATATTTTAATTAATCTGGAACAAGAAATCGTGGTAAATTTAGACCTTGCAGACATTACTAAACACTTTTCTGCTAAAAAAGCAAGACTAATCGCGTTTCTCTAGTGATTAAACCATAGATAAGTAATAAACATGAATAATAAACATTTGTGCTATAAACCTTCTTGATGTTGAAGAGGTAAATAATTTTATGTTGTATATATTTGTTTTTCAAAGGAAGGCAATAAAATGCTTGAACAAAGGCGGCCTAATAGTTAGGATCGGCCCTGAGTATAATTACAAGTTCAAATTATGTAAAATAGAAGATTATCAATAAATTAAATATCCATACTTCCCATAAGACAGAACAGTAATTTTTCCGTAACAATATTATATGTAATCATTTTATTTAATTGTGTACTCCTCAGCCAGGCGTAACAGTTTAAAGAATTTTTGTAGGCTGTTCAAGAACATTCATGATACCATCGAAGAATGTCCGATCGCCTGTTCTACTCTTAGATCTACATTAGGGTGTTTCATTTCAGAGCAAAAAATTTTTTTTTCATGTTCCACCTGAAAATCTTGTAGTCGGTGGAAAAACAAAAATTTTGAGCCGCATAGTAGCTCTTAATTCCGATTTTAACCCGTTGCTAATCCATTTTTTATCTTTCCTATTTAAATAACATTGAAAAGTATTTTTTTTAAGTTTTTCCTTCTGCTCACCGTATTATTTTTTTTTCTTTCGTATTTTGACTTATTGGCTCTTATAGAGGACTAAATTTGCTACAAAAAACGTCCTTTGATTCGAGTCCTTAACTCGATTAGATTTCTTCACAAATCGCTTCTTATATTAAAATTTTATATTTTAAGAGGCTGTAGTTACTAAACTATGAGAGTTACGACAAATTGTTTAATTACAAAAATTGTAGGGCATAAAATTTCGTACAAAATTGTTCTTGACATTTTTTATCCATTTTCAATAGTTTTGGCGCTAGATGAGATTTCACGTTATTTTTACGAAATTTTAATATAAGATTTGTAAAGAAATCTAATCGAGTTACCGACTCGACTCAAAATACCTTTTTTGTAGAAAATTTAATCCTCTACAAGAGCCAATAAGTCAAAATACGAAAAAAAGACTTAACACGGTGAGGGGAAGGAAAAAGTTTAAAAAAAATACTTTTCAATGTTATTTAAACGGGCCAAATAAAAAATAGATTAGCAACGGGTTAAAATCGGAATTAAGAGCTACTATACGGCTCAAAATTTTTGTTTTTCCACCGCCTACAAGATTTTCAGGTGGGACTTAAAAAAAATTTCGCTCTGAAATGAAGCACCCTAATCTACATAATCCGAATCCTAGAGAAATAGGTCATAAAATACAAGAATCTAAAATAATATTGGAGAAAGATGATAAATCCAACGTAAACCATTAATAATGCAAAGCAATCAGATACGGGAAAAAAGACCATTTCGATTAAGGCGCTGCACTCTTCAGAAATTGGTAATAAAAATAATAGCCAAAAATGTAGATTTTCAGAAATGAAAACGAATTAGATAAAGTCTTGAACTGTGAATAGAAATAGAGCGTTTTCCAACTGCATGACACTAAAACAGATCCCCCAGAGAATCTTGAATTAGATAACTAAGCGACAACATCTGTAACGTATCCATTATTGCTACATTAAAAAATCTAAGAGTGATTAGTGCTTAGGTAAAATGCCATAGTTGTATAAACAACTCAAATTCAATTATTAGCTAATTTAACTTTTTAGAATTTCTTTCTGTTTTTGATCAAACAAAATTTATAAATGATGATTTTATTTGATTGTTTTAGATTGGTGCATTCTTTAATAATTTTGGAATATTACGTGTACCCACAAACGAAATCTCGAAATAATTCCAATCAAGAATCAAATAATCCATCAACAAATGTCGATTTAAATTACACACCAACCATATTAATACCACAACAAAACATCTTTCTATCAGCTGTAATGTCAGCATTGCGTCATGAGAATATGAAAATTTTACATAGTAAATGGTTAAATATGATAACATCCTGTTTACCATATTTCGGTGAGAATATCAAACAAATAACAATAAGTGTTATCCATCAAATATGTAATATAATTGAGAATATCTCATTAAAATATAATTATGATGAATTAGATGATAATGAATTATGTACAGATTATGCTGTTACATTATTAGAATCATTAACGATATTATGTCATTATTGTTTATTGGATCCATCACAGACTGTTAATCAAACAAATATACCAATATTGAATGCAACAACACAATCATCAACAACACCAACAACAAATCCTGGTGAAATATTTAATAATTTAGTTAGTGCATTCTTTTCACCGGATCTATTATCAACAACATCAACAACAACAACAACTGCATCATCAGCAACATCATCATCATCATCAACAACAACACAAACAATCACAACATTATTGATAAAACAAAATAATGAACATTATCAAAATGCAAGAAAAACAATATTAAGTCATATGCCCAGAATTATATCGAGTGTGGCGAAATTATGGCAAACAATTGTTACATTAGAAAATGACAATAATAGTATTTATGGTAATACGAAGATTGTTAAACAACAATTATTAGAATTCTTAAGTCCAATATCGGTACATCATGGTAATAGTTTTTTGGCTGCAATTGCTGTTGCTTGGTATGAACGTAGAAATCTATTTACTAATATTAAAACGGTATTACCGGAACCTAATGCTGGTCAAAATAATCTAGTTTATCTTATATCGGCGATAAGGGTCATTCCATTAGATAATTTAGTACAAACTGTAACAGCTGTGATAAAGAATCCTCCACCGATTGAAGGTTTAAATGCCGACATTTGTTTGGATGTTTCCGTTTTAGAATTATTCTATTGGTAATTTGTTTTATTTTTTTTACACATGAATCAATTTATCATTATTATTATTATTTTTGTTTGTTTTTGTGTAGTTATATGCGTAATGCTTCAGCCACACAATTATCGGAAGCATGGAGTTCATTATTGGCTCTAATACGTGAAGGTAGTTCATTAAGTCCACCGGCACAATTTCTATTGGCTGCTCTATTACACGAATTAATGATAAAATGTTGTCCATTAGAGGAACGTAAAGATCAGAAAGATCTACAAGATGTTACGGCAAAATTAATTGAATCTGTATCGCAAGTGTGCGGTTCATGTTTAGAACAGACAACATGGTTGCGTCGTAATTTAGCCGTTAAAGAATTAGATGAGACCATTACAAATGATACGAATAATTTAATTGGAACAAATTCAGAAATTATTGGTAATAGTTATAGTGTACAAGCACAATTAGTATTAGCTGAAATCTTAGCACCAATATTAGATATATGTTTTGGTTCATCAGAAAAAGATAAAGTTATAACAATTCTAACATCATTAATGTATAATATTGTACCGTATTTGAAAACGCATACAACAAAGAATATGTCAAGTTTTCTAGCATGTTCGAAATTGTTGGCTAGTTTAAGTAGTTATCAATATACAAGGAAGGCATGGAAGAAGGATGTTTTCGATTTGTTACTAGATAATTCGTTGTTTCAAATGGATTATAATTGTTTGAAATATTGGAGGATTATTGTTGATAATTTGATGACGCACGATAATACGACGTTCAGAGATTTGATGAGTAAGTTTTGAGTTTTAACTTTTAACGTGCAGATCGCATTTTTTTTCCTTTTGGGAGGGGCCCTACGTGAGAGCCGCACACTGAGGCCATCTGGCCCATTGTGTGCACCTCCATTTACCAGAGCCTTACCACAGCTGTTCCAATCCTCTAATGAAGCTCAGTAGCCTGCCGTGTTCAGCTTTCCGAATGTCTTCTGGTTCCAAAAATCGTCGCCCCAGGTGTTGCTCTCTGAGGCCAGCCAATGCATGGCACTCGCAGAGTATGTGGTGGGGAGTTTCTTCCTCTTCTAAGCACGCCCTACACATCTCGTCATCACTGATGCCGAGCTTGTGTAGGTGTTGATTCATGGGACAGTGTCTAGTGAGCAGTCCCACAATTGTTCTGAGATCTTTTCTACCAAGTCTCAGCAGATCTTTACTGCGCCTAGCGTTAGGTCCTTCTATGAAGATCCTAGACTGACGCAGTCCTTTGTGTTCGCTCCATTCCTTCAAGTGGGATGAGGAGGTCCATTTCTCCAGTGCCCGTTTCTGATGAGCTTTGGGGATGGGGAGAGCCGGGTCCGGAAGGCATTACAACCATACAGAAAAGACCTAAAAAACTCTTTCTAAAGTACAAATAACTATGCTAAAATTGTATTTGTAATATAGCATTCATGATCTTTTCAGTGAAAAGCAATCTCACGAAGCTTTCAGAAAGCAAACGAGTTTCTTTTAGAATCAATTTCAGCTTCTTTGTTCACTGTTTCTCTTTCAGAGACTTCTTGAAATAAAATCTCAATTTTTACCAACATTTATTTAGAATTTTACTAAAGAGTGGAAGGTTTTTGTAGATAAAACCAGCCTCTGAAAATAAATTTTGTGATATGATTGCCTGAAATTATTGCAATTCGCCAAATTTATCACCTTTTCAGATTAATTTATGCTGAAAAAGTTGCAATCTCTCCATTGATTAACAAGCTTTCAGGAGACAAATGTTTTCAACTATCATTTTAAGATCACTTCGTTGATTAACTGATTACTACCATATCGATCGTTTTTCTTTTTGAGCGTCTGAAAAGTTTGAAAAAAAAATGAACTCTTCAAATCAGAAATAATTATTTAACGTGGAAGGTGGTCCACGAACCTTCGGGTGCCGTGAACGAAACGTAGGATTGGATAAAGTGCCTTCATCCCCGTATGCAATATATTTTCCCATTTTTGTTAAATCTCTATAAAGCACTTGAGAAAGAAATTAATTCCGACCAATATTTGTAAATAAACGTTTAGACACCTGAAGCAATATTTTTTTCCGTTAGGTCGTGTATCATTGACACAAAGCGGCAGCTTAAATCTGTTCTCATCACGGGAACAAGAGTACGAATTACGGGCCCAATTATTGAAGCGTTTAGCCTATGTAATCTTTTGTAGTGAAATGGATCAATACGCTAAATATATGCCAGATATTCAAGGTAATTATCCAAATAAATTAAATTAAAACAATCATTAATTTAAGTTTGATTGTAGAACAATTAACGGCAAGTTTACGTTTGAATGTGCCTGGTGTTCAAGCACAAGTTTTCTTATGTTTTCGTGTCATATTAATCCGTATGAGTCCTATACAAGTAACATCATTATGGCCTATTATTATTAGTGAAATGTTACAAGTATTCTTACAAATTGAACAAGAACTATCCACTGATACGGAAGAATTCAGGTAAATTATTTAGATTTTTTTTTGTACAGTTGGTAACGGTGATACGAATATGTTTATAGATTTATTACTAATAAGAATAAAGGTTTAGTAGTATTGTTTACTTTTTTTGTACAAAATATTTTAACAAATTTGTATTTTTGTTTTGTTTTTGCATCTTGCGGGGATCTTCACTGTAAAAATTAAAAGGACAAACAACAGGTAATACTAATTTGTTTTGTATTTGCATAAAATTTAGTATTAACCTAGCGATTTTTTATTGTTGAATAATGCATGCGCTTTTCTAATGATATAATTGTAGATTTTTGTACTGTTATTGTTGTTGCTTGAATAATGAAATTTAATTTGTTATAGTTCACATATAAAATTATTGTCAACTTTGGATGCAAGTTGGTCAACAAATAGCAATAATGGTTTGCATGCTTTAGGCCATCCACATTGGTTGAAATTACAATTATCAACGGCTAAATTGTTGGATTTAGTCTTGTTACTGCCAGCAATTTCTTTACCACAATTTCAAATGTAAGTACTGTTCTTTGGATGTGGAAATCTAAGCCTAATTTTGGGCTGTTCTCTAATCGCTGCATTCTTGCATTTCTGTTAGTTTCGCCCAATGTAGTGTTTTTTTCTAATTTCTTCTACATTTTTTTTTCCATCATATTAACACTCTATTCGTTTTAAGTAACCGTACAGAGCTTTTATCGTTAATTCGCCTGTTCCCTGTTACTTTTATACAGCAGTGGCAAACGATCTAAGCATATCGTAGAAAAATCACCGTCCATGTTACATTTTCTAGCTGAAATAAACAAAGGTACAGAGGCAGTTGAAGTATTTAAATAGTTGGCTTCTTTGTGCTTATTTAGAAATTGTCTTAATCTATGCCATGTATCTGTTTTCTTCATATGTTAACATCGACAAATAGTAGCTTTTTACATCTTTTTCTGTAAAGAGAGAACGTCTAAATTCGAATATAACCAATAAGCTTTTTGTGTTTAAATGGTCTGCCACATTATTTAATAAATAATATAATTGACTTGTTAGTTATATGTTGCTACAGTTCTGTGTCTTTTCAATAGCCCCACTAGCTGCCATCTCAGCAGTTGAGTTTGTTTTTAGTTATTGTTTTTTTTTACACTAATTTAGGTATAGATGGGCGTTTGTTGGTGATGATTTGGAACGTTTAGACTCATTAGAGGGTGTACCGTTTGTACCGCATGTTGTACGTATAGCAGAATTGATGGATAAAAAATTCACAGATACACAAATTGAAACTTTACCAATGAAACGTAATGAATTATTATTAACAATGAATCATATTGATCAATTAAAAGATCTACATAGTTTCTTTAAAACATTAAGTTTATGTTCAAATAAACATAGGACCGAATATTGTAAAAGTGGTAATATTGATTATACATCGTTTGGTGATAGACAATTTGATAAAAAATTGAATGCAATTTTGGAGAAAATTGATAAAGTTGTTGAGATGGATTTTCTTGATAAAATTCCAAGATAAACGATGCATTTGTTTCTAATCACTCCGTTTTATTGTTGTTGCTTTTTTTTAAATTCTGTATAAAATATTTATAATTTATCCAAAGAATTCAGTATTTTATTTCGTGTCTAAAGAAAACTATAGGTTGTTGTAATAGTTGTATTTGTATTTGTATATTTATTAAAATTTATTAACAGAAAAAAATACTGTTAATTTGGGTGCAATTTTATTGTAAATATTTGTAGTAATATCGTATACATACAAATTGTGATTTTATATTGTGATGATGTAACTAAGAGATAAAAATGTGGCGGTAATAAATCTATAATTTCAATTACTTTTAAATTAATAACTTGTACCATATATAAATATATGTTTTACTATTCAAGCAATAGTATCCTTATTTTCCACTATTTATGATAAATCTTGTGGGTCTTACGGTAGATTAAAATTACAACATTGTGGCAACGTCGGGATTTATTCCTTTAGTTAGCTAAATGCCATGTGTCAATTGTCAATAGAAAAGTGAGGTTAAGTCCGAAATTGACGTATATCGCAGGATGCAAACACGAATTTAGAATTTTTTTGTTAAATTTTGGACAGATAAACTTCATTTAAAATGGTTTTAGCAGATTTAGGTCGTAAAATAACGACCGCCCTTCAATCTTTGAGCAAAGCAACGATAATTAATGAAGAGGTAAATTCGCGAATTGTTAACAGCTGTTTTAAAGGTTATAATCTCTAAATAATTGCGATTTTCAGGTTCTCAATGGAATGCTCAAAGAGATTTGTGCTGCCCTACTTGAGGCCGACGTTAATATTCGTTTGGTTAAACAATTACGTGAAAACGTACGTACAGTCATCGATTTCGATGAAATGGCTGGCGGTTTGAACAAACGGCGGATGATACAGAGTGCCGTCTTCAAAGAACTAGTTCGTGTAAGTCCAACAAATATTACGTACTGTTGACGATGATATTGATAGAGATTTTCAGTTGGTAGATCCTGGAGTGAAGCCATATCAACCGATAAAGGGTAGACCTAATATTATCATGTTTGTTGGTCTACAAGGTTCCGGTAAAACAACAACGTGTACAAAATTGGCATATCACTATCAGAAGAAAAACTGGAAATCGTGTCTAGTGTGTGCGGATACGTTCCGAGCCGGTGCTTACGACCAAGTCAAACAGAATTGTACAAAAGCCCGAATACCGTTCTATGGTAGTTACACTGAAGTGGATCCGGTTGTTATTGCACAAGATGGTGTGGAAATGTTCAAAAAGGAAGGTTTCGAGATTATTATAGTCGATACGAGTGGTAGACACAAACAAGAAGAATCGTTATTTGAGGAGATGTTGGCTGTTTCAAACGCTGTCGTATGTTGTAATAATTCATTTGATTGAATCAATTTAATTGTGGATTATTTTCAGAAACCTGACAATATCGTGTTTGTTATGGATGCAACAATCGGTCAAGCTTGTGAGGCACAAGCTAGAGCTTTCAAAGAGAAAGTCGATGTAGGTTCTGTTATTATAACAAAATTGGATGGACATGCTAAGGGTGGTGGTGCTCTTAGTGCGTAAGTTCTACAACCCAACAATATTATAGTTTGTAATTAATTCTTTATTATTAATTTAGAGTGGCTGCTACAAATAGTCCGATAATTTATGTTGGTACCGGTGAACATATAGATGATTTAGAACCATTCAAAACGAAACCATTCGTCAGTAAATTATTGGGTATGGGCGATATTGAAGGTCTGATCGATAAAGTTAACGAATTGAAATTGGAAGATAATGAAGAATTATTAGAAAAAATCAAACATGGTCAATTCACATTAAGAGATATGTACGAACAGTTCCAGAATATCATGAAAATGGGACCATTTTCACAAATTATGGTTAGATTTTTAACTATTTAAATTTGTTCATCTATTAATTGTTTGATAATAGGGTATGATTCCTGGATTCAGTCAAGATTTCATGTCGAAAGGTAGCGAACAAGAATCGATGGCTCGTCTAAAGAAATTGATGACAATTATGGACAGTATGAATGATGACGAGTTAGACAGTCGGGATGGGGCTAAAATATTCTCAAAACAAAATGGGCGTGTCATTCGAGTAGCCCAAGGTTCCGGCGTTACAGGTATTCACACTTTTTTGTAGAGACTGTTTCGCCATAGAGATGCAGCTTCAGGAGTATCAGAGGCAGAAAAATTTAGTCCTCTATGGTGCAACAGTCTGTATTTGCATGTTTTCTAAATTGTTTTGTGTACAGAACGTGAAGTAAAAGAACTGATAACGCAATACACGAAGTTCGCTGCTGTTGTTAAGAAAATGGGCGGTATTAAGGGTCTGTTCAAAGGTGGCGATATGGCAAAGAATGTCAATCCCACACAAATGGCTAAATTGAATCAACAAATGGCGAAAATGATGGATCCACGTGTATTACATCAAATGGGCGGTATGGCAGGATTACAAAATATGATGAGACAATTACAGGCGGGCGCTGCTGGCGGTTTAGGTGGTTTAGGTAATTTGATGGGTGGTTTTGGTGGTAAATAATTATATATATTGGTATTTGAAATTTTTATATAAAGATATTGTTCATTTAAGATGTATTTGTACTTTTTTCCTTTAAAGTAACGTAAACAAAAACGACGTTTTTATTT
Source organism: Epicauta chinensis (assembly GCA_021725515.1). Lineage (NCBI taxonomy): Eukaryota > Metazoa > Arthropoda > Insecta > Coleoptera > Meloidae > Epicauta > Epicauta chinensis. The sequence continues at coordinate 404,406 of JAEDXX010000079.1, read as the reverse complement.
TTTTCTTAAAATTAGCAGTGATTTTGTATTTTGCTGTGTACCCGCTTGATCCAGACATTTTCTGTGTGTGTGGTCAACGTAAGACCGTTATTTTCTTCCAATGTGCTTATTTGGTTTGCCGCTACTGTATATGGAGAGAATAGGCGATTTGATTATGGGATCAACATACAAAAAACAACAAATAGGAGGAGAACCATAGAATTTGTGGACGTGAATAAGTTGATCGCTGATTTACCATACATTTATTTTTGAAATAAATATCATTCAATACAAGAAGCAACCGTTTCTACAAGATGCAATAAATCGTATATGTATAAACAGGTAAGCACTGTTATATAATTTCAAATATATTAAATCGTCTATATTCATAATATAATAATAATAATCGTAATAATAATAATAGAAATAGAATCTCCCCAACAATTAACTGCGACGGAGTAAACTTTAGTACCTTTAAAATATATTAACTATATATAGTTTATTTATTTCAGTTAAATACAACCTTTTTCCTGTAAAATAATTTGGAATATTTGGAAATAGTTAAATGACCGCTAGGCACTATTATCGAAAATGTTGCAAACAACAAATTAACCAGACCTATTTTAAAGCAAATCAATTTTATAGAAATTATATGAAAATCTTAATTTCTAAGCGAAAATTTCCAAACAACAATTGGTCATTTTAATCTATATCATAATTAAATTTTAAATATTATAATAATTTGATTATATATCTAAAATTGTATTTTATAAAATATTTTCCATTCAGAATCCCTAAAAATAATAAAACACCGGAAAAAAAATGAATGATAATGAAACAAACCACCTGGAACAGTGTCAACAATACTTAAGTCACTTATTTTTTGTTGCAAAACGGGAAGTACATTTTATTGAGGATTTCTTTCTTCTGCCATAAATTGATCCAGAACGTTCTGTATGGATTGACGCGTGTCCTCTTCGGATCGGCCACCGGGCACCGTGTAGCTGTGACTGACCGTTCGTACCGTTCGTGTAATTCTGCAAATTATCCACTATTATTCTATCTCAATTCAATAGGGAAAGAAACGTACTTGGCCCCTGTTACCGGATCAATTTCCTCAGTTACAGTCTCTGTAAATTGCGGCTGGTCTTGATGACATAAATCCTCTAAAATCATCAAAAATCGCAGTAATTAATTGTGTATCGATACAATTCCGGCAATGAACAATTTATGGATTATTTATTAAATTGTTAACAAAAAAAAAAATAGTTAATTCCTTGACCCATAAATTGTAATGATTACGAGTTAAACTGTAAAAAAGTCTTTAATTAATCCAATTGTCATGCCAAATAATTTATCCTCACACTCACACTCTGTACGAAAAGAACTAAAATAAAACGAAAATAAAATCAAACATGAAGCGTAAAGAAAATTTTAGGGTTTTATACAAGCAAATTCAGCTGTTGCATTTCGCCACAATTTTCCTGAGAATTTCAAGCAGTTCTTTGCATACAGAATTTGTTATGCAAGCAAGTCTGTAAGTGTTGTTTGTTGTTTCAGTTTTAACAAAAATCATGCCACATTTCAATACATACCCGACTTGTTTTTTTGGGGGGGCTATATGAAAGACTAAAATTTTGACTCAAAATGTGTGTTGTTGTTTTGTAATGATAGTAATTATTTGTAAATAAATGCAATTTGCATACCGTGAAAGTCAATATTGTGCGAGCAGTGCCATAACAATCATGCTCGTTGCCAATGCAACAACCGACCAGACTAGAGGAGAAAGAGCATGCCGGGACTTGACTAAAGTACATTTTGATGCTATTTGCAACAACACATTGTTGGAAAAATGCAAAAATTAAATCCATTTAATCGAAAAAAATAAATAAAATCAATAAATTAACAAAAAAAAAACACAACTAGGAACCATCGAAATTAACATTAAACAACAAACACTTGTGGCAAGATTATTGTTTAATTAAGAGCATTAAGAAGAGATTGATTAATTAATTAGAAGCTTAATGTTAATTTTTATGGTTAGATTTAAGAAAAAATTAAAAACAATTATTAATTAAATAAACAATTTACGCAATCATGCGATTTATGTTAATTTTCAATCGAGAGAATTGATGTGATTGCTGCTGGTTAACAAAAAGAAAATGCAGCAATGCAAGCAATCAGCTTACACATCAATTACGTAATAATAAATAAATAACAACAAAATCAAATCAAACACTGAAAGCTCTTCTTGGATTGTTGTCGTTGGTTGTTTTTATTTTTAAATTGTTTTTTTTTTTATTAATTTCTTTGCCAACATACCTGTTTCACTTTCACTCAATTCAGCACCTTCTTCATGCAACGCAACATCCGAACCACTCGAACTACCAATTGTACGTATTGTTGTCGTTTTTTTTAAAATGCCTTTCAATTGTGGCGGTGTTGTTCGACTACTATCATCCTCTGATTCCGAATCGTTTAGACTACTTTTGGTTGGTGATAAGGTTTGTTCGATTGTTGGTGATTGTTCCGGTGATTGAATACGTTGTGTTTCCGTCTTTAATATTGGTATACGACTCTTTGTTTGTGTTGTTGTCACCTCGTAACGTTCACTAATCTCATTCGGTGATAACGATTCTGTGTGTAATACAGGAATTTTACTTTTATTGACCGGTGATGATTCGTTTGTTGTGATACGTGTTACTGTTGTTTTAATAATTGGATCAATATCGTTATTATCACCACTATCAATATCGTCATCCCATTTAACTTCTTGCGCTAATTTTACGAATTCTTTCAGCGGATCTTTTGAATGCTTCTTGATTGTTTTCACTTTGGTACCTTTAGTTGCTGATATCGGTATGCGGCTCAATAAATCATTACCGTTCGGTGATGTCGCAGTAATATCATCGTGATAATCGACTTTTTGATGTTTCGCTCGCGGAATACCGCTTTGATTCGATCTACTCGGCGTACTATCATCGATAACAAAACCAATATCTCTATCGATCTCACCACCTTCTACTTGATTCGAAAAGAGCTTAAACGGTTCTTTAATCGGTGCCGTCCTAGTATTGTTACTACTATCCGGTAGAAAACCGATCTCGCGTTCAATATGCGGCGTTAGCGGGCTACAAGACTCGTTTTCTAAAAACCTAAAAGCTTCCTCACTCTTCAATTGTATATTCGATAAAGAATCATCTTTTAAACTTTCTAAATTATCCAGAGAATCTTCCGTATTTACATTATCATCAAAATTACCACTATTATTCGATTTGATGTCGTTCACAACAAATTCGGCTTCACGTATCATTTGATTCACTTCATCCTCAACAATTTGTTGTAAGTCACCATTATTACTACTGCCACTACTCAATAATTTCTTTTGCGCCTTCAAATCAATCAAATCCAAATTAATCTCGTTGGCGATATGATCGTCCTTCCGACTCGGTATAATTATATCTTCTTCTGGTAAGAAATCGTTACGTTCTTGATGCAGGAATGTTAGTGTATCGTTAACGTTCTTTTTCAGAATAGCAATACGATCATTATCGTTGGCACAAAGTGGTTCTTCTGGTGGTGGTGGTGCTGTTGGTTGTGGTTTCGTTGGTGTAGAAGATACGACTTCTAAAGATTGGAATTTTTACAATTAAAAATCTACTACAAAATTTTATCAAAATTTAACACAATAAAGCTAAAAAAATCATCAATTTTTGTTAGATTATGAGATTAATTGATGCATTAAATAATAAAAATGGTGCAATTTATAAAGCAGAAAGTGTTCCAATTCTAAAGAATGCTTGTAGAGAAACCCACACCATTCAACTACTAGCAGATTATATTAAAATGGGCATGACTTTTATTTTAAAAATAAATGATACAATTTTACAACATAAATTACAACTATAAAGTGTTTTTATTATAAATTTTTAATTTTATTTTAGTTGATAATAAACACTTTATAGTGTGGAGATTAAGATCCAATAAAATTAAGCACAATTAGTTTGACTTAAGTCAACTTACCTTTAATAATCGGTTCGTTTGGTTGGAATACAATATCGCTTTCGTCTCGTTCGAATTGTGTTGTCGGCGTTGGTGGTGGTGTATTTCCATTCGTGTCGTAACGTTTAATTGGTGTCGATTGTAATTTCTCCATGTGTTGTATAAATTCATTGAACACTTCTTTATTGGCATTTGGTGTTGTTACAGCATTATCATCGACAGGTTGTTGTTGCTTTTTATTTGATAGGTAATCATCTAAAGCGTCAGCCAAATTGTCGTGGGTTACATTATGGTTTTGATAGTCCACTAAAATTAGTCAATTTATTATTTGAATCGGGCAACATTACGTAGAGACCAGATTTTAGGTGAAAAAACAGACTATTTGATGTGGAGAAGGAATTAAACAAATTGCCTAAACGAAAAAGCCGCAGATTTTTGAATTTTTCGCAAAAGGAAAGTTTTATCAATTTACTGACCGTTTCATGCGTTCATTAGGCCTCTATGGCATTAAATATTGGCATAAAGATTAACATCAATTACTTGATTCATTAATCAAATTGTGTATTAAAAATATTAGAAGTAGCAACTGAACAAAGACATCTTTTCTTCATAGATACTGGGCTTAAGATAGTACTTCTCCAAATAACATCAAAATCAGCAGGTGCTAATAGGGTGAGCCAAAATGACTAACCTATCAAATTTATGGTCTCAAAACGGCCTATATGTTGACAAAAATTATCCCATTGGGAAAAATTCTTAGCTCAATTTTAAAAGGTGTCGGCGGCCATTTGAAATTTCCCATTTAAATAACAAGTAAAAAAAATTTTGTTCATTAAAAATGCTATAACTTTTGAACCGTTTGAGATAAGAATGTTATCTAGGCATATTTTTGTAGGGCATTAAATTCTCTAAAAATACATCGGACTTGATCTTTTTAACTTAAAAATTCATGTTCTTACGGGCTATGAAAGTTGTTGAAAAACAGATATGTTTAGTTTAAAGCTATTATGGAAATTTTCATTAAAAATGTTATAACTTTTGAGAAAAAGATTTTATCCAGACATATTCTTGTAGGGCATGAAATTCTATAAAAAAATACTTGGAAGTTGATTCCTTTAACTCAAAAATTCATATACTTACGGGCTATGAAATTTAAATAAAAAAAACAAATCTATTTTTCATCAACTTTCATAGCCCGTAAGTATATGAATTTTTGAGTTAAAAAATCAACTCCGTAATACCTTTTTAGAGAATTTCATGCTCTACAAGAATATGCCTGGATAAATCTTTTTTCTCAAAGGTTCAAAAGTTATAGCATTTTTAATGGAAAAAATGTTTGTTGCGTGTTATTTAAGTGGAAATTTTCAAGTGGCCACCGATACCTTTTAAAATTGAACTAAAAATTTTTCCCAATGGGAGAATATTTTTGTCTTCATATAGGCCCTTTTAAGGCCATAAATTCGATAGGTTAGTCATTTCGGCTCACCCTAGGGGCTAAATAATCTAGCTCTTATGATGCACAAACTGCAGTTCAATTATATCTTTACTGGCAAACAGATCAAGCGATTCTACGAGACGACCAAAATAAGAAAAAAATGTATTATTTCTTCAATATCTCAGGATTGTCAATATTATTTCTTTTGTACCAAGCAAGGGGGCTAAATTGACGCCAATTATTAAAGACTTTAAACAGTCAAGTTCCCGCGATACTCAACTTTATGTGGAGTTTTTGAGTTCTAGACCACTTCCTGAAACTGGCATTTTTCCTATTTTGTGCGATCCAAACTCAGGAATCTTGAAAAATGGAAACTTGCGAAAAAAAAAGGAAGTCCTAAGGTGCTGATCTGGGTTAAATAATTTATAATTTTTAATCTGTTAAAGAGCTACAGAAAAATTAATGAAGCCAAATTCTATCGTTTAAAGCCTCAAACGAATGACTCACGAAATTTCCGTCAACACTCGAAGGACAGAATTAATTGTTAATTATATTGCAATCAAAATTTCCAAAAATGCATCTTTGTTTTATTAATTTTCGACCTAAATTATCTAGAAACAGAGTAACTGAACCACAGAAAATAGTAGGCAAAGGAGGAGGAAGGGATTAAGGCAAAAATTTTGATCGAGAAATCTAATAGAACCTAGTGATGAAAAAATAGAGAGAAAAAATGACATGTTTACCTAAAATCCGGTCTGTAATCGTTGATAACTTACAACTTTTGTCGGTTGTGTCCAAATCATCGTGCTGTTTATTGATTGTTGTATCATGTCGTAATGACGTATCCCTCGATGGCCCCAATTCATCTTTTAACGTATCAAAACCGGACTGATCTAAACGTACTTTAGCTAATGCCTTCTCCATATCATCAGTAACTAATTCAACATTACACACACATTTATCAACAATATCTTGCCTACCAATTTTCTTTAATGCTAATTCTAATTGATTACCAGTCGCTTTTGGTCCTTTCTGTCTCAACCATAAACGGAACATAATTGATGCTTGTTGTGGATTATTATTTGGATATTCATCTTTAATTAATTGTATATCACTTGGTGGCACATCTAATTCACTAGCCAATTTCAACCAATCATCATCTAACAGATTACAGATATCTGATAAACGGAAATCGGCACGATGTATTGTATTTGGTTTACTTATACCACCGTGTTGTAAATAACTATGATCGATATCTAACGATAACAGATCGGATTGCGAATCTCGATCTGGTAATATATCTTTCGGTAGTATCAAATTCAATGTACACAAAGGTGTTTGAGTCGGTTCACCTTTTGCCACTTTCGTATCACTCATAAAGATTATACGTCCAATTGGTTCCTCGTCTGGATCACGTAAACGTATTATAAATGCACAACGATTCTCACGGAATGCTTTGAAACTTAAATACGGCTGTTCGCCGGATTGTAAAATTGGTATTAAATTACCACCAAATTCCATAAAAACATCCTTATTCTCTAATACTTCAATATCACGACTCTTTGCTATTTCAGTGAAATGCTCCTGATGTTCTAAGGTTTTATCCTCTTTATCATCCGTCATGCAGAATACACGAATTTTCGTTTCTAAATGACTGACACGTTTTGCAAATACAACAAATTTCGCCATAAATGGCACGTAAATCGATTGTGTATATAGATCGGTGGCCATTTTAGCTGCATCCGTTACATTACGACAATCCATCAACCAGAAACGTGCCGAAACTGTTGTTGTAAACGATACACAATCTTTGACGAATGTTAATGGTGTTGAACCAGTCACATCCTCCCAAACGGCCTTATTCTGTCCGCCTATTAAATTACAAATTATACACACAAAGAATATATGAGAAAATTAAAAAATGATTAAAGCCGGAAAAAAATTAATCGAAATCATAAATACAACTGCAAATTATTATTGAAACTTGATCTATTGCGAAATAATCTGGATAATAAATAGCCAATTGTAGAACGAAAAAATTGTGCAAAATCGACTATAATTGATAGAAAAAAAGCCTGAAAATTATCGTAAAATTAAAAAAAATGTATATAGTGGAACTAAATTTACCTGATTTAGTTCCTGAAGCGGGATTGTTAAAATAATAGTTTGCAACAGTAAGGATAACACTGACATTATAATTCGATTACAATAAATCATGCTAATCAATTATTACAAGTACAGGTAGCACTCCTATAACACGATAAAAAACCGTGTTGTATGACAGTGGTTGCGCACAATCGCTCAGGCGAACACGGTTTTCCTCCATAGCGAAGTTTTGCTATCATGCATCGCCTGGAGAGTGAAGGAGAGCGAAAGAGAGACAGCGAGATTGAAGAAGAGGCAGAGAGAGTGAAAGAGAAACAGTAGAAATGAAGAGGCACAAAAAGTACCTCTCCTTCACTTCTATTGTCTCTCCTTTACTCTCTCTGGCTCTACTTCACTTCTGATCTTGTTAAACGAAACCGTGTTATAGTGACGTCACCTGTATTATAGAATTTGGCCTACTTTTTTTTATCAATAATTAATAATTTTCGGTTAAATTCATCAATTCATCATTACCTGTGATCGAACATAGGAGACGTAAAGTGGGCGCCGATCCTGAATATTGATTGATCATGCCCTGCGAATGTGCCCTAGGTGCCGGCATACTTAATGTTATAGCTTTATGGAATTTACGTCGGCGTGGTTCTACTGTTACAATCGGCGAAACAGCCACACCGTGTCCTAATAGCTTAGCAACCAATTCCGGTTCAATAGCTTGCGCCTAAATCAACCATTACTATAATAAAACAATGATTCAATCGATAATAAAACGTACTTGTAAACCGACACGGATCTTCTTCGTTAAAGCATTGGGTGGGAAGACAGCTTGTACTAGTGGTACTGCAGTACTCGATACAGTACCACCGTCCGGTCCAATAGCGTGAATCTCTTGGCGTATCCGCGATACAACAGCGAAGTAATGTGGAAAATCATTTGTTAAAATTCTTGTTATACGATTTGTGTGCAAATCTTCAATTTGACTCAATTCTAAATGTGAATAAATCAAATTAATCGTTTAGAAATAATGGTGGCAACACAAATACCTTCACCATCAAAACTATGATTCAAAACATCTTGAATCGCCTCCTCGTTGGCCTCTAAAGTATGCTCTTTCCACGTTTCACCATTATCAGAACGTAAAACGATAATTTCACGTTGTTTACCACGTAACGATGCAAAATGTGGTACTTCGATTATTACAGGTCTACATTTTATTTTTTTTAAATAAATTAATATTAGGATAGTTAATATTGAAAATGATTACCCTAAAAATTTCGCCCCAACCGGACCTAATTCTAGTAATCGACTAGCTAAAGCTTCACCTTCCATTAATGGTGGTGGATTTGGGGTACGTTGTGGTCGTACATAACGACAGGTGATTCGTGTTGGACTCGATGCACACCGTGGCGGTACGATAACACGAACACCTGAATGACGACAGCCACGCATTGCACCACCTCGAGCATCAACCAGGAAAGATACCAAGAAGCTAGTTGTACAAAAACAGATTAAAAATTTTCCAAAAAAAATACAAAAATCTGGAATTGTGTTAAATGTTGTTGTAAATAAAATTGTCCCAATAAAAATACATGCCACCAATTGATAATAATTGAAATTTGATGTGCAACCAATTATAATGATTAAATTAACTAATATTTACATAACGATTTTAATAGAAAACTTACTGTTTCCAATTGGATATACTGCAGACATTACATGTACAACAAAGGAAAACAAACAGAAAAACAAGGCATAGTTAGTTAAATTTTGTACAAAGTAATTTATTGAGGAAATCAGGCAGTATGCAGATGGATTATTTTTTTGAAAAAATCCTCAATAAAATACCAAAATTTTCCCAATTTAAACAGAACCACTTTCAAATATACAGCTTAACTAATTCATCTAGCAACATAAGAAGAAGGAGTAGTTAGAAGTCTTCTCCTCCAATTGTGTGGTCAGAATACGTCAAATGGGCGGAGGTTTTTATGTTTATTTAAACACTTCTCACTGTTGTTAAGATACGCATACTTAGTCAAGGTTAATAGTTGCTATAAGTACGTGTTGAATTTAACTGATAAAGCAAGGATATCAACAAACATGTGTTGTCTTTGTCGTACTCATAATGAGTTTTGAATAATTCTCCATAGACAGTTGGACACATCTCATTCTGTAATTAGTTAGACAAGAAAGGATTATACTGTGTCTTATTCTTTTCGAAGTTACAAACAATTTAATTTAATAGCCCGATTTACTTATTAGTGTCAACGTTTGTGAAAAGTTGTATGCCTCACTTTTGTGAATTATTATTATATCATAATAAAGAAAGAAGTTAATTGTACCGCCAAGGATTCGAACCTATCACCTCCTGCATGACGCTATCTAGCAACGGATTATTAAATTATTTGTATCTTTGAAAAGAATAAGACACAATGTAATCCTTTCTTATCTAACTAATTACAGAATGAGATGTGTCCAACTGACTATGGAGAATTATACAAAACTCATTATGAGTACGACAAAGACAAGACATGTTTGTTGATATTTTTTGCTTTAAATTAAACATGCATTTATAGCAACTATTAACCTTGACAGATTTGAGAAAAAAATCATTAAAAACAATTTTGTAGGAAATAAAATTCTTTACAAAAAAGGTCTCTTTGATTTATCCGTAAAGTTCATATTTATGGAGATATTCTCAATAATAAACCCATTAGCACCATAAAATCAAAATTTTCAGGCGCAAAAACGTATTTTTTTCTGAAATAACCATTTCGTAATTTAAGTCAAATTTACAATTATTAATTTAATTATTTGTTGTCGATAATTGTATTTATCTACGACTTATATATAAAGTGACTATTATACGTGTGGTTTTTGCAATATAATGTCCTATATTATTTCCTACAATTTTCTTATTGGCTTACGAGAGGGAATAATCGAATAATGGTCATTATTCCCGCTCGTAAGCCAATCAGAAAATACTATTTTCCTTAATTTTCTCTAATGTTAAAAAAACCATGGTAACTACAAAAAATAAATAAATCGCCACTTTTAACTAATAGTTCAAAAATGTCCGTTTTCTGTGTGATTTTATAAACAAAAATGATAATGAAGGTAAATGTTCTTGTACATCACCAATATCTGTACATTTAGAAAAAAGTCGTAGATAATAGTATATTATACAACGACGCTAAAATGAGTGCTATTATTACCTCGAATGATTACAACACTCGCTCACTCCGTTCGCTCGTGTTGTAAACTTCATTCTCGGTAATAATAGCACTCATTATAGCGTCGTTGTATAATATACTATTATTTATTTCAGAAAATAATATGTTTATACGTCTGAAAATGTTATGGAGTTAATGATTATTATTGAGAATATCATCATAAATATGAACTTTATGAAAAAATTATTATTATTGAGTCTATTATTAAAAATAACTCCATAAATATCAAGTTTCTGAAAAAATCAAAAGAGGCCTTTTCTATAGAGAATTTTATTTCCTACAAAATTACTCTTAATGATTTTTTCTCAAATTCGTCTACTTCAAGAGATATTTTGAAAAAACTACAATTTTATTAAAAAATAAACTTTGATCGGCTTGCGCCACGAGCGCTTTTTGTTTAAAAAAAAATCCCCCATATTTTTTCATCAAAAGGAAGATTTTTTTGGGGCGTCGGAAAAATTTTAATTTTTAACGACCACTCTAATGCGTATTTTAACAGTGGGAGCGTCTAACTGAATAATAGACATAAAAATCTCCTCCTATTCGACCTACTCTGACAGCACAATTGTTCTATCATAATCCGTGAATAGGAGACTTCCTCCCACTTTTTTTCTTAAGTGGCTAGTCGAATTTGGTTCCCGGTATATTTACAAAAATAAAACCCAATTTTCTAGAATATATATACAATCACACATTTGTTAATTAAGTGTTGCATTCACTGTGCATTTATTTTTTTGTTGATTTGGTAAATTTACAAATTTGCCTTGGTACATTTAGTACCGCTCAAAAAGGTACCTTTCTCTGCATAGACCCGATCCTCGACTTATCGGCTGTAGAAGATTCAATGAGTACTCTAGATTGGACCATTCTTGTCTGCATAAGCTTTAAATACATACACACACTAAACTACTAGGCTTGTCACACTAATTAAAAATTTTAGAATGCATAATTGGGGCAACAATAATGGGGAACACAGTTGTATCAAGACAGTTTGGCACGATACTGTTTGGAAAATATAATTCTTTATAAATTAAAACAATTGCAACAATTTCCCATGCAGTATTCATGCAACACTTAAATTATTACACATCGTTAAAGACATCAAATTTCAATTAGAGACAACAAAAACTGTACAAATTCAAACTGTCTTGACTGCAGAGAGAGTGTGTGTGTTTTAAATAAAACAGAATATTTACCCAGCAGTGATTGGTTGGCGGTTAATATCCACATTGTCCGGTGTAGCGTAGTACTCTTTAATATGAGTTGGATTTATTATAAATTCATTACTGATTTGTGAATGAGCTGTAAATTACACGATATTATCGATTAAATCCGACTTTTAAAACAAACTTACCAGTAGAATTCCGATAATCGTGCTTTTCATCCCTTGTCACATCCATACGCATCGAATCATCCCCTAATGATTTCATATCATCGACCGTCATGTATTTGTATTGTTGTTGATCGCCCAATAGTGGATCATCACCTAGATCGTGATTTAAACACAAAATTATTCAAAGAATTTCTCGATATGAAAACATCTAATTACAACACTATAATTAACATAGAGAAGCTTAGAAAGCTTGTTAGTGCGACAGGATTATCCATTTTGTGGGGCATGACTTACGTGTATGATTCATATTTCCCTGGTAGAAAGGCAGATAGACATGTTGAGCATGCGTTGGTCGACCATAAGCCACGGGCGGTTCGTCCACTCCGCCGCCTGCATGCAACAACAATAACCACCACCGACCCTTAGCAGCGCGATTTACAATAAAAACAAACAATCCCCCCCAAAACTCATATACTACTCTATAGCAGAATATTTACATTAGCGTTTTCTGTGTTTTATTATTATTTTTTTGTAGTTTTAATTACAAATTCTACTATCAGCAACCCGAGTGTTAAGTAAAAATCCGCTACTCACCACCTTCATCTTCCGAATCCGACATGAAGGTTTCTTGCATCGCTTCGGGGGCAACTACTTTATATTTCTCTTCAATATTCACTGTTGTTGTTGTGGTGATATTGGTTTCTGTAACGACTTTTAGCTCTTCAACAACACTAATGTAGCCCAATTTATTCGCAATTCCCAACGCTGTTTGTCCATTCTTTCAATTAAAAAATAAATAAATAAATAAATTCCACCAAACAGGGAGCATAATGAAAATATGCCGAAAGTGGCGCTTTTCACTTGCCATATTTAACGGCGCGCGCTAGAAGTGAAACTTCTCAGGTTAGACATGAAGTTCATTTTTAAGATTAGGATATGGTAATGTGGATTCAAATGAATTATTTTCTTTCTGTCGTTGCCTGAAGGCTCGATTTTTATCTGCAGTTGTCTTTTTCTACATTTCACTTATCCCAAAACAATTTTCATTTGGGTCATTCCCTCAAAATAAAATCAGTTTTACGGGGCGACCCCCGTCGATTTTTTTCAAATTTGCTGGAGGTGTTCTCTACTTTGAAAAAAAGATTCCCTGAAAGTTTGAGCTCTTAATATTCAGTCGTTTCGAAGTTATGAATTTTTGAAATTTTGAAGAAAAAAAATTTCAACTTTTTCATCATTTTTTTTGAGGAAAAAAACTTTTTTTTAGAAGTTGATAAAATGCAGCTTTTTGTAGGAAAAAATTTCAGCTTTTTAATGGAAATAATCATTTTTTCATACACGCTACGGAAGACCCTTTAAAATTCAGTCAAAATGAGAAAGCGATTTTTCCACAGTGCGGTGCGTGGTACATCAAATGAAAGCTGAGAGTTTTTCCTACAAAATATGTCATTTTCGTGATGTGCATATTTTTTCTTTTTTTACAATTAAATGAAATGTAAAATCTTGACAATTAACAAATTTGTGGGAGAAACTCTCAGCTTTCATAAAAAAATATCAAATTTGATGTATCAGGCGCCGCATTGTGAGAAAAATTGCTTTTTTCATTTTGATTGGATTTTAAAGGATCTTCCGTTGCGTGTATGAAAAAAACAAATATTCCCATTAAAAAGCTGAGAATTTTTTCTACAAAAAGCTACATTTTACCAATTTTGAAAAAAAAAAATTTTGCCTCAAAAAAATTGATAAAAAAGTTTTTTTTTTCCAAATTTCAAAAATTCATAACTTCGAAACGGCCGCATATTAAGAGCTCAAACTTTCAGGGAATCTTTTTTTCAAAGTAGAGAACATCGTCACAAAATTTGAAAAAAATCGGCAGGGGTTGCCCCGTAAAAATGATTTTATCTGATGGAATGACCCAAATACAAAAATCATGAATCGCGGTAGGCCAGGAAATTTTAGTTCAACTTTAGACCTTAGTGTTTATTTTACACAGTTCGCGGAACTGACAGAGAGATAGTAGAAGCGACGCCATGGCAACGCCCCCACTCCTCCCAGTCTTCCCTCTCAGCTGTCTGTTAGAGGGGAAGGCTTTCCCCTCACGGGGTCGCTTATTTTCGTTACGCTTCCGAACAAATTTACTACCCTAGCGCGCCTAAAGAAGTTTCACTTCAAAAACGGATTAAATTACTTGAATTAATCGAAAGAATTCCAACTTACGTTAGTGAGAGCGTTCGGATCGGCTTTATTCTTCAATAATAGATTAATAACAATAACATGTCCCTGTTGAGCGGCCTGATGTAACGGTGTATAACCGGCACTAGTGATTGGATTAATTTCAGCACCTTGTTCGATCAATAAACGCACCATATTAATATGTCCATGATGGCAGGCGATATGCAATGGTGTATAACCGGATTTCGTTTGGATTTCTTTTTGGGCACCAGCTCTTAATAGTAATTGTGCAACACCGACACGATCCTCTTGTGCACATAGATGTAATGGTGTTAGACCGTTTTTCGATGCATTATTCGGATTCGCTTGATGTTCCAATAATAATGATGACATATCACTGTGACCTTCTTGGGAACTGAGATGTAATGGTGTAAAACCGGCTTTACTTTCGGCATCCGCTTGAGCACCATACTCTAATAAAGTTGTAGCAATATCCATCTAAAATCCAATAATTTTATTATTAGAAAATATGGTAATGATCGAGATTTACTTGATTTTTTCGTGCTGCTATATGTAGAGGAGTATGTCCGTTTTTGGCAATGGCATGCGGCGAAGCACCCTTATCTAACAATAATAAAGCAACAGGTTGATGGTCGTAGTGCGCGGCCACATGTAGAGGTGTCACGCCGTTCTTGCCTTGAGCATCCGCTGGGGCATCACGTTGTAGCAATAATCTCGCAACATTTAAATGTCCGTATTTCGCAGCTAAATGTAACGGTGTAAAACCCTTCTTTGTTGTTGCTGTTAGATCAGCACCATTATCTAACAACACACTAGCCACCTCCTCTTGGCCTTCTTTAGCGGCTATATGTAAGGGTGTATATAGATCTTTTGTGGTGGCATGCGGTTGTGCGCCGTGTTGTAATAACAACATAACAATATCAACATTGCCCAAACGTGACGCTACATGTAACGGTGTTTGTTCTTCACGTGCACGTGCATCAACAGCCGCCCCATTCCTCAACAAGATCCGTATAATATCAGTTTGATTAGCTCTAGCCGCCAAATGTAGTGGTGTTTCACCACGAACTGTCGGTATATCCGGACTGGCATCGTGTTGTAACAAATAAATCACAATATTCATACAACCCATAAAACTGGCAACATGTAATGGTGTTAAACCACTCTCAGTAGTTGCACTGATACTAGCACCATGTTTCAATAATAATTCCACCATTTTAATGCGATTCTTCTTACAAGCAATATGTAACGGTGTGAAACCGTTTAAAGCTCTTGCATTCGGATCAGCACCACGATCGAGTAGTAATTTAGCAACACGTACATGACCACAATGGGCGGCTACATGTAATGCTGTTAGATAATCAACAGTAACCTCATCAACCGGAGCACCGTGATATAACAGAATTCTAGCGGCGTCGACGTGTTCGCCTTGAGCCGCCATATGAAGCGGTGCTAAACCATTCTACACACAAACAAAAAAAATCGATTTAATTACAACAAATTATAAAAATATTGTAGTTTACTTTAGTTTTAGCATGCATTGGAGCACCGTTTTCCAGCAACATATCGACAACTTGATCGTGTCCACTACGTGCAGCACAATGTAACGGTGTTAAACCATCACGTGTCTTTGCTTGTATATCAGCACCTTTTGCTACCAATAATGTGACCATATTGATTTTACCCCATTTACTTGCCACATGCAATGGTGTTATATTGTGTTTGGCTGTGTAATTAACATCAGCACCACGATCGTATAGTAGTGATGCAACTTTATCATTACCATAATGTGCAGCGATATGTAATGGTGTAAAACCACTCTTTGATGTAACATCCGGATTATGTTCATTCTAAATAAAACAATTTTAATTAAATTTAAATTCGAAATAACGTTTTTTAAGTGTATACTTGTAATAGTAGAGCTGCAGCTTTAACATCATCCTTCTTGGCAGCTATGTGTAAAGCTGGTAAACGAACTTTACCGCGTGTATCGTTCTCTAATAGAACAGCAACAACTTTATCGTGACCTTGTTGCATTGCCACTGCCAGTGGTGTAAAACCGTCCTGTAGAAACATTTCATTTATTTATCACTAACAATATGCATCATTAACAATTATTGATAACAATAAGGCTAACAAAGGCGTTATTTTTTTTGTTTAATTAAATAACAATATGTTTTATTATTTAGATGTAGATGTGATCATTGGGGAATCTCCCAAAACTCCATTACTCAATGCTTATTATTTGTACAAAAGATTATCATGATTCCCATAAAAAAAAATTACAACATATAAATGATTACCCAATTTATGTGTGAGAATTTCGCAAAGATTTATTAACAAATCATCATTAGATTTTATTAATGTAAATATTTATTTGAGTGCAATGAGAACCGTGTATTTTCAACACAACTGTAATCAAAATGTTTTCAAATAGATTGAGTGAATCAAACAAATCTCTCACACGAATAAATCACTGGATTTTGTGAGATTTGCAAAGTTACAGAGACGGCAAACGAAATCGGTATTTCTTACGTTGATCAGATCTATTCCCCAACGTATCGCAAAAGTTGACGGCTTTAACGTTAATAAGAGTCAAACAAAAACTTAACGTAACTTAGAAAACAACTAAAGCAAGTCCGTCGGTCAATCCTCCGGACCCGTTGAATTAGAGCCGTAATTTACTGTATCTCACTTCAGTTGATGGTCAAAATATTTTTCACATTTCACTGAATGAATTCGAAATAGGCTCGGATGGATTGCTGTCACTTTTTATGCACGATTTCGACTTAATTCTATGGAAAAGCCGCATGGGAAAAATAATGCTTCAGGAAAGAAGTGGATACTTTTTATTATACTTTAACCCAGTTATTGGCAAGATAAGGGATAAGAGCCATTTGGTAAAGCACACTTTTAGGTAACAGTGCAGAAGAAAGGCCGGAGACCAGAAATGTTTTGTTTTTACACAAAAAGGTAATGATAGGGGTAGCCCCCCTTCGCTTGAAGTTTGATTGAAATTCCTTGCTTACCGCCCGTTAATCGATGGAAGATTTACCATAGTTATTTGCTTTCTATCTATTTAATTTGCCATCACTGTATATAAATATTTACTCTGAATTCCTATTAGGACAATGAGGCACATTTCTAGGGGTTACAATCTTTAGGAAGGCTAAAGACAAGTATACCGAAGGCCTCTTTTTGGTTGCTAAATCCTCACTGTATTTAAAGAAATAATTCATAAAACGCACAAATTCTATGTAAGAAGCTGAAAAATATTTTCAATACTTGCTATTAAAGTCCTACTTTATCGACTAAAAACTCGATGGTAAAGTAGCACTTTACCCACCTTAATGGTAAAGTGTTTACTTTACCATCGAGCAACTCCATAACAACCAACAACAAATAAACAAAAACAATTGCTTGTTGTTTAAAGAAATCCAATAGCAACCAACAACGATTGACAACTGTATGAATAATTAATGTCATAACATATTAGAAAATTAAAAAAATTAAATAAATTAAAGAGTTTGAAGGGCAAGTATTGAAAAAAATCTATACTGCACAAGGTGGTAAAGTCTCTTTATCCACTCGCGGATTTGGCTCGAATTTTCCGCTCGTGGATAAAGTATGACTTTACCATCTTGTACAGTAAATAACTATTCCTTAAGTCTTGATTTGATTCTAAAAATCCCGTACAGAAAGAACTTAATTGTCTAAAAGCCTGGCTCTATCTCAATTATGATACGAAGGGACAGCGGGGCATATCTTCTTCGTTAGAGAATTATCATATTGGAGATTTCTACAGTCAAATGTCCAAAAACTACGACTATAAACAAATAGGAAGTATTTCATCAGTACAACGATTCTTTTCAAGCAGCCAAAGTTTCGTATCTAACCCCAATAGTTACGCTTCTTGCCCTCCCTTGTGCTCATTGATTTTTTACGGATAATGACATTTATCTCACCTCTGTGGCTAATGTCTGGTTAGCACCTTTTGATAACAAATAGCGTACAACACCATCATGATTCTCTTGAGCGGCCATATAAAGCGGTGTAAATCCGTTCTGTGATTGTACATTAATTGAAGCACCATGTTGGACTAATAATCGAACGATTTCTTCTTGTCCGGCTGTAATTAATTACACAATTAAGCGCCCAGTTCTTTTACATAAGAAAAAGGTAAAAATATTTAAACAACGTGCGAAGTGAATTCGAGGTTTCTTCGCCGCGAGTAGACCTAATTTCTCCGATTAACTTTTACGCATTCTTAAATACAATAATAAAAATACTACCTAAAGATGCTATATGTAGAGCTGTATTGCCTTTCTTTGTGGCTGCATCAACGATTGCGCCTCTTTTCAACAATTCACGTGCTATATCTACATGACCATCTTTGGCTGCCAAATGTAGAGCATTTAAGCCGTTCTACAACACAAAAATTTCTCCAATTAATTATCATTTAATTAGTGAAACATACACGGAACTTACAGCATTTGATGTGTTAATATCACGTACCGTACCAGAATCTAAATACTCTTCAATTTTATCTAATTGGCCGGCTCTAGCTGCTCTCAAGAAAGCCGTATTTGGATCAGTCTGGAAAAATAAATTGCAAATGTGTTTACCATATTGTGTAAATAGAATTTTTTACTGTTGACGACGACAGCAACAACACGCAATTATAACTATTCGGTTCTAATTATTTATACATTTTTTTTAGTTACACAAAAGGGGCTAGTTTTGAGTAAATGCGCAAAGACTAGCGAATTAAATAGAGAACACACCTATAGGTCGATTTTTGCGCCTATAAATAATAAATGAAGGGCTGGTTTTAATAAAAGGTGGAACTATTAACATTAGAAAAGAGGCGAAACGACCACATACGTTATTTATACAAAAGACAAGTTTACAACAGCTGCACTTATTGAAAAAAATGTGAACTCGGAAGGGAAAAGAATCTGGCAAGCATGCATTCATTCATTTAATTCGTTCGTTCGTTTGTAATAAGGAATGTTTGTAGATTTTTTTATATATCAAATGACGCACATATTTATTTTCGTTTTAATATTCACGATGCAGTCTAATTGGAAATATTCGGGAATTGTACAGTTATATAAGCGTTTGTTTACCATTTTTAGAAGTTCATTTTTAATTATATGCTAGATACTATCTTAATACAAAATGTAGTCGAATGGAATTTGTACTATTTACGATTCATCATCGTTTAATTGCTCAAATTAATTAATTTGAAACAAGTTCGGTTTTGTTTATAGCTACTAGAACTGTTGACAATTTACTTGTTACAAAACAGTTGGTTTATTGTAGTAGAAAGTGGAAGACAACCATATGGTTTTTTTTTGTAGAATTTTTTCTACTCATTACCATGCCATTTGGTATTATTTTTTTTAGAGTTAATTACAGGACCGGCTTTAACATAACGTACACAGCCCTGTAAATTGGTCGCAATTGTGTCAACTGAAATCGTTCGAATTTCCTTCGCCAAATCGTAAAACTATTGCACCACACCGATTTCCTCATTATTTATTGGGAAATTACACCAAACATTGTGTGTAAAAATTCATCTATTTATCCAGTACAATGACCCTAAGAACAACGACAATTTCTACCAGCTCATACAAAATTCCTGTGATTTTCCCATGTTTTTCCAAATTGTTTTCAAACATTAGAATGAATCATGACAAACAATTCTCATTACAATAGACCGTCTTAATTCGCATTTGTATCGGTGTTTTCGACTCGGCACGCTCCGATTCTCATCTTTAAAGCCGTGTACTCGTTTGTATCCGAATCGGATTGAATCATAATAAACTAACATAAATATTCAGGTGTAAACTGTGTGTATACAAGGCAATGGGAGCCATATCAAAGCGGTCAAGGCAAGAGCAATTACGTCTTAGCCGATTATAAACAAGAATCTTCTGCACATATGCAGGGTCGGTTTGAAAATTTGAAGAACTGAAGCGAAAGACTGTAGCAAAAGAAGAACTTTACACCCCCCTTTTAGAAGTAATAAATTTGACTCTTTGACTAAGCGCACTTTCAATTAAGAGCTACCTAAAATATTTAAATTAAATGCTTAAAAGAAATGCGACAGCTGTGTAGAGAAATGTTCGTAAAGATCTAGCAAAAGCGACATCTTCAGCGTCACGTTGCAAAGCTATGCTTTTGAAAGTCTCAGGATCTGTCTTCAAATTCAAAAGCCGGGTGTGACGCTGTAAACTCAAAGGGGCTTTTCACCAAAGCTTCTTTTGTTAATTGGTTCTGATTTAGACACTTTACTTTACTAAAAAACTGTGGAATGTGGTCTTCTTGTGGGACGCCAGAGTTCTAAGGTGTTATAAATGAGAACTGTTGTTGTAGTGTGTATCAAATCCCAAAGATTTAGATCTTATTTGTATGTCTAAAGCCAAAGCTCCTCTCAAAATTGTCATGTAAAACATTTCCTTGCTTAATGAGAATCTAAAAGAGGTCGTGAGCTCTCACTTAAGGGAATAATTACAAGTTGGTTGCCCAAATCAGTTTATTTACTATAAATAATTTCATAAAAAGTGTTAAAATTGTAAATCGAATAAAAGGACAGCAAAATGATGACTTTCTTTGGTTTCAAGCTATTCTAAATCACTCTAAAGACGCCCCAAAAAAAAGTATTGGAGACTGCTGATTTAACTGTAGATTGTAGCCAAGTCGAAGACCATCACTAACCCGTTTTGCTCTTGTAAAGCTACCAGCTGGCCCTGACAAACTCTCTAACACTATTCAAACAATTTTAAATGTCTGTCGTGCTGTGCATAGAGACGTGCTGTGTGCGTAGAATGGAAAGAGAGAAAGGATGTCGACAATGAAACAAAAATGTCGCGGGCAACAAGTGGAACCAATTATATGATAGTTTTTTTTTTTGTGTATAATTTTTTTCTAACAACAACCACAACTAAAAAGTAAACTACCATGAACTCAACACAGTTACATGGAGAAAATCTCAATGTTATACCTTTAAAGATATGCTTCGTGCACATTTCTATTCGTTGGAAGTACAACGAAAAAATAATACAAACAAGTTATTGTTTTTTAATGGAAAAAACTCGAAAAACATCACCCAATTTCATGAGAAATTACTTGAATTGTTGGGAAATGCGGACAATAACAATCAGGTAATTCGCAATCATAATTTAAAAATAGTTTTTTTTTTGTATATTAAATAATGAGAAAAACCAACAAATACCGAACAATTCCATTCTATTCTCAATCGAAAATCAATCTAAATAGATAGAGATAACCTTGCCCCTTTTGGTAATAATTATATTTAGAATTGCGGCATTTATCATATTTGCAATCAAATTAACAATGCCATTAATACATATAATATATGACCTGCGGTTTAATTTGATGATGTCGTTGATGATGTCAGATTCCAAAAAAAGGCCAAAAACTACCATTGAAATATGGGTGACGACCTTGAGACCAAATCAGCAATGTTATTGTTGATTACGCAATAAATAACAACAGCAAATAACTCGGTTTTTTTTCCTCTAACAGTTAACAACAAAAAAAAATTGTTTTCAATATAGAAAATTATAGTGTTGAACCATTCAAGTTGATGAATCATGTTTATATAAAATGGGTCAGAAAAGTAGGTCGGGATAGGGAGAAACAGAATGTATAATACACAAAAGGAGTCAAGAAGAATCGATCGTGTCTATGTGAAACAATAAACCCTCCAACGTACACGCTGATAGGAAGAATTTCCAATTATTGTCAAAACTATTCATATTTCTCTATACAATTTGATTTAATTGAAAATCAAAGTTTGTAAATAAGTGATAATATCACATGTTGAATTATTTATTTTGCTTTGTTACTTAGAGAATTGAAATAGAAAAATAAAACAGAAATATTATATAATAAAATTGCACTTTTATTTTAGCAATAGAACAAGAAGAAAACGATAGTGAGTGAAAGTTCTGTTATAAAAATTCTAAGGAGCACATTTGCATCGTTAAAATTTGGTTGTCAAGAAATCAGGTGCACGGATTACGTAATCAAAATGGTAAGTATATTCACAGTAAATTAAAAAGAAACAACAGTTGAAAAGTGTTACGTGATAAATAACAAATTTAAAATGCGGAAAGAAGCTTTGTGCGAAGATTTTTGTCCTAAATTATTTTCTTACATTGAATTGAACAGTTCTAAATACTATAGTCCATCCAAAAATTAAGTATAAAATTTAAAATGACAGTAATGCAACAACGAAAAATAGTCCCTGTATTAAGACAGCAAAATTTTGATTCTTTATTGTATTAACCTGAAAATTGATTCGTAAAGAATTTTACCGTCTCCAAAGGAATATAAAACATCGAAATTCTTGGTTAATATATAAAAAAATTACCAGCAAATTATGTAAATAAATCCGAAGGGTTTTATTCAAACAGGAGGGCCACAATATAATACACTTTTTCTTTCATGTAAACATGTAAAAGTTAGGAACTTTTCAAGCATTAAGTTGCCTATAATCTACCATCTGTAGTTTGAAATTATGTACACATCTGAAAACATGACTTTTCGAGGATTGTTTTAGATATGAGAGAGAGAGAGAGAGCGACCTGTAAACGCTTCTCGCACATCTCCAGAAAATTTATCATGAAGCGAACTATAACGTTATAGAGGCTGTTTCAGAACAAGCGCCTACACTTCATAGCTTTTTCAATTATTAAAATATTCGTGTGCAACCTCCAGGAACTTAATTAACTAGGTCACCAAGGATCCTTGAGTCCTTCAGTACTTAGGTGACCTACTTTAAATTCTTGGGAGTTGCATGCGAATATTTTAATAATTGAAGAAGCTATGAACGGTGGGCGCTTGCTCTGAACCAGTCTGTATGTCGAAGACTTGAGGATCGAACTGTTTAAGCATCGATAACGAATTATTCAGCAAATTCCTGTGTTCTATTTTGCTATAGCGATGTCGAGTAACCACAATCAGATCGCGTACTATGTGCGTAAACGCTTTGAGAGCTAAGTACTATCGATTTGAAGGCTTCCCAAGAGCGCACTGCGACTAGTTATTGCAATCATACATTGTGACTGTAAATGTCGTTTTACTTTTGTTGAAAGCGTACTCTGAAAACTTTTAGCGTTCTTAGTAACTCTTTGTAAGGAAAGCTCACTTATTTGGACAGCCTTGTCTAACTGACTAATGATTAATCGGGCAATTATTGAGCTGGACCGCTTATACGGAAAACTAAAAGTATTTCTTGGAGAGTAGAAATATTCCAATTTCCAAAAAAAAGCTACTCAAAAAGGGCCACGAAAAAGCATTAACCGTGCCATGCTGGACATTTCTGATTTACTACTTGGCATTAGATTAGAACTTCTTAAAATTCTGACCTGTTAATGGTTTATCGCTTTAATTTTTTCTTACTATCTGAATATTCTACCCCTCTTCTACAAGATACCTTTAAAATAATAAACTTAATTGTAAAGTCGTTCTATAAGACACGAACCGGAAACCCATAAAGAACGTAAAGCAATTTCTTCCTCCCTCTCCTAGGAAATCCAACAGCAAATTAATTCACATAATGTTAAAATAGAACTGTATGGAATTTTTAATTCATAATACTTGACATACTTCATATCCGTATGTTTGCAATGAAATGTTAACTATAAACTCAACTTCCGTATTTCCCATTTATTCCTCCAACATGAACCTTTAGAATTTTATTGTGCTGCAGTACATTATTCTTTTGTAAAAGTAACAATTTTTGTGTTCTCAAGTGACTGAATATAACTGTAAAAATCCTCTTGAAATTACAACGAAAAAAAGGAAAAAAATATCGTTTAATTCTTTAATTTTACAGTACAGAAATGTGTACGTGTTTCTATGCTGATAATTTAATAGTTTTATTACAAAATAAAAATAACTATCTACAGTTAAATAAAATAAATGACGACTACGTTGTTGTAGCCTTTGAATTAATTAAAATTAATGCTGTTTTATTGTTATACACAAATTCATAAGTTTTGTCTACCAAACACTATCTTTCTTGTTGTCCCAGAAACTTCTGACACTTATTTATCACTGTATTTGGTATTTTTTAATATTATTAATTATATGGTAATGATAAATCAAAAATGTAGGTTATCATGTGAGTGTAAATTGCATATTAGGGGGCTAAAAATCGGCAAGGAAATTACAACTGCAAAAAGAATAGTTCAGTTAAAAAGCAGTGAAGAAGCCGTAAAAGGATAAATATTTATGCTTTAATTGGCCAACAATGCGAACGACATTCAATAAGTGTAGACGTCTATATGATCTCATTAATGGCTATAATTTGTCTGTTTCTATATGGTCGATTTGTCAGTGAAAGAAAAGCTATACGAATTTTTCCATTTCTAGTGTGTCTGGCCCAACTCAGTCAACATGATCGTGCTGCAAAGCGATCTTTAGTTTCTCGATGACATCGTGCCATGGATGCCAAAGGAACCTATGGTCTCTGATAAGTTATGGATGAACATGGTACTTGTGTTTTTATTGTTTTAGGTGTATGAGAAAAATTAGAAATAAATGATTTATATCTCGTCTTAATTGTAGTAATTGCTAGTGCAGCTGTTAGTTATTCACTTCTTTCCGTTCCTGTTTCACAGGGCTGGTTCACATAACTCCTTATCTGCGAATATATCGCTTGTTAGAAGAATTTAAAGAAGCCTATGAGTCGACTGCTGCACTTTATATATGTTTGTAGAATAAAATTCCAAACATTAATCAATTTCAGTCGGTCCAATTGGAAACTACAAGACGACATGTAGGCGGTAGAATCGAGATTAAAGTCAACAGTGGCTATCTCCCGTTCTATTGTATGTTCTGTTCTCGAAAATGGACGTGAATCTTGGGAAATTAAATTCACACAGACATCAAACACACTGCACCGACGCAAATTTCATTCAATTCTGTTGATAAACAACGGAGAAAAACAAAAGATTGGATTTAAAGCAGGTCAAACGTGAATTTTTTACACTTTTTTCTTAAAAAATCAACCCTTTGTAAAAAAAGAAATAAAAAGTCAACGGTGCACGCGTCCACCCTTATAATTAAACTTCTTTTTTTATGCAAACTACAGAGGACAATGTGCTGACGAGTGGAAAGCATTTTTACCTAGAAATCATAGAATTTTTTAATGGCGATTTCATGACTTACATAATTCATATAAATTTCTATCATTAGTAGGAAAAGCGCAATTAAAAACTCCGATTTCTCTGTATTTTAAAAATAATTATTGTTTACAATTTATTACTGCATTTTACAACTACAGTCCCTTAAAAAACTGTTTTTTTCTGCCCTGCTGCAAATTAGAATCAAATTGATAACAATTATGAGGAGAAAATTGAAGCAACTATAATATCTGTAAATCGACGCATCGTTTGTACAATTAACGTGTACAAGAACCCTTAACGGTGTATCATGACGGGCGGCGATCCACTGTTGTTGAGGTGTGCATCGTTGTCTTTAAGTTTTTTTTTAACAAAAGATGAAACGTCTTAGGAAGAAAATCCTTTTACATTCGTTTCCTATGGTAATAACCTTTTTTTTGAAAAACTTATTAGTTTTCCTGTAAGGCGTAAAAACTCATTAACAATCCCAATTTGACTCAATCTCTTCGTCTTTCTCCTTCGTTTACTGATAAAATTTAATGAAATTTATGTCAGTGATAGTTGTTGATGTGCTTGATGTCGGTATGGATTTATTTTTCCAAGATTCACGTCCATTTTCTAGAAGCAATGACTTCTTTCAAACAATTCATGTTTATCAATTGTTTTGGAAAATAAAAGCGAATTCTGGAAAAGCAAATCCATATCGATATCAAGCACGTTAACGACTATAACTGACATGAATTTCATTCAATTCTTTTGATAAACAAAAGAGAAAGACGAAACGATTGATTTAAATGGGAACTGTCATTGAATTTGATTGTCTTACGGGAAAACTAAATAAGTTTACCAAAAACTTTTCATTTGAGGCAGTTTCATTACCATAGGAAACGAATGTAAGGGGATTTTCTTTTAAAAATGTTCAATCCTTTATAAAAACAATTAAAAATCAACGGTGCACACTTCGGCAACAGTGGATCGTTGCCCGTTTAATTTTTCAAAATTCCTCGATATTTCCACAACTTTTGTCATTTTTTCACAGCAATATCTGTACTCACTGATAAGATACAGGGAAACACTTATTTATGATAAATATTCATAAATAATAATAAATAATTCTTTTATGTAATTTATCATTAATAAATAAAAAAATTGTTTCTATCCACTGATTATGAGACTTTATTAATTTTTGCAATTAATCAACAATTCATTATTTTTTTTCAGAAACGACAATAGAGACAATAATAACTGAATTATAAACCAATTAAATTACCGTATAGATATTTATAACTTGTTGATTATCAATAAATAAAGTAAGACAAAAAACTGGTATAAAAGGTCTTCAATATAATAGTAATATGTAATGTAATGATGAGATCATCACAATGAATACATTTGCATATTTTTACACGTAAAAATCATAAAATTATGGATATGTGTGTTGTTATTGTGGTAATTTTAAGAAAGTAGTAGATGTTATGTGAGATATTAAATGTTATTATAATTTTTTTTTATTATCACATAACTAATGGAATTTTAATTTCACCTAAACATATACCGGTTGGTCTAACAGAAGAGAAACATGCGGAATTATCCAACCGTTAACTGCCAATTTTAACAGAAAATTACGCGATAAACAGATAATAATCGGCCAAAGGGTGCGCATTTAGATCAAACATTCCCTATCTAATAAGTTCAGCGAGAAATATTTCAGGATCTTGACAGCTTTTACCACTGTTCCACACACTTCAGGAGATAATACTTTAAGAATATTTCACTCTTGACGAGTCGATCGGTATATTTGAAGAGTAATAGTAAACAATAATTAGAATAACTACCTATAATGATATTCATCAAAATCTAATAAAGGTAGAGAATTTTAACGGCAAAGTTCAAATAAATTATAAACAATAATATACACCTACTTCAATTATAAGAACCTATTTATTCTAGAAATATGACTGGTATTTTCAAATATAAACCAGTGATTGTAGAGCAAATATTATTTTTTTAGTATTTTGATTCAATTGAGATGAATTTCAAGATCAAACGTGACTCATCATCTTAAGATAAGATTTATACGTACATACGTCTGCTCTACCGAATGTCCCAGAAAATGTTTACAATACAATTGACCCACTTGTCTTTATTATATGAATTTTTTTTCACCATTATTATTATTATTTTATGGGTTAAAAGGAGAATGGTAAAACGGGAATTATAATCATTCATTCTATCACGATTCGTGCGTTTTTATCAAATTTTGTTCATCAAGACGATTTCTCTTTATATTTATTGTTGAGAAATCTGTACGTTTTCAATAAAGTCATAAATCCGTTGAAATCGACAAAAATAAACGAATGTCTTTCGATCTATTGTTGGTAATCTATCCATACTGCGTGTCTCATAAATATCACCCACTGTTTATAAGTTTTCCTGCTTTGTTTATCAGCAGAATTGAATGAAATTTGTATCAGTTATAGAGGACAGTGTTCTTGAGGCCGCTATGTATGTTTTTTTCTCAAGATTCGTATGCACGGTCCTGAAAACTTGATAGACAGAAGCAGCCGTAAATTTACAGCATTTTGTGGGAAATGGAGACGAATCCTGAAAAAACAAATGCACAACGTTTTCAAGCACATTTCATCGCATTTTATTCGCAAAGCAAAACGAAAAATCAACTCTAACTGGGTTCAACATTGATTTTTCACGTGTTCTAGGAAAAGGCAACAAATTTTTTCAATCAATTTTCATTTGAAATTACATCTGTAGCCGAATACAAAAGAGATGTTGTCTTAAAATATTTAAGGCAAAATAAAACTCCTCAGTGCACAGGTTAACAACAGCTCATTATGCAATACTGCGACGTTCAGCCTTAAGCTGGATGTCTTTACCTTATTTTAGACGCGCTATATTAATTTTGATACCGAGGGCAGGCGTGACCTCTTGCGGGGCCGGGTTCAAACGTTTTGCGGGGCCTGAATACATATTCAAATCTTGCACCTAAATTATTTAACGAGCAACTATTTATTTGCAAGTACTGTTACATCTTATATATTTTTGGTCTTGGGTAATTTTCGTAGAGCACGGGGCCTCCCTAAACGCGGGGATTGATTAATACAGAGGCACATATGTGTGCATACATTCGCTAATCCGGATCTCTACTAGAGTAAAGCAAACTCCTGTATTTAGCAAGGTTTCCATGCCCTCTAAACATGAGTAGAATCAAAAAGAAACAATTAAGCGAATTTCAGGAGATATTTGGGCTCAACTTTCACTGAAACAATGACATTTATCGATTTTGTCAAGGAAACAAAAATTCCAAGATTTTCGAAAGATCAATAGAAATTATCGTTCAACGACAAAACCACACAATACTTCACAACAAGTTAAAAATACTTATCTTACAGTTGTATCGATTACTTAAAACCATTATGACCTAATTTTTACAATCTGAGCTGACAGTACAATCACTGCTAGCGAAGTTTAAGCTGTTTTCCATTAAATGCAAACTTGGTCTTAACTAGCGACTCACGATGAAAGCTTAAAGAACTACATTTAATAATCGCGTAATGAGAAAATAAGGATTTGGCCAAAGTATCCAAGACCTTCAGCCTTCGTTAGGAAACCCAATGGAACAAAAGCCTGTCGTGTATCTAGACAATTACACATATAAATTTAACAATTAAGATATCTGCCTTGTAAACAATTGCGTCCGGCTCGAAAATTTCCTTAAAAAAACTGACGCTAAAATTGGAAAAATCCACAATAACAATCGATTATAAAACAAATATGTATAAAAGAAACACAAATATTTTAAATCAATACAACGATATTTGTTAAAAATAAATCATCATAAAGGTGCTTAAATTTGTTGAAAATTTACCATAGTTGAAGTGATATTTAATTTACAATTTAAAATTTATTTTAGAAACGCTCAATGATTGAAGACAATACAACAAACAGACAGATCTCCACCTACGCCGAAATAAGCAGTCAAACAACTATAAGGGCTCTGATGGCTGTACAGCTAAACAATCGAAACCAGTTTGATATCGAAAAGTAACTGTACAATGGGTGTTACTGGCATATCAGGGGATTAGTGGGAAGAGACAACCAACAACATGGAATCTAACAAAGCTGTGATAAGAGAAATTCCTGAAATAGCATGGTTTTCAGTGGAACATTGACAATTCTATCAGAAGCCCGAAATGTAGGACACTACCCTAAAGTAGGAGGATGAGATTTCATTTTATATTTATGCTTGTTTACTGATAATAGCTTTTGAAAGCCAACGTATATCACAAAGGAACAATATAAAGCATTGTTGAAAGCCTATTAGAAGCTTATTAATAAATTTGAATTTGTAAAACTGGTATAAAAGAAACTGGAACTTCAAAGAGTAATATCAAAAGTACAACTTGAGCGTTTTATAGAATCAAGCACCTCTACGATAATTGTAGATTTTACGATATTATTTAGAACATTAGACTGGAAATCTTATAAACTTAAAATAGATTGTAAATAAATCAAAATGATGCCGAAGATAGGTGAATGTTTCTCGAAGACGCCTACAACAGCACTTCTGTGCAACGAGTTTTACTTATTTCCTTAGAAAATAGCCTGAAAACGTCGCGAGTTAAAATTATAATAATTCAATTTAACCGTTAGTGAACAGAAAATAACGAAACTCTCTCGCTCTATCCAACGTTATTTTTACATCAATCTGGTGAAGAGAAGGTAGGCGGATGATGATCAATCGAGCAAACTAGAGAGGTTTTTAATTTTAGATAACTATTACCTATACATTCTAAATTTATACAAAACAAGGCTTTGTTGGAATTTATTGTTAATTTTATTTGCAAACACCAAAAAAACAACCGGTTAAAAACAATACCAAATCCGCAGTTTATTTATGTTTTTAATTATACGAAATGACAACACAAATATCAACAGATCAACAATAATATTTTCTTATTTATTTGCACAATAGGAATTATTGAAAAAATTTTAATTACCATCCAGTAGTTTTGATAATTATTAATTATTAGGCGCGGATAGATTATCTCAAATTAGGATCTCTAAATTAATCCACCACAATTCTAGTGAGCCTCCAGGTATCAATCAATAAAACAATAACTATACCAACATAAATTATAATCAACTACATCTTCCTACTGTTTTGTAACAGTTGTTTATTATTATGATGTTTGTTTTTTTCGTAATTTACAACAACAATTAGTTTATTTTTAACAATGAAATTTCCATTCGTACGACTCTTATTCAATAATTTTCAATAGAAACTTCCTGTAACGGACGGAAATGGAGTTGTTTCTTTTTTTTTCGTGAATTTTTTAATTAACGATCCGTACAGTGTACGATAAGTAATTTGAAACTGTAGCGAATTAATTTTGTGCGAAGACCTATTGATGTTCTCACCCTTACCTACCCCGATAGATTTCAATATGCTTTAAACACCCTTTACTGATATACAGGGTAGACGAAAATTCTCTATTTGATCTCTACTCTTCTGATGGTAGCAGATGTTTGGCATGTTGTAAGTAAACTCTTACACGCCACAATGGGTGTCGCTCCAAAAAGGAAGATCGACACGTTCGCAAAAATGGCCGAGGATGGTAACAAGATTCTTCCTTTCCATCTATAATATTATAGCTGGAATGCCTACATTGTATACATGCACGGATATGGAGTAAAAACTATATTAAGCCGGAGAGAGAATATTGGCTGGTTTTGTGGCGCACTGGACATGATGCCTCCATTAGTTGGGGATTAGATTGTCATTTTCGTCACGGACCAAAGAGAGAGAGAGAGAGAGAGTGGTTGGTGATCCAGGGATTTTCATTATTTTTATCATCTACAAACAAGAATTAACCCTTGCATTAGAGAATACGTCAGTAAGCATTTTTACTTATTAACGATTTGTTGATTGGCCATTTTTTTGTATTTTATTGAGAAACGCTAAACACTCAAATCAAATGTCTACTTATATTTTTCCCAGGTTTTCTACGTAAAGGACACAGTTTGTGAATTTCTATCTGTACTAAATGGGTTAAGCCCCAAATTGTAGCAAAAGCAATTTGA
The DNA here is from genome assembly GCA_021725515.1 of Epicauta chinensis. NCBI lineage: Eukaryota > Metazoa > Arthropoda > Insecta > Coleoptera > Meloidae > Epicauta > Epicauta chinensis. Next base: position 372,873 of record JAEDXX010000079.1, on the reverse strand, counting down.
AGTATTAAACACTAGTCTTATCGAAATCACGTCATACAGCGCGTTTTTCCCAAAAGAACCCTTAGAGTTTTGAATTTTTTCAATTATTTATTAGAAGATAAACTAATAAAAAATAAGCTTCAAGTGGTGCTTGATTCGTTCTCTGATAGCTTGTATGCGTAAAAATGTGGAGTATTTCGATATTTTCGATAGCTAGATTAGTTTGTCTGAAAAAAATGAGCTTAATAAGCAGAATTATAAGCTAAACAAAGGTCAGGAGCTTCATACTTTAAAAAGCCATAAAATAATATTTTTTTTCTATTTTGCGTCCGTAATAGCTGTATTATTAAACTCGCTACTGAATTGAAACGAGCTCATTTCGATACTAGTGCTGAAATGAGAAATTTAGTAATTTTTTTTCCACTAGGTTGGTAACATTTTCATTGCTTTTGACAACTGTCAAAAAACATAAGAAGAAGATACTTAATATACCGTTTTTCGTACTGATCTTTGGATTTATCGGGTAGTAAATTGCTTAATGCATTTTCAACAATTTCCCTTGCTTCAGGTGGAGTACATGAAAATTCTTCATTCATTGTTAAATAAGCAATATGGCGAAAAAAACAATTGACTAAGAGTGAAAAATAAAACAATTGAAGTTTAGCTGATTGTTCAAGTGTTTTTTTTTAGTAACACCAACTCCCACCAATTTCCTTAAATATCAAATCTCACAAATCTTTTTGTAAAAAAGGGCACCAAATAGGCAAAATAGAAAAAATAGTATAAAGAACTCGTGTCAGAAGTTGTATATTGCACTCGTCCTTTATTTCAACTTGGACTCGTGCAATAATTGCCGACTTCTGACACTTGTTTTTTAATATACTGTTCTGTAGTTGGGCAAGTTTTGTCACGATTTTAAAGGTAATTGACCATAATCTGTCGAACAATTCTTAACCCTTTGCCTTAAAACAACGTATGGGAGACGTGATCGTACTGCTGTGCCTAAAATGAGAACCCCGTATCACACACGTGATGATTCTTTCTGGCTAAAAGTGAAAAGCACGTATCAGACACGTGATAATGTTTTTGTTTCTGCGTTATTGTTTGTTACAGTTGCAATATAAGAGTTGGTCGTTTATTCTTAGGCGTAATTGCAATTTAGCCCGTGATGAAACAGCTTCTGGTCATGACACATGAGAAAAGCTTTCATCGAAAGTGGCACACAAAATCGTCGCCCCATTCATAAGGCAAGGAGTTAACTAAACCCAGGCCAAGAGAAAAAAATTCTCTCGAAATTTTCTATTCCAAACCAATTTATTGGGACAGTAGAACTTTTTTTATTACAGTCGTTAGGGCATAAAATCTTTGGAAAATTGGTCCAACTATAAATACTTCTGTCTATTACTCAGTTTTTGAGTCATTAGAAAATATGTATCTGTTCCACAAATAGTACAGCACATGTTGTAGATACAGGGTGTTTGGCTTAACGGTTCCTTATGATAAAGATTACTTTTTTTACTATTCTTAATGCTAAAGTTTCAAAGAAAAGACCAATGGAAAACAGTGTTCAAAAGGAGGCCAAATATTACCAGTTGTAACAAGGTTTTATATTTGCCGAAAATTATGTAGTATCATCTTTCTCTTACCAGTTGGAATCTTAATATTTCTACTTAAAAATAATTCATAATGAATTTATTCGCCGTCTTTTTTTGTCTTAAAATCCGGTATTTCAATGTCAAAAATATTCGCAATAAAAACGTTTGAATATCGAATTATAAAACCAAAAAAGCCTTATTCTTTGACCACTTCAGAAATTCCTAAATTTTATCAACTCTCATATTTCCAAATTAGCTACATAGGAACTTTGACTGGTCAAAAAAAGCCTAGTCATTAAACCTCAAATTATAGAATTTCTTCCAAGAATCGTTCACAAACAGATGTTCGAAGTTAAAGAGTTACGTGTAGCATCCTGTATAGTTACTATCTCTTCTAGTGTCTCCAATGTTTCTACTTTTCGTAGCCATGCATGTATACTGTATATTAAAAGGCTACATAAACCCACCCTCGGGGGTGATTACTATGTCGAATCACCCAAAAATGATTAATTTTAATTAAAATGTAAATGTAACGGTCAATCCACCCTGATCCATTTACTATTAAAAAAAGAGATAGATATAGTAGAATTTACATAAATATATAAATCTGTATTTCCATGACCTTCTCGTCGAGTTACCGGTACAATCCAATTTTATTCATTACAATTATTATTATTATTATTATTATTAATGCAATACGTTTGTTTTCGATCCGATAAATACAGCAAACATCCCGATAAATAATAAAAATAATAACATCTGTACCTGTTTTCCAGTTCTGGGTAACGTTTCCATATTGGTACCATTAACCATTGGTGCCTTCTCTTGGGCAACACCCCCATTCGGGGTGTTCCCATTGCCCAAAGCCATCTCACACCCGTATCAAAACGAAATCAATTTTCAAATAATCTCTAATAATTCGAACAAATCAAACGATTTTTGTTTCGATTAAAGCACCAAATTGTACACAATTAAACACCGTGAACGTATAAAAATACACAAATCTCATTTATACACAATAATTAACATTATAAATTAAATGCGGTGATTATAATTAATTTTAAAAAGCACCAATAGTTCGCTAGAAATTAGAATCAAACAACAACAAGACACTAACGCGGCAACGAACTATTTCCTTCTGAGTCGAGTCTACGTTTTTTTTTTCGTCCAATTTTAATGGTCACTGCTCAAAGTTCCCCCACTACGCTACGTCAAATTCTAAGCGAATCAATCAATAACACAGCAATAGTGATGGTATCTCTGTTACTCTAATGGAGTTGATTGGGATTAAACGTAGGTCGTTGATTGTTTATTTGAGTTGCGCAAGCGTTAACCAGTGATACTCAACAATTACAATATGGCTTGATTGTGTAATTTTTATTATTTGAAATTAAAATAATTATCGCTATTAATCGAGTATTTTCCTTTATTTTATAATAATATTTATAAATAAATATTATTTAATTTGAATCAATATTTTGAATAATAATTGATAATCTTACTTTACCTAAAAGATAAAGGCTTGTTTACACTAGTTATCCCATTAATTATACTCCCAGATATGTTGAAATTAATTACATCAATCAAAGGGTCGCTTTTGTATATTATTATTATTATTATTATTATTATTATTACTGTTATTATTATTATTATTGTTTTTATAATGGAAAAGAAATTCTGTGGGATTTAATTATAATTAAAATTCTAATTGCAATCAATTATATAAATAACTCGATTGATCAATGAAGCGTAATTGTTTACAATTAATTATTTCCGAATATTAATTTGTTTTGATTTGTATAAAATAAAACATCTTCCGGTTGTCTGACCAGACTCTCTCTATCCAATAAGGGTATCGTTTTTAATAAAGTTAAACTAGATAAATGGTCAATTAAGTATTGTATTTATATGGGGTATGAAGTCACATTTATACGTTTGTTTAAATGGTAAAAAATAATAATAGTATAAAAAGGAACAAAAATAAAAACGTTGAATACCATGACATCATCAGAATGTAAATTATCTATTAAATGATTTATATAGAAATCGTAATTTTGGGCCGACGTTAATTTCACTAATTTACTAGTAAAATTGATGTTCTACCATAAAAAACAAAACGAGTGTAGACGACGCAAATTGCAAAGTCCAATAAATTCGGAGATTTCGGCAATTACTTCCTCGAATTATCTTATTTTATGGTAATTCATTATAGTAATTGACTATAAATTAGATTAGAATATTTTGAGGGCGGGTTGTGCATGTGGCGACGACTACTTTCATTTTTTACTTTCGCACCTACGGAAACTAATTAGTTCAAAATGATTAATAAAACATTGCTAGCTTTAGGCACCGTTCGTTATGAAGTTATAAAAGGACAACTTACTTCCGCTTGAAAAGAAGTCTTCGATCTAGGGTATCTGTAGCTATATACTAAGTTGTCCCTTTCTTTACGAGTCTTTTGCACATGCTGCAATAGGAGCTATTCAATCCCTTTTGCTTTGGCCCGGAGAGGCTCAAATAAGGGCTTCCCCAAAACTCATCAGAAAAGGGCTCTGAAGAAATGGACCTCTACATCCCACTTGAAGGAATGGAGAGAACACAAAGGACTGCGTCAGGCAAGGATCTTTATCGAAGGGCCTGACGCTAGGCGCAGTAAAGATTTGCTGAGACTTGGCAGAAAGGATCTCAGAATAATTGTGGGACTGCTCACTGGTCACTGTCCCATGAATCAACACCTACACACGCTCGGCATAAGCGATGACGAGATGTGTAGGGCGTGCTTAGAACAGGAAGAAACTCCTCACCACATACTCTGCGAGTGTCAAGCATTGGCTGGCCTCAGAGAGCAACATCTGGGACGACGATTTTTGGAACCAGAAGACATTCGGAAAGCCGGACACGGCAGGCTACTGAGCTTCATTAGAGCTTCATTGGAGGTGCACACAATGGGCCAAAAGGCCTCAGTGTGCGGCCCTTATGTAGGGCCCCTCCCAAAAAAAATCCCTTTTGCTGATAGTGCCAGCTTCCTAACTTTCTACAGCTATGTATCGGAATCCTTTAACGTATTACTTCGTCGCGTCTTTTCACCGCTTACCTTGCAAATTGGTGTAAAGGTTGCAAAATCTCGTCTTCTTGTCCTTTTCATTAGCGCTCAACCTATCGACGCTCTAATTAGCAAATTGTCTAACTCCATTTTCATAAATTTTTCAGGAGAGCTAAAAAACATTTACTGGATAGAAAAATGGTAAAACTAAATGATAAATTTGTATAGTATTGCTGAAAATGGGCTTGTTGTTGAGTACACATAAAAATGTATCAAAATATCACAATTGTCTAATCTTATGAGATATTTTGGAGTTAGACAATTTTTATCCTGGAATTCTAAAAGTAGATAGGGAGTTAGACAATTTTCGTTCTAAAATTTTAAAAATAGAATGCAAAATTAAGTTATTTGGAGTATCATTTATTTATGAAATTGTTCGGGGCATATGAAGCAAAAAAAAATGGAGTTAGACAGTTTGCTAATTAGAGCGTCGTTATGTCGCAGCATCAAGATCATTTCTATCTAGCAATCAGCTGCAAGCCTTATCCTTTCGTATGTCATGCAATCGAAAAATATGTGCTCTAGATTCTAGGGCTTAAAGTATACGCTGTAGCTCCTACACAAAGCCGTATTTTTTTACTAGATGGCTACTTCTACTAAGGAGCAAAGCATGACCAAGCCCAAAATGAGTGTTCTTTACTTTCTAGTAATTAATGTCCTGATCTGAAAATAATTTCAACAAGTAGATAATAAAACTGTTTGTGTAAGAACTTGGTATAATTTTAAAAATGGGGGAAAAAGCAGTGCAAAACTGGATAAATTTTTACAGTTCAATCTTATTTTTAGACTTGGTCTTGCAATGTTGATCTTGCATAACTGAGTTCTGGTCTTATTTTGCAACCGTAAAAATTGCTTTAATTTTGTAAATTGTACTTGAACAAGGCTAAAACTACAAGACCAATGCCAAGTTTGCTCATTATTAGATACTTCAATAATACAGTACCAAATTTTCATATGTTTTTCTGTAGGAATGAGAAAATGTCAGAGCGAATCGCAAATTTTCTGTGAAAAACACCTTCCTTATTCCTCATTATTGTTCAAGCTTTCAATGGAAAAGCTTCTTACTTCACCTAAAATAGGGAGTACAAGAATCGATAATACATAAGATCCTATAAAGAGCTTAGCAAACAATTATTTGACGGCTCGGCCATATCCCAGTATTAAGAGCTGATAGTTCCCGTAGCACTGTGGGTTCAATTAAAACAACTTTAGGTCAGAATTAGCAATCACATCTAATGGCCCCTCAAACACTCTTGCGAAGTAATTTCGCCGGGGATCCTCTCCGAAGTTGTATGGAGTGAGAACTGGCATCCACACTCTCGTGTTACTTCGCGAGTACCTCAGTACTGGTGTCTCGTGTTTCTTCGACTCGGGTACAAACAATCGCTCCCAAAGCGAAGTTAGCGAAGGCGAGAAAAAGTAGCACGAAGTGGAGCGAGGAAACCCCCCACACTCCCGTTTTTCAGTCAACTTTGAGCTTCTTCGCAAGAGTGTAGAGGGGCCTTTAAGCTTAAAAGTGTCGATGCGTATGGTTTGTTTTCCAACGACGTTTTTCAGACAAAGACCGGCAATATTTGTGTAATTTTCTTGGAGAGCTTTTTTCAAGAATTACCTAGCTGTCAATTAATTGAAAATACCTCGACGCGAGACGCATAGATCAAGACCAAAAAAAAACAGTCTCTACTTGAGCATAATTGACCTTCTATTTTGCTGTATAATAGTTACATAATATACCTCTAATTTCGTTTGCCATTACTGTAGACAAGAAAAAGCTATGGTATCTATAAGTAATCAGAAACACTACGCAATCTAAAATTTCTCAAAAAAGGTCAACAATAGCGGTATATTTATTTATTTGCTTAGATTAGATGCCAAGCCTGTATATAAAAAATACCAAATACCTCTTTTGTTTGGACTTTACAGTTCAATTGGCAAATTTTTAGCGTACAAAATTCGACCGATGACTCATTACAATTGTGACAATTTTTAAATAGCCACTGAACATAAATTCTAGAATTGTAAGTGCGAATTCTTAGTCATCATCATGACAATGATAATTACTTAATTCGATTGAAAACAACACCAACAATTCCATTACTAATTTGATAGTAAAATTGTACTTTCGACGAGGACAGCTTGTTTCTCCAGTGAAATTTGGAATCTATTTTGAAAAATTCACAATTCGTTTGGAAAATTGAAAATTTTCGATTGTATAATTGAATAATTCTATTGTTCTGCTTACATAAATTTCCATAATTATTAATCAAGGAATGAGAATTATAAAACAGCATATCTTTGAGAGCATAACAACGATTGGCTTATTATTAAATTTGAATTCCTTTATAAATTAATTTTAAAAAATCGCACAATACAAAAATACGAAGAAAATAAATAAAAATTTAATTTATCATTGTTATTGTAATAAATTTGATAAATGCTATTGTTAAAACGGATTTGATTTAATTAAAATACTTATAAATTATGAAGCTTATCAATAGTTATTACCTGCACGGTTTGAATAAAAAATCTCATTATTTCCGCTATTATTTTTTTTAATAATGATACCTAAATGTGTCAACTTGCAAAAAACATTTAAAAAGAAGAACTGTTAATTATCTGAATCGTACTGCAATATACCGAGTGATCAAAAGAATTGTAAATTTGATAATGAATCCACGTCCAACACAAAAAGAGGGCGGTTTATGGAAGTCCTTGAATTTACCCCACATATGTCACAGCTTATTATTGTGTATTGTCTATTAACAATTGATTTTTCAATGTCAATTTGTGAAAAAATTAATAATACACCGGAAGACTGGACATTTATTTCCAAGTATCCGATAATAAACATGTGATTTACGCGATTATATAAATCGTGACGGTCATGGTTGATGGTATATAATAAAAGTGGTGACTTTTGTACACATCACTTGTACACTTCTATTATCGGAGATGGACGCAAAATTGATTGTCGCTTCTCTTTTAGTAATCGTTTTAATTGGTGCTGTTACCAGCGTAAGTTCTGTTGTACAATAAATTTTATTTCTAATTATTTTGTTAAAATCAGTCACCTATCGCATCTAGAAAAGATCAAGAATTAAGACAACAATTTGTGGAATTTCTCAAGCAAGATAGAGAATTTCAAGCGTTGTTAAACGATGGAAAATTCGCTCAGAATCAGGATGGTTTCCTAACACGTACGAAACGTCAAAGTGGCAATGAATTTCCAGAGGGTGATGCTGAAACTGAACAACCACCAAAGAAAGATGGTTTCTTCGATAGAGCTGCCAAGTTTGTGATGGAAGTTCTGCAGCGATTTCTCAAGTGGATTAATTCAGACAATTAAGAAAGGCGCTGTACAAGCTGTAAAAACTTGGATTTTAGCAAATGTTTTAGGCTAAAATCGATCTTACAATTAGTCTAATAAAATAGGTCTTATAAAATTATTAGTTGTATCAATTTAAATAAATTTTTTTCCAATTACAAGTCGATGTTGTTAACAATGAGACCTCTAAGTTGGAGACAAACTCGACCGGATTTTCCTGTTATTATTAATTGATCCTTTATTTAAGTAAATAGATGCAGTTCTTTCTTGTAGAACCTAATCGGTATTGATTCAACAGTTTTAATACTCAGTTTAGCCTTCTATTACAACAAAAAGTAGTCTTAAACCTCAATTGGATAAAATCTGCTGGTATATGTCAACATAAAAAACCTCCCATGAATCAAGTGTAATCAATAAAGGCAATTATAATTCGGTGTAGTTGTGTAATAACGAATTAACCCTTTCCTTTTGAACAGGTAAACAAGTTTAATTCACTCATTCAGAACTCCATTCGAACACTAATTGAGTTCCTTAATTAGTTGTGATGTAACAATTTTTTTTTAATAATTGAACCTATAGTTATATAACAACGAATTAAAATCATCATAAAAGCGTTAATATAAGTAAAACGAACTATTGGCAGTTGAGAGGTGAGACGTGTCTGTGCATGGCTTAAATTTACTACCGAAAAATTACACTTTAATGACAGAGAAACTTTAGAAACGTTATTTGCAATCTGACACAGACCGAGTTCAAGATAATTAAAGAATCAAATAAAACACTGACATTTAAGAATATCGAACAACGAAAGAACATACTAATTTTGGGAAACATCTAAAATTTCTGTCATCAACTTAAAATATCACAATTATATTAAATAATGAAAAATAAGAGTTGGTCTAACTAAATTCCTTTTAATTACTAATTAAACGACATAAAAACTATAATTAAAACATAGAATTCCCAAAAATTTGTTTGCAATAGCTCAGTGGTCATTGTACATATTAATTAAGTTAATAATGTTTTGAGCGACGTATTTACAGGAAACCAATCATAGGAACATTTTTTTGGGTTATAATCAAAACGAGATTATATGGAATTAAAACAATAGAAGGACAACCATAAATATAAAGCTGTACCGATATTTTTCAGTAGTCGTTAAATGGCAATAATCAAGATTGAAAAGAAAAAATGAGATTTCCTCTATTATACCTATTGTGTCTTATCGGCATCGAACGTGTGGTCAGATATTAATATTATCACTATTAATAAGTTTTATTAATAATTTTGTTTGTGTAGACAAGTGATGGAGAATGTGATAGACCGCTTGATATGAAATCAAAAGAAGAGTACTGTTTTTCAACTGAAGTTGAAATTGTCGAACGTGTTGTACAAAAATCGAGAAGTTTATTGAATTTCGTTAAAGAGAAAATTGGAATTGGTGAAATTGAAGAGAATCAAGAACCACAAACTGTAAAAATTTGTATTATATCAGTTCCATTAGGTTAACTCGATTTTTTTTTTCAGTGTAAATACTATTTTTGTATTTTACGCGAGCTTCGTATGGTATGATTTTTTTTCTTAAATATTAATCAAAACTTATCCGATTAACGGATAAAAACAAAATAATTACGTATGATTCGTGGCACGATAAAAAATTGTATTTCTCTACAAATCATTTTTTATCACCACTAATTATTTTGTTTACAAATTCGTCCTTTCAATCCTGAATAATTTATTCGTTATTCTTAAGAATAAATCTTTGTTTGTAAAGCGCAAGGGAGCAGATTAGAAAAACTAAAAAAAAAGAGGAATTAATCAAGAAAAGTGTTCATTTTCATTTGCAAATATTTCAATGAAGAAAGCCGTGATTTAAGCTTCTTCAGTCGTAATACAGGGATCAACACAATATAAAATCGGAACTGCTAGGGTTCTACTTTTATAATACTCTAACAATCCTCTCTATATAGGTTTAGCTTTACTACTCAGCCAATTATGCTTTTTGTACGTATTGTTAGGGGATTATTTGTAATTGCAATGACGAATGTACAATATAATATAATTTGCCGAAATCCACTCAAAACATGACAGTTGTTTCAAATTCCAGTTGAACGGCAACTCGTATCCAGTTTACAAAAACATAAAAGATTGGACAGAGGAACATGCTACATACAAACAAACACTAGAATTTGTAAAACAATTAGATAAATGTAACGAAGCTTTGACGAACAGTAAATGTAAGCTTAACACTACTAAATAATAAGATTGTAAAACAAAAGTCGAATTTTTACAGTGTCAGAAACGTATTTTGATGCCGATCTCATCGACGGTACGAATCGATCAACAACCGATATTAATGTTAAACAAAACACGTGTGAAATAGCTAGCGAATTTATAAAGTGTTTATCGAAAAATCAAGAGGTAAATTTGAATTTATAAAAATAACTATTTACCTATTCGTCCTTAATTTTCAGTGTCCAGTTTTTACATTTCCATAAAATTGTAAATTGTTTCATTTAAGGAAGGATCAAATAAAGTTTCATTTTCATTTTTACATTTACGTTAATTTATTTAAAAATAATATGTAATAGAATGGAGATGTTATTTCCATAACGTAGTTTACACAACATCCGGTTGAGAGGAATGGTATTATCCATTACTGTAAAATTAAAAAAAAATACATTAAAAATTTAATACAAATTACGACAGAAGATAAAATCAAACGACACTAGGACGAGACAGTTATTAACAACTGTTAGTAAACGGATATTCGGACTAGTCCTAGACTTTTAATTGATTTATGCATATATTAATACTAAGGGTATGAGATTATTTGAATAATATCAAAATTCAAATATCTCAATATTCAAAAAACGCATTATTAATTATTATCATGCGTTGAATTAGGCATTCTATCCTAATTAAAAATATTAGCTTTACAAAATATTAAACTACAATATCATAAGTTAAAGCATTCTAATAATTTAACGTTTACATAAAACGTATAACTGGAAAGGTATAATATACCTAGATTGGGTATATTATAGATGATTTATTTCTTTCCACCCTGAAAATATAAATTAGGTACATATTATAATACAAGCAAAAAGTTTAAGGTCCCATTGTTTCATATAATATATTCAATTCCTTCTGAGCATTTCTCCTTATATGTGGTTGCCTGGACATGACAAGGATCAACGTTGGAAAGTGAACGATAGACCTTTTCCATCATATTTAAAGGCATCTCTTACAAGGAGAAGTCGTACAAAACTGATAGTGCATTCGGGTGCTACCTTTTAGAGCCTTATTAGATAGTGTAATTAAAATTGCAACGACTCAAAAAGTAATTTTTTGCACTAGCTTTCCTTATGGGAGATACCTTTAAATACTGTCCAAAATTGTAGTAATAAGAGTCCCCATTAAAATAATTAGGCAAAAAAAACACTGCAGGTGTTTGCTATTATTCTAATAGATTTGATGTCTTCAATAGGCCACAAGACCTTCTTGTACTTATTAAAAAGATAAGGTTTCAAGATAATTAATTAAGAAAAAACGACTGAATTCTAAGCAGTAATCAGTTATAAAGCAATAGAGTAGAGAAAAGTTGCGTAAAAATGCAAGGTCGATTCTTCTACGAACTTGTTCTTTGCGGTATTATTCATGTAAAGGAACAGATGCAAATCAGAAAAAAAACCAGTTTAAACGAAATACGTACTCCATAGATGAGAATCGTTTTTATGACAAAGGACAATCAAGATTGCTTATGTGGTACTAGAATAAGTCGGCTTATGTCGACAAATTAATAAGATTGAACAGGTAACGTTTTTAAACTTTTAAGTTAAAAATATTTATTGCCGTTTTACACGACATCAAAAACTTTGATTAAAAGGAACTCACTGTCGAGTTCTGAGTCGTTCCAGATTCGGTTTAATTTCTTTGGATCGAATTATAACCCTTTCTTTGTTGATATTAAGGAACGTAAGTCTTTGATAAGTCTTAAATTTCAACACCTCATACTTGTCACATCCAGGCGTGTAGTTTAATACAAAAAAAAAAGTAGCTTTCTTGATCATACCTTTTTAGCAGCGGCACCAACTTTACTCTTCTTCGTACCACGTACTTTCTTCATCCTATTCTTACGTTCTTTACGTTGTTTACGTGTCTGTTGTTTCTTTTCATATAAACCATGTCGTGCTAATCTATGTTTTGGTTCAAATTTCTTAGCAAAATCTAATGTATCATAGATTAATGCAAATCCTGTTGATTTACCACCACCGAAATTTGTACGGAAACCAAATACAAACACTACATCTGGAGTAACCTACAATCAATAAATATTTAATAAATGAATGCAACAATAAAAAAAAACAATCGAACTTACTTTGTACATCTTTGCTAATTTCTCTCTAATATCGGTTTTTTTGACCGATGGTTGGCCCGGATGTAGAACATCTACAACCATTTGTTTACGGCACATTAGCCGATTGGTCATAAATTTACGGGTGCGAATCGTTGCTGTTCCTTCCGTCTGTAAAAGTAAAAGTGAGGTTAGGTCACGTTTTATCAATAAAACAAAACAATTCGATCAATAAATTAAAACCATTATCGGTGTTAACAAACACTAACTATTGATTTTTTTCAATAATAATTACGATTTTAATTCATTAAAACACTATATTTACCATTATCACTTTGTATACAAAAAGTTAAAATATTTCAAGAATATTTGAGAAATGACCGAATATTTTTTCTTGGCAATAAGGAAAATTGTGTAATTATGACGATTAGCAGTTGATTTTATAGAAATATTAAAGGATGATTTAATTAAAAGTGGATTTATTTACGTACCATTTTGATCACACAATTCACAACGCGAAAAAGACCGGTAGATCAAATGTTCAGCTTAATTGACAGATCGGTGCAGTAGACCTACCAGGATTTAGAACTACTCGAAAGAGGGTAATTTGAACTGCAAGACAACAGGTTCTTAATTCGTCATAAATCTTCCTTTTTATCAACAATTAGAGCAAATAAATAAATAAATAAATAAATCGATGCAATATACATTCTATGATCTAATTTGATATCGAGCGTATTAAATTTTTTAGTAAATATATTTTCAATCGTCGATATACGAAACGTTAGTTTCTGGTCTAGATTTTGTATCTTCTTTTTGTGTTCTTCAACAAACTTTTTTGTGGAGCTTCATTTATTACTGACCACAGAACACTAAACATACTTACTGACACTATTTTGGGGCATTGTTGCATGTAAAGGTGGACTAGCTATAAAAACGATCAGATAGGTAATTGCTCTGTAAGCCGCTGCTTTTTGAAGTGAAACTTCTTTAGGCGCACATAGGGTAGTAAATTTGTTTTCAAAGCGTGACGAAAATGTGGGATTCCGTGAGGAGGTACATTTCATGCTGTAATGAATTAAACAAGGACGTACTGTACTGTGTCTTATTCTTTTCAAAGTTACAAACCACTTAATAGTCCGTTGCTAGATAGACATAACATTTAACTGGCGTGTATGGCATGAAAGGAAATTTTGCACACAATGTATAATTGCCTTAGAGCTATTATCTAATAATTCAAAAATAAAGTATTATCTGATTTTTCATTTCAATGTTCATTTATTAGTTTTGTCTGGTAGGAGGTAAAGAATCGTTTTTTTTTTTGTAATTTTTACAATTCCATAATTGTTATTTATCAATTTTTAGATAATTTACTTGTGTACGGATTTAGTTTGTGATTCTATAAGTTGGGGTTTTTAATAAATATTCATTGAAATTTGATTCTGAAAAGTTTCATAATGAGTACGACAAATTCAATACATGTTTGTTGATATTGCTTTCTTAACAGTGGGCGTCTAACTAAATAATAAACATAAAAAACTTCTCCTATTCGACTTATTCTGACCACACAATTGTTCTATCGTATGCCGTGAATAGGAGACTTACTCCCACTCTTCTTCTTATGTACCTAGTTGAATTAGTTTACCGGTATATTGAAATCAAAGTACCCAGTCAGTTCTGCTAACTGTGCAAAATAAACAATAGGGTCTAAGGTTGGTATCATTGATCGATGTACAGCGCCCTCTGGAAGGAGACTGAAATTTCCTGGCCTACCGCGATTAGTGATTTTTATATTTATAATGTTAATTAATGCCCTTAAATTATATATGAATATAATAAATATGAAAATAAAATGAACTTCATCTCTAACCTAAGAAGTTTCACTTCTAACACGCGGCGTTCCGCGCGTTATAAGTCACTTTTTTTGTAAAAAATTTTGTTTTAAGTCTTTAAGATAGAGGAGCGGCTAATGTCTGGAGCTCCGACTATTCTGCTATTACCAGTCCGCCTCTTGTAAGGTGACAGTTGTAATTTATATAAATTCAATTAAAACACTAAATGTGATTTTTATTGATTACATAATGAATACATAAAAGTTCTAAAAATATAATCGATACATTTATAGAAATTGTCATATTACGCATTAATTGCAATCATGTAAGAATTTACCTATAAAAATAACACGATTCATTTACGTGTACTAAAAAAGCCACGTACTGTATCGCTTCATTGTTTGAGCTAGAAAAAGACATTTCATATAATAAAACATTGATGAACACGACAAGAACTGGCAGGTATGTTCAAATAGAATGTGTACAATCTTATTTTTTATAAAACAATCAAAAATTGGAAATATTGAAGTATAGTTTTGATAAATTTCCCTACCCAATTCTACTGAATTGTATAAGTCGCGTTAAACGGCTCATAATGCACGGCACCTGTTTCTGTTGATGCATAACCGGTGAATCGGGTACATTACTCTCATAATCGAAAGCGACTCGTTGTGCGACAAATGTTAGAATTGTTATTAAATCCATATCGAAGGCACGTCGGCGTAATTCTTCGCATAATGCCTGAATGAACCATGAGCCATGTATTGGGTTCCGCCACGATAAATAGCCTTAAATTTACAAAACAAAAATTATCGATTATATTGAGATGCATAATTATTAATAATACCTAAAACAGTGGAATAAACAATTAGAAAATCAGCCTGTGATGGAATGCGATAAGAGTTGAGTGATTGACCATCAGTTTCCGTTTTCGATAAGATAACACCACCGTCTAATTTGTTACCTTGGCAGGCTTGTAGAAAGAAAATCTTCGGTTTTCCTATAAAAATAAATCAACGTTCAGATTCAATAGAATTGGTGGTATTTGGATTGAAATACCGGCAAGGCTCAAGCATCGATCAGCAGTAAATCTACTGAATAAATATTCAGGTGAATATGGCTTATCGCGTGCATACAAAGTACCAGTATCGCCGTGTGTTAGAACTGCTACAATTAGACAATCATGCTCGTTGTGGTCCATATTGGAAACTACAACGGAAATTGGTTAGAAATGAATGCCACTCTTTAGTAGAAGTATAATTACAATGATTGATGTGTTCGTCAATTTCGTGGAAACGTAAATCTTGGAATTCGTGTACTTCAAAACCGAGTAGTTTCAATACTTGTTGTAAATTATGTCGATCTTGTTCAGTACCAGCACGGGGTTTAACATCTTGGATTTCGAAGAGTTCATGATTGAAAATCAAAGCAATGCCACGATTTCGATGATTCATATTATAATGAGTAGCGAATTTTTCTGCAGGCATACGTGCAATTAATTCGCCATAAGTAGCACTACATAGAAACAACAAATATTAACTAATTAGTATATTATAATTAATGATTATTAATATTTATTTACCCTTTATTGCCGTGAGCATCGCGTTCATCATTTTTTTGGTTATTGTTATTGCCTTTACCCAAACAACTTCCATCGCTGGCATCACCGTTAGATTTGGAATTATTATGTGAAACAAGTTTCTCACCAACTAAATCCATGTTGATAGTATTGTTTTATGTGTGTTTTCAATTAATTTCGCTTAATTATAGAATGGTCGTGTCAGAATTATTAAAATACAACGTGCAAATGTATAACGTTCACGTTAAAATACATAGATCAAATGTTTATAGATCGCGCATTTTAAATTGGCGGATCCTGGCGCATGCCGAACATTACATCGGTAAATATCGGGAAAATCTGACAGACAAATTCGCAGTTCAGTAGCGTAACGTAGAAAATGTTAGACATTAAGAGATAGATAAAAATATAAAATCATGCGAAAAGTATATCTAATGAAGAGTAATATAAATACATAAATTTTAATTTTCAAATATATTTTCTTTTTCCAATAATTACTCCACTTAATTATACAACGTACATTTTGTAATGACTACGCCACTGGAAAAAATCAAATAAACGTCAAAAATTGATTGACTGCGCATCCCCCAGCTCCCGCCAATCTAAAACACGCGACCCGCGCGACCACGGAGTATAGATATAGGAGTCCGAACGCAATGTTAAAATTATGGCACCAATTTAGGGACAAAACTTTTGCCGGCAGAGCGCGCTACGATCGGCAGAGTACTCGTTAAGGTTGATATAGTGGTCGCCTGGACTTAGTAAATTTCGACTTATAAGCCATATGGTTGAGGTGCACAAAGAAAATTTTCTACCGTAATTTACATGAATAGCAACGCATAATTTACAACTCATACCAGATGCGGACAAAATTGCTATTCATAGAAATTACGGTAGAAAATTTTCTTTGTGCACCTCAACCATAAAGTAATTTGGTTTATAAGTCGAAATTTACTAAGTCCAGGCGACTACTATAACAGTACGCTACAGATCTTAGCGCCGCGAGTGACAGAAAAATGTACTATTCTCTGGGTTCATTTTTATGTACATAAATATCGTGAAAAAGCCTATACCGTTCGGACTCCTTTATCTATACTCCGTGTAACCACGGAGTATAGATAAAGGAGTCCGAACGGTATAGGCTTTTTCACGATATTTATGTACATAAAAATGAACCCAGAGAATAGTACATTTTTCTGTCACTCGCGGCGCTAAGATCAGTAGCGTACTGATAGTGGTCGCGATAGTGGTGGTTATAGTGGTCGCCTGGACTTAGTAAATTTCGACTTATAAGCCATATGGTTGGGGTGCACAAAAAAAATTTTCTACCGTAATTTCTATGAATAGCAATTTTGTCCGCATCTGGTATGAGTTGTAAATTATCCGTTGCTATTCATGTAAATTACGGTAGAAAATTTTCTTTGTGCACCCCAACCATATGGCTTATAAGTCGAAATTTACTAAGTCCAGGCGATCACTATATCGTCCTTAACGAGAATAACGAGTACTCTGCCGATCGTAGCGC
Source organism: Epicauta chinensis (assembly GCA_021725515.1). Classification (NCBI taxonomy): domain Eukaryota; kingdom Metazoa; phylum Arthropoda; class Insecta; order Coleoptera; family Meloidae; genus Epicauta; species Epicauta chinensis. The sequence continues at coordinate 355,578 of JAEDXX010000079.1, read as the reverse complement.
GCTCTGCCGGCAAAAGTTTTGTCCCTAAATTCGTGCCATAATTTTAACATTACGTTCGGACTCCTATATCTATACTCCGTGGCGCGACCTATAGCTTAATTGACAGATCGGTGCAGTAGACCTACCAGGATTTAGAACTACTCGAAAGAGGGTAATTTGAACTGCAAGACAACAGGTTCTTAATTCGTCATAAATCTTCCTTTTTATCAACAATTAGAGCAAATAAATAAATAAATAAATAAATCGATGCAATATACATTCTATGATCTAATTTGATATCGAGCGTATTAAATTTTTTAGTAAATATATTTTCAATCGTCGATATACGAAACGTTAGTTTCTGGTCTAGATTTTGTATCTTCTTTTTGTGTTCTTCAACAAACTTTTTTGTGGAGCTTCATTTATTACTGACCACAGAACACTAAACATACTTACTGACACTATTTTGGGGCATTGTTGCATGTAAAGGTGGACTAGCTATAAAAACGATCAGATAGGTAATTGCTCTGTAAGCCGCTGCTTTTTGAAGTGAAACTTCTTTAGGCGCACAAGGGTAGTACATTTTTTTCAAAGCGGGGAAACACTTCCCGACTAACAGACAGCTTAGAGGGAAGAGTGGGAGCGTTGCTTATACACTGTCATTGATTTCTATATATCCAATTATACCGATAAACTGATGTAACTAGGTACATTAGAAAAGTGGGAAGAAGTCTTCTTCTATTTTCGGTATACGATGGAACAATTGTGTGGTCTCAGCAGGAGTTTTTATTAAAACTAAAATTTGATGGACTACCGCAATTTATGATTTTTGTATTTATAATATTAATTAATGGCGTTAAATTATATATGAACATAATAAATATGAAAATAAACCAATAAAAAAAATGAACTTCATCACTAACCTAAGAAGTTTCCCTTCTAACGCGCGGCGTTCCGCGCGTTAGGAGTCAATTTTTTTTGGGATTCTTCTGTAAGATAAAGGAGCGGCTAATGTCTGGAGCTCCGACTATTCTACTATTACCAGGCCGCCTCTTGTAAGGTGACCGTTGTAATTTGTTTAAAATTCAATTAAAACACTAAATGTGATTTTTATTAATTACATAATGAATACATAATGGTTCTAAAAATATAATCGATACATTCATAAAAATTGTCATATTACGCATTAATTGCAATCATGCTTAAGTACAACTTAGCAATTTCTTGTGAAAGACAATGGCATTTTATTAAAATAATTGCTATAAATTGTATAAATTTACCTATAAAAATAACACGATTCATTTACGTTTATTAAAAAAGCCACGTACTGTTGATGTCTCTTGTTTTAAATGTATCGCATCATTGTTTGAGCTAGAAAAATACATTTCATATAATAAAACATTGATGAACACGACAAGAACTGGCAGGTATGTTCAAATAGAATGTGTACAATCTTATTTTTTATAAAACAATCAAAAATTGGAAATATTGAAGTATATTTTTTGATAAATTTCCCTACCCAATTCTACTGAATTGTATCAGTCGCGTTAAACGGCTCATAATGCATGGCACCTGTTTCTGTTGATGCATAACCGGTGAGTCGGGTACATTACTCTCATAATCGAAAGCGACTCGTTGTGCGACAAATGTTAGAATTGTTATTAAATCCATATCGAAGGCACGTCGGCGTAATTCTTCGCATAATGCCTGAATGAACCATGAGCCACGTGTTGTGTTCCGCCACGAATAGTAGCCTAAAATTTACAAAACAAAAATTATAGATTATTTTGAGATGCATAATTATTAATAATACCTAAAACGGTGGAATAAACAATTAGAAAATCAGCCTGTGATGGAATGCGATAAGAGTTGAGTGATTGACCATCTGTTTCGGTTTTCGATAAGATAACACCACCGTCTAATTTGTCACCTTGGCAGGCTTGTAGAAAGAAGATCTTCGGTTTTCCTATAAAAATAAATCAACGTTCAGATTCAATAGAATTGGTGGTATTTGAATTGAAATACCGGCAAGGCTCAAGCATCGATCGGCAGTAAATCTACTGAATAAATATTCTGGTGAATATGGCTTATCGCGTGCGTACAAAGTACCAGTATCGCCATGTGTTAGAACCGCTACAATTAGACAATCATGCTCGTTGTGGTCCATATTGGAAACTACAACGGAAATTGGTTAGAAATGAATGCCACTCTTTAGTAGAAGTATAATTACAATGATTGATGTGTTCGTCAATTTCGTGGAAACGTAAATCTTGGAATTCGTGTACTTCAAAACCGAGTAGTTTCAATACTTGTTGTAAATTATGTCGATCTTGTTCCGTACCGGCACGGCGTTTCAAATGGTGGATTTCGAAGAGTTCATGATTGAAAATCAAAGCAATGCCACGATGTCGATGATTCATATTATAATGAGTAGCGAATTTTTCTGCAGGCATACGAGCAATTAATTCGCCATAAGTAGCACTACATAGAAACAACAAATATTAACTAATTAGTAAATTATAATTAATTATTATTAATATTAGTTTACCCTTTATTGCCGTGAGCATCGCGTTCATCGTTTTTTTGGTTATTGTTATTGCCTTTACCCAAACAACTTCCATCGCTGGTATCACCGTTAGATTTGGAATTATTATGTGATACAAGTTTTTCACCAACTAAATCCATGTTGATAGTATTGTTTTAAGTGTGTTTTTAATTAATTTCGCTTAATTACAGATTGGTCGTGTCAGAATTATTAAAATACAACGTGCAAATGTATAACGTTCACGTTAAAATACAAACAAAGGAAACAAAGCAACAAGCTAGAGTAGTTCTATTCGCACTACAGGTGGCGCCATTATGATAGTTTGTAACTACCAGGTTTTTGAACTATGGACAACATACACGATGTCCCTTCGAAATCTGCACCTAACAATTACGATTTTCGACATCTATCCATAATTTTATATATGATTTAAATTTGGTTTGTAAATACACTTCACATAAATTGCACTTGAAGAAGTCCTTCAAAATCGAAAAATATTAGCAGTATTTTTGTTTAGGCTTAAAGTCTCTAGGTGTGCGTCTCCATAGGCATGTTTTGCCGATTTAAGTCCCTAATAAACTTAGTAAGTTACTAAGAGTACTGAGTTAAGTTTTCGACTGGGACACTTCGTAAGTACTTAGAAACTCTTTTCATGCCGCCAGTTTACTTAGTAGCTGGATAGTAGGGCTAGAAGTTATGGCACTATTAAGTTACAAAAGCTAGTAAGTGTGTTCAGACGGAAACCTGCTGCGCTCAGAACTAAATTTTATGTACTCTGATTAAATTACTAATTCTAAGTTTACTAAGGATTTAGTTCAGCCAAACACACCCATTGTCTCGAAGGGAAATCTGCCAGTGACCTTGAAGAATATGTTCAATTTCCTCATTAATTTCGCCACTGATTTCAGTAGTGACAACTAGAGCTGCACGATAAAAAAGATATGCAAATCTTATGCAACCATTGCATGTTCATGCAATTCAAAAATATATGAAATTTTACAATAGAAAGTAGCAAACTTGAGAGTTCAAAAAGGGGTTATGAGACAAATATCGCCTAATGTCGACAGTGTAGGGTCTGAGGGCGTACGTCTACTTTTTCGTCAAACAGCAATAGTTGGAATTTTTCTATCCGATCAGAATTTATTCGCTTCACTATTCACTGTCAATCGAAACTACTCTTACAAGGCTTTTCTGATCCTGTATTTCATTTGGAGACAGAATATTTAATATTTGCTTTGTTTTGTACTTATCTGAAGACAATCACGTGAGATGTTATTTGCCTTCTTTAAAGATCTACTCATATGAAAAATCTTCAAATAATTTTATACAGAGAAACCCAACAAGTAGAATTTAAAACTATTGCCTTATTGAGCATTTCACTCTGGAACAAATTCTGTAACAGCGAATTTTATGTGTGATAGTAGCAATATACTTTGCTCAAACTATTGTAATCAACCTTCAAGCTTTAGGCAGTGGTGTTCCTCTATTACGACATTTTTAGGAACTTCCAGATGAGAGCTACGTAAACATCTCCCTTAAGCGATCTTGGAAAGAGAATTAGGAAACCAAAGATTCCATGAATGTCAGCTATTACCTATATTTCGGCATTATCTGTCTCTGTCTCTGCTTCTCGTGAAGGGTACCGATTTCAGTCTCGTAGACATTCGTTGAAAATTCTCGGCGAGAGTGCAAAAGACTTTACTGACCGCCCAGCATCGCCCCGCAGGATTCATTAGATGTCTTCATTCGAGCAACCTGTCGGGGTTGATCTTGTTCTCTTTCTTGAAGGGATTGGGGCTAAGGAGACAATTGCAACCTTCGAAAGATCTTGATTGGTGGTTTTGGTAAATTCCAGGTCGTGGGAAAACTGCTAATTGTCGTTGTCCTAAAATTTTGACTGAGAGAATTTGTATAAACACTGAACCTCTTTTACGATCTACGGACTCTGAGGACCTGACATAATCGATCAATGGTTTATCCTTAAATTTCAATTTAAACTTTTCCACCTTCAGTCAGTCAAGATTTTCCAAATTGAATCAAATCTTCCGTATTTAGTAGCAGTTCCCGAGTTCTAAGGTAGTAATATTGACCCAATTTATCAGAGGGCTTTGAACAAAATTCTATTCAGGATGCACTAAAAAGTCCCGCTCCAGGCAGCTGCCTGTTTTGCTGTGGTCTCGATTCGGCCCTCCGTATAAGCTCGTGATTTTTGGGAATTGTGTTGAAGATGAAAAGGGAAAAGAGCAGATCTTTAAAACTATGGTATAATATTTCTTTCTCCGCAACTTTTAGAGAATTATTATGAGACAGATCGAATTATCGATTAACAAAAAAAAAACATTTCTAACTTTTTCTTTACCTATAAACTTGGAATTACACGTGCCATTATAAAAATAAATACACATCTAATTCTAATGAACATTACCGACACCTGTACGATTAGAACTACATATCGTAGGCAATTATTAACTACACGTGTCATGTGAGATGGTGATGGGACACCCGATACAACATCGGAAAATACAAAAATGTACAGAATGAAGTAACGAATTTATTTTTCTAACCAAATCCACGTGAAACATTATTATTAATTCCACTTAGTATAATAGCAAAAAAAAAAACAACAAACAAACCGTTAGAAAAATAATCAATATTTGGACACCATCCAAAGATATATTTGAGTAAATTAACAATCTAAATTCAGATACGAAACAACAAAACAAATACGACTTTTATATTGATAAATATGCCATAATTAACAAACAAATTATTATTACTGTAAATATTAACAATTTTTTTTTGTGAATAGTTACAGGAATAATTTCGTTTTGAATAAATATTGAATTCTTATAGTGATTTAAAAAAAAAATTCCAGGTATTTTGTAATATACTTTATCAAAATCTACTAAAAATTTATGCGATTGTCGTTATATAATTGTTTAAAATTACAATAAATAAACAATTTGTTTATCACAAATCCGTTTGTATTTATCATAGGAATTTGAGTACTTAGTAATTTTTTGTCTAATTTATCGAGCATAAAAGCAATTTTATTCTATTTACAATTTTATATGTAAACAAAAAATGCTACGATAAAAACCAATGATAAGTATAACAATTATTAATTAGATATTTCGAGTGTATATAACAAAGTGTGTATTAGTTGCTGTTAATTCAATGTTAAGTTCCCATACTTGATGTATTCTAATGAATTTGTGAAGAAATAATCACAACAGGGCGACAAAATGAAATTCGCTGAACATCTCTCTGCCCATATTACTCCAGAATGGAGGAAACAATACATTAATTACGAGGTAAAAATTATAAATTAAATTAATTCATTTAAGAATCGTAATAATAAATTCGGAAACAATGATACAGTAACTTTTGGACTAATACAAAGGTATTTTCTATAGATTAATTATAGATAATCTAATTAATTTTAAATGATTAGAGATTAAATTACGATAATTCTGATTGTTGATAAGTGCCGAAAAATACAAAATTTGAAGGTTTTTTTTGAACAAAATAATGAAATTGATGAATTTAGGTTAGAATAGTCCATCTTTGAGGCGACATTTGAACTACTTCTGGGACAAAAAATTCGAATGAGGCGGTAATTTTAAAGTCAAACATAATCGGCGATTTTTTTATGCTGAAAACTTAGATTAATTGATTATTTTCAAGTACCGTAAATCTTTTCAATTACAATTAGACTGGACCAAAAAAATCGACTATTTTTATTTTTTGAGTCTCGTATGAGAAAAGATGTTATTTTATCATGTTTTAAGAACCCTCTCCAAAAATCAGATAAAAAAAATTTTTTGAGAGTTCGCTCAAGATTTTTAAAAACTCCAAAAATAGTCAAAATGCGATTTATTTATTTTTTAATTTTTAATGCTTATGGAAGAGACGTGTCCCTGTTATGAAGGTATATAATTTAACTGTCGCCTCTTCGTATGTCCTACGTATATTTATTTAGTATACATATAAGTGGTTGGTAAGATTATCCTGAAAATTCATTAGTTTACGAGGAAATCGAAAAAACTCGACTTTGTGGGAAGGTTCGAATAAATCGGTTGCTATTTACCATACGATCAAAAGATAATAATATTCGCTAGAACTAAACGAATTCTTTAGAAAACTTTCCACTTTCCAAAAAGAAAGTTGCAGGAGACCTTCCATCAATTATACTGTAATCGAATTGTAAAGATTGTATGATTTCAATCACTATAATTTTTTCACGATTTGATAGAACTGTATCCCCTGTATCGACAATTTTCTCCAATGGGTAACATTTTCAATAGCGGCTACATCCCGTTTTTCAATATATCAAGAGATATACAAACCTATCAAAAAAGGTTTTTTTCCATTTTTCTAGAAAACTAATCACCTACTTCCGAAAAATTTTCAGATCAATATCGATCTAAAGGTATTCATAACCAGGAAAAAGTGATAAAAAAAAAACAAAAAGTTAATATGAAGTACCTATTTAAGGTAAAGATTCGTATCAAAATTTCTGATGCAGTCCCGGATTTTTGTATACTTACTATTCTGCATCTGAACTCTTTCTTTAATTTACTATACTCAGCTCTACTCCCCGGCTGCTAATACTATTTTTGAGAACGCATTCGTCCGGGTTCGTTCCCCGTATACATCCTATTTCTTTTTAAAAATAAATATGTTTATGTATAATAATGCATAAATAGATATGACTAGACATGGCCATTTTTTGGATCTGATCATATATGAATAACTTATATGATTATTAGGGTGCTTCATTTCAGAGCAAAAATTTTTTTTTCAAGTCCCACCTGAAAATCTTGTAGTCGGTGGAAAAACAAAAATTTTGAGCCGCATAGTAGCTCTTAATTCCGATTTTAACCCGTTGCTAATCCATTTTTTATTTTTCCTATTTAAATAACATTGAAAAGTAATTTTTTTTAACTTTTTCCTTCCGCTCACCGTATTAATTTTTTTTTCGTATTTTGACTTATTGGCTCTTGTAGAGGACTAAATTTGCTACAAAAAACGTCCTTTGATTCGAGTCCGTAACTCGATTAGATTTCTTCACAAATCGCTTCTTATATTAAAATTTTATATTTTAAGAGGCTGTAGTTACTAAACTATGAGAGTTACGACAAATTGTTTAATTACAAAAATTGTAGGGCATAAAATTTCCTACAAAATTGTTCTTGACATTTTTTATCCATTTTCAATAGTTTTGGCGCTAGATGAGATTTCACGTTATTTTTACGAAATTTTAATATAAGAAGATTTGTGAAGAAATCTAATCGAGTTACCGACTCGACTCAAAAGACCTTTTTTGTAGAAAATTTAGTCCTCGACAAGAGCCAATAAGTCAAAATATGAAAAAAAAGACTTAATACGGTGAGCGGAAGGAAAAAGTTAAAAAAATTACTTTTCAATGTTATTTAAATGGGCAAAATAAAAAATGGATTAGCAACGGGTTAAAATTGGAATTAAGAGCTACTATGCGGCTCAAAATTTTTGTTTTTCCACCGACTACAAGATTTTCAGGTGGGACTTAAAAAAAAAATTTTTCGCTCTGAAATGAAGCACCCTAATGATTATATATAATTCGATAAAATATTTTTTCCTGGGTAAGCATTTTTCACATGGTTATTATATACTGGAAAACTCAGTACCATACATACATATATAGCTGATGAACAAAAATTTGGAAAACAGTTACGTAACTGTTTTCCAGTACTGGCCAGAGACAACCGAAAATAACAGTTTTTGAAAAACTTATGAGCGTTTTGTTTGTCTTTTCCTTGATCATTGAGGAAAGTATAAATCGAGGAACGCAATATAATATATATTGAATTTCTTTTCATAAAAAAATAGAGGAAATAATCACGATTTTACTTTAAAAAAAAAACGGGAATAAAGAGGATCAGAGTGAATTTTCTGAGTTAGAATTGGATTGCTTTGTTTTCTTTTTAAACTTCTTGCAATTCGTGGTATTACCTTTACGAGTAATAAAAACTACATTGTTCTGTATTTATTGTTATTTATTGGCTAACAATGGATACTTTTTTCAAACTCCTTATTGTTTCAAATGTAAATAATAGAATTAAATAACAAAAGTTCAGGTGATAAAAAAAATGACATAATAACAAACAGTTGCGTTATTTTATAAAATCAAGTACCATTTTGTTTTTATTAATAATTATTATATTTAGCTAAGACAGATATACAATACCTATTTTTAGGAATAATTATTCCTGTCTCTGTTTCGCACATCATTGAAATCCAAATGTGCACTCCCTTCAAGCCTTTAAAACGATTTTTACGATTTGTACGATCAAGGCAAAGATACACGATTTTAAAAAACGTCAGGAGTTATTCTTTTCTGGATTCTATTAATTACCAAAGCTTCCCATCTTTTCACCTCCTGTGCTGCTCTTTATCTCTTTCTAAAAGAGTCGGTTTTAACTCTTACTCATGTATTTTTCATATCTTTAAACACCTGGAAAAATGATATTTGAGTCGGGGCTTTCAGCTATAATTAAGGGCCAACCTAGGCTTTTTACAAAGTACCTTTATTGAATTGTGCACTGTTGACTTTTTTATAGAAAGGGTTGAATATTAAAAAAAACTTTTGCATTCGTTTTGCATAGCTATAATGACAGTTTATTAGAAAACTTATTTAGATTTCCAGAAAAGCTGTGAAAATTCAATATCTGATCCAATTTAATTGGTCACCTTATCAGTGGTTTCCTTTTTCCAATATTTGCATTGATTTTCCAGAAAACGTAATAGTTTCTTTCGAACTACTTTTATTTATTATTTTTTTAAAAAACCTAGAACTGTCCAAGTTCCACCAATGGATGGTGGTAGTTGGAGCAGCCCACTATTCTTCTGAGTAGTATACTTTTTAGCTAGAAAAGGGAAAGGAAGATGGTACAAAACACGTCGAAAAAAATCAAAAATGTAGGGTAACGATCAAGGGAGAAATATGGTCAATAAATTTGCTAAATTTCTTTGGGCACTTTTTTTATATTCGTCAGATGCAAAATTTGTACAAGTGTGGGTTTTCTCGAGTTTTAGGAGCAATTTTTGACCAAGTTGCAATCCACTCTAAGGGTGCGTTCATGTCGGAGATATCTCACTGCGATACCTCGCTATCTAGCTGCCTAGATACCAAAAAAAAACTATGTTTCAAAACGGGGGTATTCATAGCGAACGATGCTTTACTGCGCTATATTGCTCCGGTACTATAATATATAATGTTGACTGCCAAAACTACAGAAAAAAATTGCATGCTTGCAGGAAATGAAGGCCATGCTGTATATGGCCGTCGAAGAGGCCCCATCAGCGGAGAGCGTAGAACCCGAAGTGCTATCAAGACATTTCGCCAATTTCGACGAGCAATTCTTCCATTATTGCGATAAAGAATTGAAGAAGATCAATACGTTTTATTCGGAGAAATTAGCAGAAGCTACAAGGAAATTTGCTAATTTAAATAGCGAATTACGTACTGCCTTAGATCATATCAGACATGCTAAACATAAGAATTTTGAGAAACGCAGCAGCAGCAGCAAGCATATACCAGCAAGAAAATTACAAGAATTAAAATTGGCATTTAGCGAATTCTATTTAAGTTTAATATTATTGCAAAACTACCAAACATTAAACCACACTGGATTCCGGAAGATTCTCAAAAAACATGATAAGGTTGTACAATTTCTTTTAGCCTTAAGTCTAAACATTTTTTATTTTTTATTTTTTTGTAGTTATTAGTGACTGATGTTGGGGCGAAATGGCGTGAGGAACATGTCGAAACATCCCATTTCTACACAAATAAAGACATTGATAAACTTATACAAGATACAGAGAGTTGTGTAACGAACAATTTAGAAGGTGGCGACCGTCAGAAGGCAATGAAACGTTTACGTGTACCACCATTAGGCGAACAACAATCACCATGGACAACATTTAAAGTTGGCCTATTCTCTGGTTCATTCATTGTATTATTAATTGCTGTTATATTATCGGCAATATTCCATGATAATATCGGTGATAATTTAAAGATTGCCTTCCGTTTATATCGTGGTCCATTATTAATCATTGAATTTCTCTTTTTGATTGGTGTTAATGTGTACGGTTGGCGGTCATCTGGTGTTAATCATGTATTAATCTTCGAATTAGATCCACGCAATCATCTATCCGAACAACATTTAATGGAATTAGCTGCCATTTTCGGTGTTATATGGACACTGAGTATTTTAAGTTTCTTATATAGTGCCAGTTTAAGTATACCGCCATATGTAAATCCATTAGCATTAACTGCAATTATGATTTTGTTTGTTATAAATCCGTTGAAAGTGTTTCGGCATGATGCCCGCTTCTGGTTCGTACGCATTTGTGTAAGAATCTTGCTCTATTAAGCATAACTAATGTGTATTAAACAATCGTTAATTGTAGGGAAGAATGTTTTCTGCACCGCTCTTCCATGTGGGCTTTGCCGATTTCTGGCTGGCTGATCAATTGAATAGTTTAGCTAATGCTCTATTAGACTTCGAATTTTTGATTTGTTTCTACTGTACGAACGGTAATTGGTTGGAAGCGGGCGATACAACTCGATGTATGGAACAAGACTATTTTATCCGTCCCTTTGTGAATTGTCTACCGGCATGGATACGTTTTGCACAATGTTTGCGCCGTTATCGGGATACGAAAGAAGCATTTCCACATCTTGTAAATGCTGGCAAATATTCCACGACTTTCTTTGTTGTAATTTTTTCAACGTTACGATCAGCGTATAAAAGTAGGAAAATTTTCACAGTTTATCCGATATTCATTTTAATTGTGATTTTAGGTAATTACGAGAACCAATTAGATAATCCGTTCTTATTTCTCTATATCATATCGTCAATTATAAGCTCGTGTTATACGTTCACGTGGGACATCAAAATGGATTGGGGCTTGTTCGATAAGTCGGCCGGCGAGAATCGTTTCTTACGCGAAGAAATCGTCTATTCATCTACGGTAACAATCCACCACCTGTTTACCACCAAAATAACTCATAATTTCGTTTAGTTCTTCTATTATTTTGCAATCGTTGAAGATTTAATCTTACGCTTCGCTTGGGCCATCTCATTCTATTGTACCGAAATGAATTATATATCCAGTGATTTGATGACATCCATGCTGGCACCGTTGGAGGTGTTCCGTCGATTCGTGTGGAATTTCTTTCGTTTGGAAAACGAACATTTGAATAATTGCGGTAAATTTCGTGCCGTACGCGATATATCAATAGCACCGATCGATTCATCAGATCATATACAAATCTTACGTATGATGGATGAGGAGGATGGTGTTGTGAATCGTGGCTGCAAGAAACTTAATAAGAAGAAAGACGATAAACGTCCATTATTGCGCGGTGATGATGACGATACTATTATTAATTTTAAAACAATTCCAGTGTCGACAATAGAAGTCTGATACTTAAATTAAAGTAGCAGTAGGTTTCTTTCTGTTGGATTATTAATTGGAATAGTAACAGTATTATTGAGAACGTAGCGTTTTGTTTTTATAGAGAAAGAAGGCTATTGCCAAATCTTTGGAAATCCATTCCTTTTATAAAGTTTTGGAGATTTTTACAAGTACTTATTTGTACATAAACAAACAGGGTTTTTGATACTTAAATGCCTTCGTATTTACCATGTTATTTGTAGTTGAATTCAATCTTAAATAAATTCTTTTTGTAAGATTCCAAATGTATTCTTGCCTCGTTTGATTAAAATTCGTAACGTACATCAAATGGTATTTCTAAAAATACACACACACACTTTTAAGATTGTACGGTGAATCTATAAATGTAGGTATAAATGTTAGTTTGGTAGTTAACAGGACGAAAAAACATGGAATTTATCGTTAATAATTATGCATTAACATTGGCTGGTGCGAATTTTCCGGATGTACCGTTGAAGATTTTCAATGGATATACTCTACATGAAGATTATTTCTATCGGTTTTACTGCGGTAAGTGTCTGGATTTTTATTGGCTTTCTATTAATTCCGAATGTTTATAGATTGTATTTGTATTTACGTATAGTTGTTTTAATAGTAGAATACCGCTTAGTGTACATTTGAAAGTGTAGCATAAAATGTAAATAAATGGAACAAACATACAAATAATAGAGTAAAGCGTTTTAGAAATCGAATTCGGTTTAAAAATATAAATAATTAAACATTAATAACATGTTATTATAATATGATTAGGCGCCAGCGTAACGGTTGCAAAATCTTTGAACAATTTTAAGGAAATGTTATGTAAATGCCGCTTTAAACTGGGAATTCCATAAAAAAAGTTTAGATTATGACCGCCTGATTATAAACAAATCTCTATCATGACTTTAAATTCTTCCTAAGTATGAATTAAGAATAAATTTACTTTTAGCAACGATAAATAAGACTGGTATCGCGATGGAGACTTGTTCGGAATTGTCTTGAATACAAATAAAAATGCAAACATTCTTAAGCAATAGCGGTCTAAGTCTCGATCTCTATCGGCATAGAATATAGTGTCTTTTACCTTTTGTACCGCTCTTCTTGTTTTTAGAGGAGTCAAATTCAGAGATAAACAATCCATCTATTCTATATCAGATATTCAAACCTCATAAATCGTGAAGGATTCAATTTGTTGGAAAATTCTCTCACAATCAGTCAAAGTTCTAGGATAAAGACAATTGCCCTTATTTTGAAAGTACAAAAAGTGGCAACCCTACATCGGAATTCTAGCTAGGACCTGGAATTTCCAATTGGTTCCTTAGCCCCAATCCTTTCACCCGTATTGTGTTCTTTATTTGGGCAGCCATATTTTCATTTACATAAGACATTTTAAATATTTGCCCATTTTTTTTTGTTTTGTTATTGTGACGATTAATCGCGTATATGCGTATATGCGTTCTATAAACATCGGACAAAAAAACTTACTTAATACCCTTTTTAGATTTGTTCGTTCTTGTTCTAGTTTCTGAAGTGTTAAGTGTCTAGTGCTAGTGTCAGTGTAAGTGCCAGTGCCTTTCATGTTATTTCTTCTAATACTAATAGCTTTTCTTTCAATTTTTGTTGCATTTATGCAGCTATCAACTGGAACCAAACTGTTTGTTATTTTTTTTCAACTGTGTCCCATACGAAAAGGTCGATTTTTTAATTGTTTCGAATTGATTTAATACGAAATCTTTTATGACACTTTTCTACGGGACACCAAACTTTTTTTATTACGGATCTAACTAAAATTCAACAGAGAATTATCACAATTATTTTGGATTTTTTTCTTGTTATCAAAAGAAACTATTTTCTATCAGCAATTGAGTTAATTTTTTTTGATAAATAGGAAAGTAATTAACGCTTGTAGATTTCGGTTACGATATATACAAACTAGTGTGCCTCGTTATTAATTTCTGGATAGGGGCGCCGAAAAATAAGGTTGCCTGGAGCGCCAGAAAAGCTCGGATCCGCTCTGTTCTTAACTTTCGTTTGCTGTGTCTCGAATTGAAGCCTGTCTCCTTAACAAAATTTGGATTTATTAATAGCTGACGTTTTCTTCTGGTTATATCAAAATTGTTTAGATATTATACTAACTGTACCACTCCCCCACCCCCTTGACTTTGTTCGCCTAGACTATAAGTACGTCACATAATGTGCTGTTGTCTGTTATTTCATTTCCGTATATATAAGGGAAAAAATACACATGGCAAGGCTGCAATGAAACTGACAACGTTGCAATTTAATTGACCGTGGTGACAACTGAACGTATTGGAAAAATAATGCCCGTTTTAACTCCATTAGAAGATGAATTTTAAAAAATCCCCTCTCAGTGAGCGTCTACATCACAAAAGGAATATATGTGCCAAATTTAAAGTCTATCCGACAGATAGTTTAAGCTGATCTCGTGATGAGTCAATGAGTGAGTGAGTAGGAAATCGCTTATTTAAGTATAGATATGTATTACATTCAACTAATACAGGTTAAAATTCGAGTTTTTAAAGAGGGTCCCGAGACCAAGTAATCTTCCATCATATCCGCCCTTTCTTTCAATTTTCCCAAGGGAAGAGAAGAACGATTCGCCTCTGTTGCCCAACTGCTTTCCTTCTTGTTACATTTTTAAAGGCAATATGGCGCTGTAGGTCCATCCCGTAGTTCATTTTTCTTCCCCAATGAGTCTAATTAATGTTAAGCTTTTGTATATCTCAGCGGCTTCATTTTGTCTTGTGCCTCTCCTTCCTCTTTTTGTCACAGGTTGTACTAGGTAAGGTTATTTTTGATATTGAAACGTTACTATCCGGAATAGCATTTATAATTCTATGTTTGGGCTTTTTGGCGGCTAATTGTGTACTTTTTCACCAAATATCTTTTGCAATTCTTTTCTCTCATACTTTTCAAACATCGGATTATCTATATCAGTTCCGTTTTTCCTCAGAATTCAGATGCTCTTCGGGATTCGTTTTTACTCCTTATCGGCTTACTCATTGCTAACGTACAACAGTATCCTCGAATCGGCGCCTAGTATTTGAAGACGATATAGTAATCACAATCAGGAACTGAAGGATGTCAGACAAAACGTCGAAGGGAAATTTAGGACAAAGCGATCGAAATACAGTGAACTTTCAGTAACTGAAACCGAGGCAATCCGAATTAATGAAACATCCGATTTATCGATGCAAAATATATATTGCAGGGATTTATTAATTAAAAATACAGGATGTCTTTTTCTAAAGGGTGAGGGTTGTCAGATCTCCATCAGTCGTTAAGCAAGAGAAATAAAAGTCCCAAGAACGTGTACAACATCGAACATAAGAAGGACCAAGGGCAGTACAGACTTTCTAGCTATTTAGCATTGCTAAAACAACTACCACCACAAGAATGATCTCGATACATGAAATTTGAAGATGCTTTTTTCTTATTTCTTAATCTCGGCAATTTTAGTCAAAAAAAGGTTACAACTACGCTACGTATGATCCGGATTATGGAACCATAAGTAATCGGAATTGCAGAATTTATTTAAGTGTTAACAGAGTGTCCCAGCTAAGGGTTCCACCTCAAATATCTCGTTTGTTTGTGAAGTGAAATAGAAAAGTATCTAAATAAATTACAGTTCAATGTCTATACTTCAATTGACCGGTACTATTTTCTTTCTAGCTGTTTTGGAAAACGTCCTATAAGGTCTCGAAAATTAGTCAATATTATGAAACCAATTACGTATAATGAATACTGCGAATGAGTTTGATATGAAAATAATATTTTTTTAAAAAAAGCTTCTCATTTGCTGCTCAAAAAATAATTAGAACTTTTCTGGGATCAATAACCTAATAATTGTTTGAGCAGAAAACGAAAAGTTTTCAGAAGAAAAATTAGTTTTTTTTATCAAGTTAGTATTCATTGAAGGTAATTGGTTTCCTAATATTGAGTAATTTTCGAGACCTAGACTTATAGGACGTTTTGGCATTCCCGAAAATAGCTAGAAAGAAAATCGTGTCGGTCAATTGAAGTATAGACATTGTAGTCTAATTTCTTTAGATACTTTTTCATTTCAATTCACAAACAAACGTGATATTTGAGGTGGAACACTTAGCTGGGACAGCCAGTATAGGAATTCCAGTTTTGTTCGGATTACTGGAGTCCGGATTAGCGAATATTTACTATATATGGAAGCAAACAAATTACTTGATAGCAGCAACTGAGAATAGAACCAAAACTTTTCAAATTGGCACTCTTCAGAATTTGAAAAATTGTATTGAGCCCAATCTTGAAACATTTGATCCCATGCCACTGACTTAGACATTACAGAGACGAATATGGAAGACAACTGTAAATCAATTTGTAATTCCACAACAATGAGGTGCACTGAGGCATTTTAATCCTATCACGTTTTCAGTAGGATTAGAGTAGCATTTTAATTAATTGCACTCGACAACATTCTATATTTACTTCTCTATCTCTAATCCAATCTTATGAAGCTGATATTTACCGACTATTATAAAATTATTAATAAATAAATATTTATTTTCCATTAGAATTATTTGAAGATCATTAACGATTTAACACCGATCATAGGAAGAAAAAAAACTGTTTGAACGTCACTGGAATTACCATTATTAATTCCAAAAAAGGTGGGCAATAGTCAAGGTGGAGGTCGTCGTATGTTGTATACAACTATCAACAACACACATGGAAATCGTATAGTCAGTTGTGTGTTGTTGGTGTGTTGTTGATGCACTTCATTTACACTAAATGAATCGACATTATTCATTGCGTTAATACTTTGAAAATTTAAGTAAATTAGAAACATACGGAACTCCCCACTTGTAAAGAAATATGCGCTAAAAACAACAAAAGCAACAAAAACAACAACATTCATTCATTCATCATTTGTTGTATATAAAGAAACAACTCATTAAAAACGAAAATGAAAAGTTGCGCTTTTTCTTACGATATCGAATTAATCAAAAAAACTGCATCGATTTGATTGAAACGTTAAAAAGTGTAACACAGTGTAAAGTTGTGCTAGTTTTTCTGCGTGTTTTGTTATAAAGTTATAAATTAAATGGTAAGTACAAGTATCAACATTGTTTTTTTTTAATTGACACAAAAAAGCAAAAATAAAGCGATTATTATTAATTATTGTGTGCAACAGGTGAGTCAATAACACGTGACGCAGTAGAAACAATAAAATCGGTTTTTTAGAAAATTATTAAATTTTTTACAATAGTTAATAATTATAAATCTAACACAACTGTCTAGATAACAAATTTCGAATTTTGTAATTATTTCGAAATCATTTAATAATATCTTTTACAAATGCTTAAAAAATTATGTAAGAATATTACAAACGATTAGTATTTTTTTATATGAGAATTCACAATAGAATTCTAATACCCGAAATTTTTGGAATATTTTAGTGTTTTTTTTTTGGATAAAAGATAACAATTTGAGTCTATTTGAAATTTGTACGGAATTCGATGTTATCGGGCGTGAAATTTATTTCCCATTTTCTACACGGTTGATGTTTCTAATCGAATTTTGAAGGAAAACGAGATTTTTTGATGTCGTTTTATTTTCGGTTGTAATTACGGTTCTGTTTATTTGATTTTCTTGTTGATTCGAATGTGAATTTATACAGCTTGTCTAGATTCAGATGAATACATGAATATGAAAGTAATTGCAATAGAGCCGGACCAAGGCTTAATTGTGCCCGGGACAAACAAGAGTTCCATGCGCCCTTTTCGCTATCTACTGAATAATATTTTTTCATATTTAAATGGTTTTGCGCTCCACTAGAAAGGGCGTCCGGTGCAGATGGCCCTATGGCTCCTGTTTCAGACCGGTACTGAATTAAAAGGATTTTCAGGGACGACACTGAAATTGGTCAAATAGTAGTAATATTTATCAACAGAGCCGGACCGAGACTAATTTGCGCCCGGGGCAAACAAGAGTTTCATGCGTCCTTTTCGTTATCTATTAAATAATATTCTTCATACTTGAATAGTTCAGTGCCGTAATCGAAACGGCGCCCGGAGCAGATGCCTCGTGGCCCTCCCCTCGGATCCTAGCTGTTTTATATTTTGTTTCTTCCTTTGTTCACTGAAAGACAGGCAAGTAGATTTAGTAGAAACAGCGACAGTTCTTTCTTGACGACATTATGACCATAATTTTCAGCGGATCCGGTTTCTCCCGGAGAAATTTCAGTTGTTTATTCTCATCCAAAAGAAGTCATCATAGATTTTACTATTATTGTGGTAACTTTCTTTTTTTTTTGCTTAAGATGGTGGACGTAAGAGTCTTTCCTCCGAAAGACTCCTACCGATTTAGGAGTCGATAAATATCGCACTAACTCAGCTTTCTATGTTACCTTATTTGCCAAAATAAGAATTAAATCTATTGGAGCGAATTTTTGTAAAGCCTAAGACAAAAATAAAGATATTTGTTGGATATTAAAGACAAGACAAAATCTCATAGTTCCATCTGCACACATTTCTATTTCAACGTACCATGTTTACTTGTTTTTACTTCACTGTAGAATGGAGTAGACCATCCATAAAATAAGTTAATTGTATCTTAGGAAGATAAAGTACCATTTTATGGAATAATTTTTTAAGTAATAAGATGTGCAATAATTACCACAGAGAGCCTCTCGTTAATTTAGTGGCGTAAGTTTAATTATCATAATTTTCAGAAATTTTAATGTTATTTTCTCAAAACGTCTCAAAAATATAGAATTTCAAGAATTACGTGGAGTTTTCTTCATGAAAGATCTTAGAATTTTAACTACCTGAGGGCAATAAAATTGAAACCTTTTCGGAACCTAATCTGACTAAAAAACGTTAATTGTCCTCCACACTCTCGCAGTAGGCACGCACGTCTTTCCTCCAAACACTAATTTCTGATCTACTGTAATATACTGTGTGCATCCCAGCTGCGAACGTGTTGTGGACGTATTTTCAACGTGCGTCCCTTGTGCAGGCGTGTGGATCCCTCAATCATTTTTACTCGAGCAGTCACATGCCAAATATTGTTTCGCACTAGCATCCTAAGATTTAGTCTCAGAAATCTCTTTTGAAGTCAACAATAATAATGAAAATCAAACGAAGGCAAGCAAAAAATCAAAATTTCTTCAAATACTGTCCCTCAGATAAAACACCTCTTTGTCGACAACAAAAAAAGCAGCCCATGCTTTTAAGTGTTTTCATTTTCTAGTTTCTTGTGAGAAGGTAATAAGAATAACGCTTCTGATAATTTTCTAACAAATGACTCTGAAATTGCGTCACTAAAGCGATTGCCTGCATTACCGTGGCCTCCGATTGGTCCTATTTAAAGAGCTAACTAGTCAAGTTAGACACTCTGTATGTTTGATTGAAATTTCGAAATACAGAAAGAATCGATAGAATTACATTACAATTAAGGTGAAATTGGAAATCCTGCGGAAGTGCTGATTGTTCGTGTTGAATAAAACGACTTAACTTATTGTTCATCATAATTAGAAACAATTAAAAGAATTTATAGAAAGCTTATTTTAATTATCTGGTAACTTCTTTATTTGTTTTGTTAATGTGCTATGATAAAATCGAATAAACAAAATTTAAAAAAAAAATATAGAAGCGAATTTTGTGAAAATATCATAGAAAGTAGGACACAAATGACTTAGCAGGATAAGAATAAAAAAGTCTATTACATAGTTGTCGAAATACAACAATTCCAAATAATATACCGTACAATTATAGAAAAAAAACAACAAAGTTTTGATTATAATAATACCGCAAGTGCAACGAAATGCTTAATAATTTCTCAAAACTTTGAAACACCTCTATCTGGTGTTAACTGGAGCTGAATCTATTGTAGAATAATGAATTTGGCGAACGGTAGAGATCATTTCATAACAATCCGTTTCTTTTTCGACTTACAAAGGTCATCCTCTCGGTTTCACTATTTCCAAGCGAAAACTTTACAATAAATTCAGTTCTTTGTTCATTTTTTGATGCATCCGTTGTTGTCGTCTTCCTCGCTGAACACTATTCATTCTCCGCTTTGTTAATCAAGTGTATTATGGTAATTTTATGGTTTCGACAAATCGTTGTGGAGACCGTTCACAAATTTTCCAGTTACGAAATTGCAAGTCACAAAGGACTTTTTGTTTAGTCGAGCATTAAAAATAAATTCTTGAAAAATGCGAACAATAATTTTTTGTGGAAAAAGCCACTAAAATCACAGAAAACTAAATGTATAGGGCGATTCTTGTTTTTCGAGCAAGGTTGTTGTAATTAAAAACAAGTTATGTATTTATATTTGCTTTCATTCTGTTGTCGGTCAGGTTGAGGAGACTAAAATGTTTTCTGTTATTTTTAGTCATCTCTTGAATCTTCATTTTGCTTATATATTCTTGTGAGTCTCCTTTTTCTCTATAGAAAAAATGATTGTTATTTGTTATTCTATTCAGTTTTCCTCGAACAGCAGTTTTGAGGGTTGAGGTTAATTATTTCAAGAGCCTTTTCTTCTGAGATGGAAAAATTGGAACGAACCATAACCACTATTGGTATAATTGAAGACTAACTGACTAAGGGAGTCCAACCTCATTAGCCTCAAATGAAATTCACCCTGATTTCCAGCCATACCTTCCTATTTATTAAGCCTTATATTTCCATTTTTGTCAAATCTCATCTCAATTGATTCCCATTACTTGAATCTGCATTTCTTTTAGAAGCTTGCCCATCGCTCTTTGCATCTACCTTTTACTTTTATTGGCCGTGAGGCTGTCTTTGATTAAATAATTTGTACCCTCAGTAATCTTCGGGACAAGGATTGTTTTTGCTAGATCCATCATGCTGTAAACTGCGAAACTCACACTAAATTAGTACGAGTTCACCCTTTTGCAATCGACACTAAACAGTGTCATCTCTGCGTTGGTAACTGCTGATTGGTTGCCGATTTTCGGGCAAGACTTCAATGCACAGATTGAGATTAGAACTATCTAAATATTAGGTCTTCTATCAATTTCATGGTGTGATCTCGGCCTTAGGTCAAATTTCTATGTGGCTGTACTTAACTGGTAATTACCGACATGCTAGATTAAGATATTTGAATTATGAAAACACCATTCTCTCTAAATTTGATTGCTCAATTATACTAATGTGTTTATCTCGTTCTTTAGCCATTAATCAATATTATGAGTCAATAGAGAGCTTAAAGGCTTGTTTGACTCAATCCGCTTCAACTTGACCTAATGAATGATCACAGTTATCAATCAAGATTGTTTACTGATAAGAATTCAAACAATTAAAGACATAACTACTTGAAGCCAAGGAGTTCACTTGAAACTAAATGAAGTGTATTTAATTTGGCTTTCAACAAATAGAAAAACCGAACTAGCAAGATAAATAAGCAAAACGTTTATTTATATTAAAAAACATAACACATATCTGTAATCTTCCAAGGGCAACTATCTAAAAAATAAAAAAAATAATAACATTAACCAGTTAACCGTGATTAAATCTTTTGTTGCATTGTTTATTTTAATGTGAACTCACTGTTGCACAAGAAAATGAATAATTGACTCAATAGAAATGTTGATTATTTCCCATTTTAGTTTTTACAGTAATACCAATGGAAGATAGAAATCAAACGGAACTACCTCATTTACCAACAACACCAACAAATCTCCATGGATCGATAACAATGAATCAACGACCAAAGAGTCGACCGGTTAGTTTTTATGATAATTGTATGGAGAATGGTAATACATCACCAGCAAGTACACGTTTGACAAACAGCAATGAAACATCAAGAAGAAGTTTAAATATTAGCGATAACAGTCCAACATTGGCATATTCATTATTGACAACAGTACCACAGAATATTGCCGCACAAAATATCGCAAATAAACATACACCAACTAGAAACAGTTTAAGGCATAGTCGATTGATTGCTATGAATAAAAATGGACGAGGTATTTAACAATTTAAAGTAGGCAAAACGAAAAAAAGCATAAAATAAAAACAGGAAGTTCAATGTATTTGTCTACATCCAAAAATATCCTACAATGCACGAAACCTTTCCTACACCTCATCCGTTACTATTATTATTGAAATGTGTACAGGAGAACCCTATCCGGCACAATTTCCGCATATCTCTACTTACAGAGTGTTCGGCTTAAATGTGGTTAGCAAACAATTTTTCCCTCCGACAATACCCATTTCTGTTAAGTCGTCTAGAATTTGTTTTAATTGTTGCTTATTTTTGCAGTGCCAAGGAAATACTTGCCGGCTATTATACGATATCATAAATTGGCAAAATCAATAATTGGTCTACTTATACTGCTTGGTAGTGCTTTATGTTTCTTATCGTTATGGTTGTTGTTATGGGCACCAAATATACGTTATCGTGATAATCCACATTGGAGTGCTATACCTGTATTATTATCCGGTATTATTGGTATAATATTATTGTGTTGTTTCCGCAAGGAATATCCGGGAATGAAACGAAGCTATTTCGTTTATTCGTTCAAAGTAAGTTGTTTGTTAGTTTATTATTATATGCGGTATCCCGACTAGTTTTGAGCTCCGGCCGGATATTGGATAATACATCAATATCCGGCAGTATCTTGGGTAATAGAAATGAAACGCATAGTTGTTTGGCCGGATACTGTCTTGCTAGTTTATCGAGACGTCTTTAGATCCGATTTACGCTACAACTTATAGGATTTTGGCGGAATATCGGATAGTTACGGATATCCGTTTTATCTCCAGTTAATAGAGCTTGAAATTTTGCCAAATACAGGACCGGGCCAAGCTTTCCTGACGCTCCGTTTTCGGCGCCCTTTTCCAAAAATTAATAATGACTGAGCGCATTACTTTCATATATTTCGTAACCAAATTCTTGGATATCTTCGTGAATCAATAAATTTTGGAAAAAGTAGGCTTTAACTAAATTTTGGCTGATTAAAAATCAGATTATTTGCATTACGACATTTTGCGTTCAACAATTCAAAATCCAAAATAATAGAAACCTCTAATAAAAAAAAAAGCGTCTGGTGGCCCATCGAAGAGTGTCATAAAAAATTCGTATTAAAACAATTCAAAACAATTAAAAAATTGACCTTTTCATGTGGGGTAATGTTATAAAGAAAGAACCAGACTCACGATTTGTTTCCAGATGATAGCTGTATCACCGTAACAAAACTAGAAAGACGTTCTGTACGGCACTAGCACTTACACTAACACTGGCACTAGACACAATTAATTATTATCTAACAAAAAGAATAACAATTTTTCGAAAACTGAAGGCTGTTAAATAAGTGTGCTTTGTTTAGTTCTTATCAAGAACGTACATACGCGATTACTCTAATCCTCGCAATAACAAAAAACGAGGAAAATATTTAAAACGTCTTTTATAAATAAAAATACGGCTACCCAAATAAAGGGCACAATATAAATAAAGGAACTAGGATGAAGGAATCAGTTGAAAACTTATAAAAAATTGCAAGGGTAGATTTGGAAAATTGTAGGTCCAAGGCAAAACTCAATTTTAGAATTGTGAATTTCTGTACTGAGAGAGTTTTCCAAAATTTGAACATCTTTTACGATAGAATTAATCAATTTTTTATCCCTGAATCTGAAACTTTTCCACCTTCAACCAGTAAATAACGCCTCTAAAATTGACACATTTTCCAAAATTAATCAAATCTTTTTTATTTAGCATCAATTTCAAAGAGTTATAAGATACTACACTGATCCCATATCCATCAGAATTTTTGTATTTTTTAGTTTTTGTTTAAAAAAAGTGCCGCTCCAGGCAGCTGCCTGTTTTGCTGTGGTCTAGGGCCCGCCCTGATTAAGGCAGTAGTGTCTTAGCTGCTGCAAAAAAGTTTAAGCTCAAAGAAAATAGCCAAGGAGGTTAATGTTTTGGAACCTTGGTGGCTATTTGATCCAAAATTTTAGATCAAAAAAGCATGTTTAGCAACTCTAGTTTCTAGTTCCGAATATGCAGTTCAGTGTTATTGTTACTAAAGAAACGTTTTACGAGTTTTTTCCCATCAAAAGGAGCTTTAGGTTGTTGAATACTATTAACTGAGCTTCTAATTATAAAGCTGGAAAGTGTAAGTCCTCAGTTCCTTTGTAATCAGAATTTTATTAACGAAAAGTTTATTGTGTCGTTTTACTTTCTATTTTAGTATAAAGAACGCAAAATATCAACTTCTGATATTTTTTAATTACTTTTTTTGTCATATCCTCTCCTTGTAACTTAAATTCTTTCTTTAATCTGGATTGTAAATAGTTTCTTCATTCATAATTCCTCGATCTGGAGATTAAGATATGTTTTATTCCTCATCTTCAGAGCTTCTAATGAGTCTTTGTTTTTTCCACTATTTCCACTAATCTCTTGATAATAATTGAAGTTCAACAATTTCTCCTATTATCTCATTTTTTGGCCCACTTCAGGCACATTTCTTTTCGGCATCTCAAAGTTATAAAGTTCAGAATACTACCCCTAAAATTATACCGCTTTAACCGGCTGATTGCTTTGCTGCATCGGACCGGATCTAGCCTTGGCATTCGCCATATTTGCAACAGAAACGAATATCTACAGAAAGTCTGCTGCTTATAAGGGATCCTTCAAAACTGAATGGCTGAGTTATTTGGCTTTTCTAACTATTTTCCTGAAAGCAGAAGCTTTTAAAATATAATTAATTGACGCGGACTACAATATAAAATAGTAGTTGATCTAGACCAGTGATTATCAACCACTGTGCAACGGCACTTTTGTGTACCACCAAATTCTTGAAGTGCGCTGCCAAATTTTAGAAATGCAAATGATTTTATATATTTTTAAGCTTATTTTATTGTTAGTGTGTTGCCAAATTTTGAAAATTGTTGAAAATGTACCGCAACAAAAAAAGGTTGAGAATCACTGATCTAGACAGTAACACTAGTGACAGTGAAATTGATTGAGAGTGTTGGGATGGAATGAACAATTTTGTAATAAGTAACAATTAAAATTTTCTAAATACTTTACAATGAAATTATTTTTTACACTGTAATTTTTTAAAAAATGTTTACATTTTCATTGTTTGGGACCTCTGGCATGGGCTGTAATTATTTTGCAAAAGGTGTGACTACTGGTAAAGTTGACCATCTCAACGTTGTAATGTGAAAAAAAAAGAAAGAAACTAGAGGGGTTGGGCAAAATCCCTATATAGGCTCTTCCAATGTGTAGAAATGAATCGGCAATAGTTTTATGGCTTTGTACTATTTATTTTACTTTTCTTCATAAAAGCGTTTAATATGTACTTGTTCTTTCCACCCTTTTCTTGTTGACAGTATCAATTATCCTACTTCTAGCAGGCTTTTGTCTTTTTCTCTTCACTATGAGGACTCAATTTCTTGAAGAAATTTTGCAGATTCTTATGTTTGATGAATCATTTTCAAAATCATATTCTGAAAATTCTTAGATGCTTCCTGTAATCGTTGCGATACCTAGTCGTTTCAGCGCTTGTCTCCCCTCTGCTGTCGAGGTATTCCTTCATAAATAGAAAGTAGACGGCCTACACACAAAACCAGTTGCATACAATGTAGGCGTAGATCCGACAATACAGAAAATAACTGAACTTGAAGGCCGCATTACAATTACCATTTAATACCAGTTTATCCAGAGGTTATTATTATTCAACAACAGGACCGAATTTCATTTATTTATGAAGGTTCGGTCTAACTACAACAATCTAATCGTTTGTTTTGTGTGATTTACAATTGTAAATTTGTAATGTTTCAGGTCCTCAGTATCTCTCTAAGTACAATTGGTGCAGTTACAGCATTTACAGCATTCGCCTTTGCTATAGTCCATCTAGTATCATTATATACGATGGCATGCGCCCCACCTGATAATCTCAATAAAACCTGTATATGTTTCACACCATCAAATAATGATACCACATCGCCAACAACCATAATCCACAGTTACCATTATGTCGATTTAAGTTGTACAGAAGTTGATAATATTTTAACAGTCTTAATTATATTCTCGTGCGGTACAAATCTATTTGCTGGTATCTTAGAAGTGTGGTATTTGTATCTGCATTGGGCTAGTAGATATATTTATACATATTCAAAAGTACGAACTGATGATAAGCAACAACCGACAGTCTTCACTAATGATACCACCACATAATTATCCAAAGATTTCTCAATTTTTTTTAATGTTTAGTTTAAGTAATTTATTGCACTTATTGTAATTACTATTAGTTTTTTTTTTGTGTATATGTATGAATGTAATTTTTGGAAATAAACAATTTTATCACAATTTAAAAAGAAGAGGGCTAGCTTAAACGAAATCTTGTAAAATTTTTGTAAAATTTATTATTAAAATAAAAATATTAAAACATAGATATATCTACAATAATTATTAATATTTAAAAATAATCACATTTTAAAATCTTAACCAGAATGGCATCTTTAGCGGAGTGAAATCGATAAAATTTGGCAAGAGAGCCAGGAACTCTTGATATTAATCATAACCACAATAAAATTCTGTAAAATTAATGCAACTAATACTGAAATCTGAATCCGTATAAGCAACAGTCTATGGTGAATTTTAAGTAAATCCAATTTTTACAATAAGTAAATTGCACTTGTTTGCTATTTCTATAAAAGAACGGTAACTGTAAAGGAATCGATCGAGAGATGATTTTTTTTGTTTCATATCGTGCACAAATTAACTTCCCAATAAATTCACATGCATAGCCGGTGTTTGTAGAGTTTCTTGATAGCGAGCTTTCAGCATTGCTGCTAACCAACTGGCACGGACGACGGCATCGTTAAATGCGAGAACGTTACCGAAATAATTTGCCGTTTTTGTACGTTTCGGGGGTGTTTTGGTGTCAATGAATGTAACCGTCCAGCGTGATTGTGGGCTACGTTTACTCTCATGCCCTAAATACCACACGATGTCTTCTATGTTCCAGCAATGCAGCTTCACCTCACACTAAAAAAAAAAGATAAATCAAATAAATCGTTGTACACAGCTCACAGATGTAGAGCGACTCCGAAACTAAAGCTTGGCAACTCGAAATGGTATGATTCTTTCAAATTCTAGGGATGGACTAGCCTTACGGGAGGCTCTGAAGATAATCATCTCTTCTTGTATGAAGAATAAGGAGCTACTGCCATGATTGGAGATTATTTAATTATGGGCCCTTCTGTGAAATAGAAATCTGAAGGATCATTTGAATGGGAAACACGCTTAAAAACATTTCACTACATTAAGCAATTCACATTTCAACTTTTAGCCCTTAAGGGACAACTCTATCGAGAATCAGGTTTCATCTCAATTTGTATTATCTTCTGCAGGAGTTTCTAGAGAGAAGCACTATTGTAGTATCATTTTTCTTGGTATTACGACGGTTCCTAACAGTTCTGGGAAATTTGACGAAAAACGAAAAGTCTTGAGAGTCTAAAATATCATTATTCTTGGGCGACCATTGAGAAAAAAAATACAGGCGACATCTTCAAATAAAGATAAACAACAGTTGGCTAAATATACAAAAAAAGTCTACTCCAAGGGATAAACAGAGCCGGCTTCAGATCTGGAGAGCGATAAGAGTGGAGGTTTTACCAAAAATTACAAAATTTAGGCCTGCCGCAATTATTTTCTTAGCAATAAATCTTTGGAAAGCACTCTAAAAAGATGAAAACGAAATTAGAGAAACCTTATAAATTTCTACTGGACACAACTTTAATTGATAAAAGACCTAAAAATTAATGAAGCCTCGGGTCGTGATTTTTATCAGTCCAATCCTGCCTTGGGCTTAAGTGTTTTAAATAAGCTTCTTATCGTCTACACCTCGAATTACCAAAATCAATAGTTTAATCGTAAGATACGTACCGTTTTGTCTTTATAACAGGTGAGTTTAGCTTGCGAAAATTCAAACATATAAAATTTAAAACTTCTCGTCTTATTATCAGCGAATTTCAAGTCATTCGATACAACCCGTGGCTCTTTCTCTTGCACAAAATCCAAATATTTCGTCATAAGTGTAAGTATTAAATGATTATCTTTACGATCACAATCATCCCAATAGCCCCATTGTAGAACAATATTCAAGACCTGTTTAAAAAGAAACAATTAATTTCAAACATTTATGAGAAGACTGTGGTACAACTTTTTCCGTATGATGAATGGGCCGTGTTAGCTGATCATTCAATACAACCTCTTCAAGTATCAATTCATGTACTGGAACATTAACCTTAACACTTAATTCAGCACAAATTTCAAAGGCTGATTTATTTGGACCCACCTAAAATTATATAAATTTAATAGAAATTTCAATAAAAATTAAAATAATTACAGCAACATTAAATGTGGCACCATCTTTATTTTTATAGTAAATCCAAACACGTAAATCACCGGCCGCTTTACGACTACTATTGATAGCATTTTGTGGTGATTTCGTGTAACGTTCCAATATTTGCAACATTAATTTCTCCTGTTCAACCTCACCGGGTTCCTCAGAGAATATATCTTTGTACATATCGATTAAATGTGCAACGACTGCAACATCTTGTTGATGGCTTCTATTAGACGACGCATTACCTTTGTCCTGTAACAATTATTAATAAGAAACAATCTTAATAACTAATGATTATTACTTCGTAATGCATCAGTGTTGGTCCCCAGATCGCTGCTAAATTCTCCAAAGGCATACGATTCTTTGAACTTTGCGATGCAATAAAGTGTAAATGCCCCAACAGTTTCTTTGCAGTTTTCAACGAAATCGGTGGCAGATTATCTAAAGCAGCTTTATACATGCGAATACGTTCACTCTTATCTTTGACCACTGGAAATAGTTGCGTTAAAATTGATTTGTTATAATTAACTATTTTAATTACGTGAAACTTGATAGAAGTATTGGCGTTGTTTGCTCGATAATAGCGGTTCGGGTAGGTCGCGGAAGAAACGTTTTAGTGCGGCCGCGACATCATGTTCTGTATATTTATCGGTTAGTTGTACGGCCCATGCGTCTTTGCGGAATTTCGTTAAGATGTCGGCAATTGTTGAGTTGGATCCCGATTTACGATAGATACCTTCAGTCATACTGCCATGAGCATAAATAAAATTGATGCACTTCTCCACAATTACAGGAATATCGTTCTTTGTTAATTGTTGTTGATCTAAATTTGCACCGTTATTATGGGCGGCGAGTTTAACAATATGACACCAAACCTAATAATTTTTGTTTTGTAGTTAAAATTCAATTAATTTCATTAAAATTTTAAATATACTTTAGTTTCTCTGGAAGTCCACATTCTTAAATATAACGTAACATTAGTACTATCAACAACCATATTAGGTCCTTTATCATTCGTTTTTGGATTATTATCGCTATCTTGATGCATTTGTAATACAATGCAACGTACTTTACGTAAATCCATTAATTTGACCAATTGATTATCAACAGTATAGTGTAAATTTCTATGACTTAATACAATCCATGATCCAATCCATTTACCACTGACACCTTCACGTAAATAGGCCCAACCCATTCGTGTATAATCTGTTGTTATTTTTGTACCGAAACGTTTTGTTAAACATTCAGCAATACATTGCATCCATATGCGACGTTCAGAGATGTCACGTGTACCGTAAATATGACCACCACGGGTTTTACCAGTTGTATTCAACTCGAAACAGTGAAGGTCTTCATTATCGTACCTGGAATCGAAGAGAAACTTCTTATAGTCTCTGCGGGAAAATAAAATTTGTCGTTCAGCTGCAGTGTTAGACTGCAACTTTATGCATAAGTTGAAAAATGACGTTGAGATGTCTTTTGTAATTTTAAGCCTGAAATATTCTTTGATCATGAATTGTGGATGATCCTTATACGTTTCTCTGATAGAATTCCGTCCTCCTAAGCATAAGATTTGCAAAATCGCAGACATACAAAAAACTTGATTAACAGATCAAAAACTACGAGCAAAGCTGCTCACTGAAGATTCTATCAGAAGAGGTTTTTTTTTGATAATTGATTTCGCTTATTTTTAACATTTTACTTTTAGAGCCGATTTTTTGAAGATAAAACAAATAACAGAAAAGAGGAAAAACAGCTGATGCCACATTACGAATTCAACACTGGCCAGTAACTTAAATATAGAAAGATCAGAATGATTGTCAAAGAGCTATTAATTTTCTCTTATTAGCAAAGCCGGCTTGAGGCACAATTCTAAAGACGCTTGTTCTGGATGTTTTTTCTTTACAGAGCCTTTCTAATCAATGCCAAACTTCCATCAATTCTTAAAATCCTCAAACGGACGTCAATTTTTGGATAAAGTCCATCCTGATAAAAGAGTGGCGCCACAACAACCACATAACGTCACAGAATACATTTATCAACCACAAATCAATTTTTCCTACTCGTCAAAGTTGTTGAAACCTACGAATAGTTGGTTTTTTTAACCATTTACTATCGATTTTTGCAAGAAATTCGTTTTTTTTTTATTATTCGAAAAATTGCATTTTTTTGTACATAATAATAAAATTACCAGATTAATATTAACAATTCATTAGTGCTAAAATTGATTAAAATGTGTAGATAGTTTGGCTATATTGGTTTAAACCAACGTCGTGTATCTAATTTTTTTACTTTTAATTAAAAATAAATAAGTGTAATTAATATAATCGATTTATTAAAAATCTATCTTTAATATCTAGAGAATCGATTATTAAAAATCGGTTATAAAAAAAATAATCGATTAATATAAAAATCGATTATTTTTTCACATCCCTAGACACTTCTCACTGGAGTCAAGGTTAATAGTTGCTATAAATACGTGTTGAATTTAATATAACTGACAAAGCAAGGTATATCAACAAACATGTGTTGTCTTTGTTGTACTCATTATGAGTTTTGAAAATTATCCACAGCCAGCTAGGTACATCTCATGCTGTAATGAGTTGAACAAGGACGGACTGTACTGTGTCTTATTCTTTTCAAAGTTACAAACAATTTAATAGTCCGTTGCAATATAGACGCCAGTTGGCGTCAATGGAATTAAAGGAAATTTTGCACACAATGTATAATTTCTTAGAAAATATAGTAACTCGACATCTGATTTTTCATTTCAATGTTCATTTATTAGTTTTGTCTGGTTGGTAAAGAATCGTTTTCTTTTGTAATTTTTACAATTCCATAATTGTTATTTATGAATTTTTAGATAATTTACTTGTGTACGGATTTAATTCGTGATTCTATAAGTTGGTTTTTTTTAATAAATATTGATTGAAATTTGATTCTGAAAAGTCTCATTATGAGTACAACAAAGACAACACATGTTTGTTGATATTGCTGTCTTAACAACAGTGGGCGTCTAACTAAATAATAAACATAAAAAACTCCTCCTATTCGACCTACTCTGACCACACAATTGTTCTATCGTATGCCGTGAATAGGAGACTTACTCCCACTCTTCTTCTTATGTACCTAGTTGAATTAGTTTACCGGTATGAATACTTGCAATCATTCTGAAGGATAATCAACTCAAATGATAAACACTCTCATCATCCGTTCGTTTTTATAAAATGAAGCTGCAAATTCATTTATTTTTGTTTGTTTAAAAAAAAAGGAAGGAAATGATAAAACATGAATTAGTAACATTGAAAACTATGAATAATCTAAATCGAGTCGACAATTCTAATTTTATCCTAACATGAATAGAATAATCCCATTCATTAATTAGTGGAACAAATTCAATGCTGTTGTTGTTATTGCTCTTTTGATTATTAACAAACATCAAAACAAAGATGATTCAATTATTTAATTGATATTTTTCGAAGTAATCATTCCATTAATGTTCAGAATTTCTTGATCTAGAAATCAACAAACAACAATGGAAACAATGGTTTTAGAATATCAACAAACAAAAGACAAAGCAAGATAAATATTGTAATAACAACAATAATAATTAGGATGTAGTCGTCAAACTGGTATAAACTGTAATAATCAAGATATTTAATTTGTTATTATGGCTTTGGGACACCAAAACAAAGGCGCACCACCATATTTCGGCTAAATTAGTCGGCATATAAAAAGTTAAAAAATTATGAGAGAATTATTTTTTTGATCGAACAATGAACTTTAACGAAATAAATCTTAACAGGTTAGACAAATTTACATAAAACGGTATAATAAAAAACTATTTACATTCAAAATTATCGAAGATTGCTTAATCAAGAGGGTTACAGACGAATTTCAAAACTGTAGAATCAGGGGTGGTCTTTTTATAGAAAATGTTTTTCTTGGGAGTCTTTTTTTAAAAAGCCGGTGTTGGACGAATCGAATAGAATTACAATTCTGTGACTGAAACAGGAATTATTGCACTTTAGCGCATTTTTGTGACGTCAGTTAAAAACGTTGAAATCAGTACTTTCCCACAATAACCTACACAGAAATCAAAGACAATAAGACACGCAATAAATTTCTTTTTACTTTTATCAGATCCAATTTTAATGTTTAATATTATAATACGACGCCCTCAATATTATAATTTGTAGTACCTATTTATGTTGACCAAGAATTTTTTCCTTGGCTTATCAAAGGAGAATCATCCAATCGGCCCTTTATCAACAAACATTGCAAGGATTATCTGATAGGAACCAACCCCAACTTGGATAACAATCGAGCAAGTTGGTCTGCAGAAGAAACAACAGAGGGTAGTAGTGCGGATATATGATAGAATTAAAATATATAGTGTCGCCAATCGAAATAAGTGTATAGGAAACATTTCTTGCCGCCTACTGTTAAATTTTTTACGTGAATCAAAAAAAGATAAAGTAGAAAATAGGAAAAAGTTCCACTTTCATTTCTGCTAATATGAGTGATGCAAACAAGAAATAATTTAAACAGTTTGCGGTAACGAAATGCTTCCTATTGACCAGTGACGTAGCAAACATAACGCCCCCATGTTTCAATCATTACTGATTTAAAACACACTTCAAATTTGTCTTGGAGAGTATTTGACACCCCTCTATGAGTGGCACCCGAGTTATGGTGGACCCTCTTGCACCCCCTCGCTGCGCCACTGCTATTGACTCATTTCGATTTGCGACCCTGTATAAATCAGTGCGTTGCTCAATTCTCTTTGTTTCCAAGTGCTCCTGATAACTTATTGCTAGTTATTGTTTTGTATAATGATTAATCACACCACAATTTTATAAAAAGACAAAAAACAAATTTGATATACTATTATAGTGATGAATCATGCTTTTTCTCAATCTCTATTGGTCAATTTTAATTACCTAATTAAATTAATTACTCATCTAAACTATCATACTACTTACTTGTATTTAAATTTTGGATCTTGTAGAATTTGTATACTAAGTATCGTATCGGCTGGGAAATGTTCACGTATTGTATCTTCACTATTATCAGTATAACAAATTAAATTTGATCTTTCTAATACACACCATCTTCCACTATATTCACCAAATAAATCCTCAACCGGACCACCTTGTACTTTATATAACATACCTTTTTTTAAAACAAAATTCTTAGTCTCTAATTCTGGTCGTTGAACTGTCATTGCATCTTTCTTTTTATTATTATTATTATTATTACTCCTATCACTATTACTATTATTGTTATTATTGTTATTATTATTACTGTTTGTTGTAACATTACGTACAACTTCCGGTGCCTTTTCTAATACACCTTTAAACTGCCTCAACCAACTGGATTTACGTGGTTCTTGATTTGGATTAGGTCGGATTAATTCATTGAAATGGAACCAACTAGTTCTAGACGTACTCGATTCTTTTGGTGTTGATGGTTGGGATTTAGGTGTTGATTGTGCTGGAGTTGATGGTCTTGGTGGTGGTTGAGGTGATGGTTGTTGCTGAGGTTGTAATTCTTCTTCAGGCAGAGAATCGAAACGAACCGGTGGCGGTGGTGGTGGTGGTGTTAAGAAATCATCCGGTTCTGAATCATTTGATATACTCCAATTATCTATTGTATTACTTATTGATAGATTCCCATAAAGATCACCTTGAAGGAATTCTTCTAACATTCGTAGATCGTGGGAACTAGGTGTTGGATTTACTAGACTTTCTGTAATTTGAGAAAGAACAAACAATGAAATTGCAAACGAAAAGAAAAGCTGAAATATTTGCACAATAATCACCAGATTTGCATCTCTTTTGGTCTGCGCGAAGACCATTCTAAAGGGCAGATTTGTAGTTGAAGAAGCAACTGCACAGAAAAAGTAAGGCCGTTTTGTATATTTCGGTGCTCACAGAAACTTATTAAGCCACCTTCTTCGAGAATTTTCAATGAAATTGTCGCGTTTAGCATTGAGCCTCGTAAGAAATTAAAGAAAATGGCAGTGATGCAATGACTTGGTTCTTATAAATTTCACAGTTTTGATAACCATTTATACAACTATTCTAGGTCATGGGAGACGAAGGTATGTCGAGACAAGAGATATTGGCCAACAGTAGCCAGTGACAAGATTGTTCAATTTTACTTGATTCGACCGCCTAGTATCGTAGATGAAGTCACAGTTGGCGTTCATTTCATCTTTACAGTACTTCGCAAATACATATACAAAGTAAAAATGAACTGACACGCCCTGCAAATGTACTTAGAGGTATGAACGGAAGATACTATCTATGTAATGTACGATTTTGTAATATTTAATCTTGTAATTATTTTATTACTTTTCTTGTTGGAATGCATTCAATTCTATGGACATATGCGATCCGCCAACCTTGAATTAGATATTTATAATTTCGAACAAAATAGAATAAAGCAACTTCGACACGGTTATTAAAAAAGGTAAGTCGACTAAGAAGACAACAATCACATTAGCCTATTCCACATGCTTTATTTAAGTTAAAATAACACATATCCTTCTTTCATAAGGAGATACTTTGTTATGCCTTTTCTAGATGAGAACAAAAATGTCTGACAGTTTTTATGAGATTTTCAATAACTGAGATTACAATCGCGAAGAAAGTGGAGAATCCCAAACCAAAATCCAATTTAGTGTCGCCTTTCATAAATAATTTTGTGAGCTTTGAGAGTACTTAAAAGTGCTAATAATAACGATGAGAAATTAATAAAAACCATCAAACAATGCAATAAATTAAAAAGGCTAAAAATATGTAGATTTTGTACTAAAATCTCTGTTAGATAACAGCGCATTAAATTTAATCTGAGACCATCAAATGTAAATAATGGAGAGATAAAACTGTTAATTTCAAGCGCGAAGCATACTTATATTTATTAAAGATATCGCAAGACATTTATTTACATGAAATTACAAAACATAATAAACAATAATTATTATTGTTTATTATTACTGAATTGGAATCATTAATAAAATTTGATTGTATTAATAAGCAAATAATAATTGTTTACTTGACGACGGGCTATTATGGCGTTGCGACAGCGTTATGAAAAATAATATCCCGCTGTTGTCTGTTGCTATGATAAACAATCTCTTGCAGTCATTAAAAAATGTGATCAACCTCAAATCTTCATAACGCCCTTGATACATTAATTACTATAAGACTGTGGAAAGTCGTCCAAATTAGAAAAAAAGCTGTTATAAATCAACTTAAATTACAATTTAAAATAATGACTCAATTTGATTGTTATTTACATTAGAAAGATTTCATTTATAAGGAATTTCCGTCTCTTGATATTTCTTGGAATTTTACAAGATTTAATTTTTCAATTAGAACAACATTAATATTTATTTATAATACAAAAATAGGTTAATTATAATATTTATCAATACAGTGCATTGTAAATAAATATTTTTATTTTTAAATGATAACAGTGAGTTATTATATTTTATGATAATAAATAGTTAGCAATTTATGCAAAATTTCTTCGTAACAACTTAGTGCTCACTGTCTTTTATTAAAGATTAATAAAAAATTAAAAGATGAAAATTGACCAGCCCACAAGGTGTATTTATACAATAATTATAATTGTTGAGGAAATCGTAATGTCAGTCGTTTATTTAAAATGAAGGTGACCTCAAGTGGAAAACAATTTGAAGAGAAATTCATAAACAAATTAATTTCTAAAAATATGAATATTTGGGGAACCTAAAAATATAGTTGCAATACAGGTTTGTTATCTCTATTCACTATAACCGACACGAATACATAATTAACAATCAGGTATAACTAAATTGGCTTTAATTATTTACTTCCATTATGAGGTTAATTAAAGAAACAATATGTGTCTGGAAGGAAACGATAATTGTTACAATATTGGTCTCGAAGCATTGAGACTTTAAGTAGCCAAAAACCGTTGGAGCTCAACTACCTGCTAGACAAAACCCATCAAGTTGCAAAGAATCTACGAAGAAAGTGCTTTGTAACAAATTATCTTTACACGACTTGCAAACAAGACGAATTTTGCCCTGCCTTAGATTTATGTCTTCCTTTGTCAAAAACCTCATGTAAAGAAACAATATTTAGGATCAATAACAAGTCGGCCTTGAGGAATTTCAGGTAATCTGGGTCTATACAAGTTGAACAATTTTGTCTTTTTATTATTTTGGAAATTTGACGGTTTTTACTATGAGGCGCCAGAAATGTATTCCAATTCAAAGAATGGAATAGATTCTGACAGAAAAATACAATCGGTTCTTAAGGGTGGTTATGGTCCATGGTAGGTCCCATTAGTTTTCGTGGGAATCGTATTTGACGTTTTTCGAAAACAATTTAGAAGTTGAAGCGAAGGTCGATCAAAAATCCGATAACTATGTTAATTGTGTGGTGCGTGACGATTTTTTTTTTTGAATACGCATTTAGTTTTTCCAAAACATGCAAAAAAGTGGTTTTAAGTGGTCTTCCAATTTTTCGTTTTTTGAGTTCACTTTTTAATATAATTAAATAAAATTTACACAAATAACTAGATCAATCTATTCTACAGAGCGCTAGGAACTTTTTTTTTAAATTGTTATCTGTTTTCGGGGAAATGGATTTTAAAGCGAAGACTGTCAGAACTTCAACCAATACAATTATTCTTTTTATACAAAAAGTTTAATTGCTGGAGTTGTGATCGATACTTTACTTGACTACAATATCAGTGGTGGAAAATATTTTGAAATGTTTTTCTGGAAAAACTCATTGGTTTTCCCAAAACCCAAGAAGTTGAAATTTCATGTTGAGAGGTTCACCCCTTGTGGGGTGATAATAGGCTTTAAAAAGTTGTCGATTCGTAGATTTAATCTTGCTTTTCAAGAGATCTATGGAACAAAAAAGTTAAGACTCGAGCCAAGAAAATTTGCTACGCCCGAGAAGGGTTAAAAGTTACACCTACAAAGGTGCCTAATATTTTCGGCGTGCTGGTTTTAATCACATTTCTTATAAAGCTACACTGTTCACGATTATACAGATTAGACATAAATTACATAGAGTGAAGCAACACCCATACAAGTTGGTTTTGCCAAAGGATTTGCAATAATTGACTGCGATTCAAGCACCTTAAAAAAGAAACAATATCAAAATGAAAGAGAGATTGAATCGTTTTGGATGCATTCAAATCTGGTTGGACAATTGCGAACGTTCAACTGGTTAACTAAATCAGAGAACTGGTACATTTCCGTGATCAAGATTATTCAAAAACTTTTATTCTTTTTGTTTCAACCGCGATTGACGTCAATAAAACAATTTAATACATATTTATTATCTAAGGAGGTGTATTTTGCTATAAATATCTACTACTGAAGTTATTCAATGCATATAGGAAACTCTTATTTCCAAACATTTACAATTTTATTTAAGCATTCATTACTTTATGTGGAAAAAAATAAAACTACAATGTATAGAATAAAACAAAAAAAAAACACAAGCAAACTTTTCCTAAAGTTAATTCCGACAATTCAACATATTTTTATAAAAGTTCTACTTGAGTTGGAAAAAATATCTATTTTTCAGAGTATCCTCTAAAAATTTGCATATTTTAAAAAGGAGTCTTTTAAGGAAGTGCTAAATTGAAATTCAGAAAGCGTGTAAAAAATTCTTAAACGTACACACCATAATCAATCTAAAATATCCCTACAATTCTGTAACAATTTTCAAAACCTAGTTCCATTGTCTATCAAAAAAAATCTAGTTAAATGTAACAAGGACTGCTAATATCGTGAACACAAACAATAAACAGATAAGGATCGATTTAGGCGCAAAAATTTATAAGATTAGTGATAACAAAATATAATCAATCAATTTTTATGGGATTTTCTCTAAAAACTTTACTTACACAAAAGATTGTATAATGGATGGTAAAATCATTTAGATAAGAATTGATAATAAAACACAAGCAAATGAATCACTGTGAAAGTCATCATCAAGTTCATTTTGTATGATATTGACCGAAATAATAATAAAAACAGAGACATCCGCTTGATATATATGTCGTCAAAGAATCTTATCGACATAAATATTTACATTAATTGAACAAATAAATGTGGAAATAGTCTCTTGTAAGTGCAATATTTCTTTTAAGCGCTACAAGGTTCTAACGAATCAAAAAATAAACATTGTGGAAGTCTTTAAATATTGCAGTGATTAAATATTTTCAAAATTCAAGTTGGATCACGGCTTGGCGCGCACTTGAAGAGTTGTCTGGTATATTGTATACAAACAGGTTTTTGGAAAAATACCTCAAAAACTGTTCAACGATTCAAAAATAAATCCGAGGATAACTACGTTTATTATTTTCTTTTTCAGTAGATATTATAATTACGAGTGAAGCTAGAAAATATGAATTTGCTCTTCTGGCTGCGTTTTAGTCCTTTTTATATCACAATTACTTAGAATAAGATGAAATCTGTGTTCTATACAAATCTAACTACTCTCCCGGATATGGTAAAGTAGCAAGTATGCCTTATTTGGCTAAAAAAAAAAGCAAGCCCAAAAATAACAAATCTGCAATTTGCCATTAGAAAGAATAATTTACATTGCAAAATATGACTTATATTTCTGTTTCAAAAAGGGCCTTTGAATACGACAATTTATTAAAAGGATCAGACCAGGCACAAATTTTCTCGACAAACTTCCTATCGGCTCCCCTCTCCAAACAAATAATAATAAAAGTCCAAAATTGTCCACCAATTCTACTGTTTTTGTTTTTTAACTAATTACAATCAGAATATGCTTAACACGATATGGCATACATAGAGCCTGCCCTGTTTTCCGATAAAACGAAGGTTCTTGTATTTCAAGTTTAAGTCAGGAATCGCC
Source organism: Epicauta chinensis (assembly GCA_021725515.1). Classification (NCBI taxonomy): domain Eukaryota; kingdom Metazoa; phylum Arthropoda; class Insecta; order Coleoptera; family Meloidae; genus Epicauta; species Epicauta chinensis. The sequence continues at coordinate 316,280 of JAEDXX010000079.1, read as the reverse complement.
CATGTGGGCACTGAAAATTAGTCCAAAAATTTGCTTTTTTTTGGGAAAATTGTGAAACCTTTAGAGCAGAAAATATTCGAAAAGTTTCAGGGCTTGTCAATTCAATATGACTCCGAAAACAGGACTTCTAACAGGATCTATGCATAACGAAAAAAAGATTAAAAGCCGTTGCCAGTAGCGGCGCTAGGGTTTTAAAAATGGGTGGGCAGACTTTGGCTGGGAGATTTCAAGGGTGGGCGAACAAAAAAAGCCTATATCATGAAAAATAACTATAATCTTGATAATAAGATACATAGGTATTTTATTTGAAAACTAACCTCCTATTATTATGTTTACTGGAAAAATTATCAATAACTTCATCTAAGTCAATATTTTTCGCAATATCTTGTCCGATATTAATTATACACAAATTCGTCAAGCGCTGATCAGACATAGAATTTCTTAAATAACCTTTTATTCTCTTTAAGACAGAAAATGATGTTTCGCAACCAGCTGATGAAGAAGGTATAGTTACAACAATTGACGTAAGATTATAAATTTCATGAAATGCAAGTTTATACGTTTCCAAAAATTTCATAAATTTTATTAAATCATTGAAATCCTCTCCGTCGTGTTGGCAGCGTTGCAATGTTTTTGGAATTAATTTAATTTCTGACCTTATACTGTCCATATCACAATTATAATGTTTTGCTAAGGGTTCAGTTGTATTCTCATTCAAAAATGAAGAATTTTTTGGGTCAACAGACGCGAATCCTTTCAATACAACATTGTCATCGTTAAAGCGACTATCAAGTTCTTTTCTTATTCTGTCAATTACGGGATACAAAATCTTAATTTTGAATTCCGATTTATGAGTAGCTGGTTTGTTTTCTAAATTGTTACTTGCTGTCATAATCATATCTTTGAATTTAAGGGGAATTTTTCGACATCTCCTAGTTTGTTTCTGTTCCAGGAACTACATACACAGAATAGAAAAACTAGAAGCGACACTCTATGCCGGAACCTTTGATATTCGTTCTAGCAAGTTGATTTGACATCGAAATACAACCGAGAACATGAAATTATGCATATAATAACATGAAATAATTGAATGTGTGATATACGAGTAATTTATTATTATCGGTGCTGAAGAAAAACAAATGGGTGGGCAGGCATAATTTAAGGTGGGCGCTCGCCCACCCCTGCCACCTCCTAGCGCCGCCCCTGGCCGTTGCTGAAAGAAATGTATTTACAAAGGAACTAAATACGAGTAAGATACTCAATACAAAGAGAAAGAAGATAAAAAAAAATATTATATTTCAAATAGAAAGTAACAAATCGTGCTAGTTAATTCGTCGAATTAGATGATTCAACGGTTTGAAAAAAATTGCAAATCTTCCGGTACACGTGTTTGCGGTTCAACAAAATACAATTAGCATACTTTTTTATTTTATGAATCTATTTTATTTTTTTAGGACGTATTCATCTATCCATAGGATGGTTTTTAGGCAAAAGGGCAGAGCCATGCAGTGAACAATAAAAACAGCTCTGTTTCATATAATTAAGAAATTATATAAAACTGGAAAGTTTGAAAAACTTTCAAAGAAAACCGGACAAATTAACCAATTACGAGACTGTCCGGGAGAGAACCGAGAATTATATGAAATCTAAAAGTTAACGCGCAACTCCCTCCTTTCAGACAGATCAAGAGACTGCCTGATCAGCAGCTCACAGTACGAAGTCCAACACTATTGTTGAGCGGAGGCTTACTTAAACCTCTAATCCCCAGATCAGTGCCAAGTTAGAACATTTCCTTGTGCATCCAACGACACGCCCTTTACTCCGCAAAGAGTATCAACCCTGTCCTATTGAATAGTGATGAGCAAAATTGGTCTTGGTCTTGTAGTCTTGTAAACCAAGACCAAGACAGTCTTCATACAACAAGACCAAGTCCAAGGCCGAGCACACAAGACCAAGACCAAAACCAAGACCGAATATACAAGACCAAGACCAAATACGCAAGACTAAAGGAAACTTATTACTTCCGGTGAATTTATTAGTTAAACTATTCGAGACACATTTTAATATATTCTTTTCTTGGCATGAAACATTTTTTCTATTTTAAATTTTTAGTTTGCTATTCTAGATTTTAACACTAAATATAAAAATAAAGAAACTTTGCCGCTGTTTGAAAAAAGGCATCTACCTATAAGAATATCCTCGGAGTAAGTGTTTTTTGTTCCTATGTATGAGCCGCCCCGCTATCAAACAATTTACAATAATAACAAAAAACTGAACTTTTTGCTGCCAAGTATGATAAATATTTTCTTCTAACTGTTTTTCCATTTGGGATCTTCCGGATGTAATAAGTTTTGGAGACCTTCCACTCTGGATCGTCCTTAGGAAAAATTTTATTTACCAGTGAAGGGCAATTTTGTACCAAGAAATCTCGAGTATTTATAGATAAATTTTTTGGCCATGTACTTATTATATGTAATAGGCAAAATAGTTAAGACCATGACTGAATACGCAAAACCAAGGCTAAGACTTAATGAACAAGAGCAAGACTAGAAACATTTGTGGAAGATCATGACCAAGGCTATTGTAGTCTTGGTTTTGCTTTGCTCATGACTACTATGGAATCCAATCCAAGGTATTTTCCAAGGGTCCTGTCCCCGTGCGTGGGATGCTCATATACGTACTATAAGCTCCGTGGGGTTACTACAAAGGCAAAAAAATAACGACCTTTGCAAAACTCTACAAACGGGTATTTGACTACCTGTTGGCGCTTTAGATATCACCACTGGTGCATATACAGATTGAGTTCCGCTAAGATAATAAATAATCCTAATAAAGACTCACCTTGAGAAGTGGATAAATTCCGTAACGGATCAAACTGCAATATAACACTCTGACTAGGACGATTTCTATTCTTCTCACTATCCAAATGTTCACCAATTATACAATGATTCTCATATAACGAATTCCTAATATCAACACTTGATATTATTGAATTATTATCAGTAAAATTCTTATTATCAATACTACTACTATTAGTAGTTGTGGTACTACTGCTACTATCAGCACCAGTACTGTTATTATTATCTATATCATTATAGACATTCTCTTCTGTTTTGTTAACAATATCGTAGAATTTCCATGAAGCTGATCTTGATAAATTCAAATTCCTACTACTATCTGTATCACTATTACTACTATTATTATTATTATTATTGGAATAAATTGGGAAAATATGTTCGTAATTTTCAGGTTTAACTAACGATAGATTATATTCAGAATTACTGGCTGTACTACCACTAGCTAACGATGATGGTGCATCATAAATACCATCATCTGCTAATGGTAATGGTGGCGGTGGATGATTTGGTGGCGGTGAACTGATTAGATCATCAGATGAGTTCGAATAGCGGTACTCATTCAACGTACTCCCATCATCATCATTATCATTAGTATAATCTACATCGATATTATTATAGATGCTCTGATTATGTGTGATGGGTGATTGGAAACTAATCGAACGGAACATATCGAATGTATTCTCATCATGATGCCCACTGTTACCATCATGATTGTCACCAATTGATTTCCGGTTGTTAAACTCATTACTCTCGTGATGGAATGAATTGAAACGTTTCGTGATTTTACGTACACTCTGTCTGGTACCTTCGATGACCGCCTTCTTCTTATCGTGCACCAAGTCGCCCAAATCGCCAGCAATTTGTTTGGAGGCATGACTAAAACAACGGACACGTCTTGAAAATGTGTTTGTCGATTCATCTGATCTTTGTTGTGTTGTTGTTGTTGATGTTGTCGTCGTCTCTACAGTTGGTGTAGGTTTTTTCAGTTTTCTTGGGGCAGGTACTGGTTTCTTTGCATCGCTGCCAACAACAACAACCGGTGCGGTACTGGTGGTACTCAATGTACGTGGTGCTGGTACTGGTGTCTCCATTATTCAATTGATTCACGAATCAAATCGATTGTGGCACATGTTTTAATAGAATCCTTGAATTTTAATTTAAAGTACACTTCGAATACAAAACAAATTCAAATTTTATTTATTTTCACCTGTTGCATTTGATATCTAAATGTGTACTTTTGGTGATAAAAGGGTTTTTTTATTTATTATCCAATGATAACGTGCGACATTTGATAAGGGGTTATAACAAAAAAAAAATTAACAACAACTCAGAACAAGCGCCACAATCGAACTGAGTTTCTGACTGAGAAAAACTGGTGGATTATGTTTACATGACGCATGCAATAATCAAAAATAGATTCAAATATCTACAACCAACAACACATCTGTCTATCTTTATTGTTATATTGCTAAACCGTATGATAGAAAGAATAAAATATATGAGTGTTGTAAAAATAGAAACGTGTGGGATATAGTTGCAATGAGTAATCTTTAGTTTTGTGGTAGGGGGTTATTCACTTCTATTCGCCTTGAATTCCCGCTTTGTAAAAAAATATTATTTGAAAAAAAAAACGGTACGGCCCTGAAATTTTTTGCATTTTATTCATATTTAAAACATATTGTTATTGTTATCATACAAAAGACAGTAAAAAGAAGAGCAAGTATGACAACAATGTTAAACTTGTAAATAATAACAATAATAATAATAATAATAATAGTAAATAAATAAATGCCAATTGTCAGTAGAAGTTCATTGTTCGTAATGTATGTTTAATGAACTGTTCTTTCTTCATTTGTTGTCGTTTTCAATTGTAACGCAATTTAAAATTATTCTTATATAAAGTAGAAACAAAGAGCTTTAGCCTTCGTCTATTATAAAATTGTTTCTAATTACTCATTCATGCAAATATAATTCCAATAAAGAGACGCAATAACACGCGCCGATCAAATGAGAGCGTATTTATTATTCAAAATAAAAATTCTTAATTTAGTTATTTTATAATTAGCGCTACGAGTAGTGGATTTATTCTGCGATGTTGGTCAACCTGATGGCACCAAATTTGTTAATACAGCGTTGCCAATGTGATCAATTTATCATCAATACAGTATTTTAATTAACTGATAAAAAATTAAACATCTTCAATAATGAATTATATGAAATTTTTCAGGAATATTTGTATTATTCTAATCTAATTCTTATTATAATAGTTATTTTATTATGTTTAATTTTTTTTCGCTTATGCCAACATTTCAAACTAAAAATCTCCAAATTTGTGAATCGCCATATGGACATATGTTGAATTCTGTGGTCGTAGTGAAGACTTGTCAATACGCCCGATTGCAGAAATTTTAAGTGAAAATTCGATTATCGTCTTGAATTTATAAATTGACTGATTAACAGCTTAATTAAGTGGTAATTAACGATTGTCACCATGCCGGAAGCAGAGAGATCCCGTAAGTGTTGATTTACATGTATTTAACCTCAACACCGGAAAAAAAATTTCATTGTAATTACGAATAATTCGCAATAAATGCGTGTTTCTCTTTTAAATTATACGTATTAATTGAAAAATAAATCATATTACTTGTTTTTAAATAGAGTAATTCTTAAGAAAATTATTGCATCATCTTTTAATCAATTTCCACTGCATTGCATTGCATCACTTTAAACACGATTTCCATATTGTTTTTTTTATTTTTGTACATCTTTTATACTGTTGTGGATATTTTTATTGGAGTTCTTACCTTTAGTTTCGGATTAGTTTATTGAATTATATGGTAAACGAATTGGCAATTGCTGACCCGGCTTTTTGACGACACCGGCTTGTTTACGCTAAAAAAAGACTTCCAAAAAACGAAACTTCTATAAAAAGCAGTGTCGTAGTGTTATAATTTTGAACATCCTCTACCTTCAGATAGTGGATCAGAAATTTAAATTTTTTGCTTCTTTTCTAACAAACATCTAAGAACATTCTTAAGCCGCACATTATATATCTCTTGTGCATAACTTATTTATTATCTAATTGTTATAATAGAGAATAAAAAAATAAAAACGATTTGTATAGGTATTTGTATAACATAGAAATGAGGCAGTTCTGCATATTATTGTTAACAGTTGATTTGAGAATTCTCAAATTTATTAAAAAATGTCTCCATCTCATAGCCCCATATTTCGATTATGGTGGTAATACTGTCATCCAATATATTCTTAAAGATTTTCACATTGTGCGATTATTTTGTTATTAAATTTCTAGCAATTTACACATCTGAAAAGAATGGTTCTGATGAAAATGGCGATGGCAGTGAAGCAAAACCATTCAAAACAATTCTACAAGCAATGAGATTTGCACGCACCGAACCATTCCCATCAATCTATGTTGACAGTAAAGATGATAACAGTCAAGAAAAATATGAATTGGCTTCGAAATCACAATTGAAGAAAATCCAAAAGATTTGGCAACGTGAGAATTATAAAGAAGCAGATGCTGCCAAGAAAGAAGAAGAAGATGCAGAGAAACGTGCTAAAAATCTGGAAGAAGCCAAAAAAATTGTAATAGTTGAAGATAAAACATTACCAACCGCTAAACGGATTAAGATCAATGAAGGACATAAATATCGCAATGAACGTGTTAAAATTTATGGTTGGACGCATCGTATACGCCGTCAAGGCAAAAATCTAATGTTCATAACATTACGTGATGGTACTGGTTTCTTACAAACTGTACTCAATGATAAATTATGTCAGACCTACAATGCTTTAATTCTATCAACTGAATCATCAGTTATATTATTTGGTACAATTAAAGAGGTGCCTGAAGGCAAAACAGCACCTGGTGGTCATGAATTACATGTCGATTATTGGGAATTGATTGGTTTAGCACCACCGGGTGGTGCTGATTCGATTTTAAATGAACAAGCATTACCGGATGTACAAGCCGAGAATCGTCATATTATGATACGTGGCGAGAATACATCGAAAGTGTTACGGATGCGTTCTGTACTGTTGGAGGCATTCCGTGCTCATTATGCGGATCGTGGTTATTGTGCACGTTTAGAAGATTTAGTATGTGATGTTGTTGAACGTGTACTAAAATCACCATATGGTCATATTGTTAAAGAATTGAATCCGGATTTCAAAATACCTGAACGACCATTTCTACGTATGAATTATTCTGATGCTATTGAATATTTGAAAAAGAACAACATTACGAAAGATGATGGAAGTTTTTATGAATTTGGTGAAGATATACCAGAAATGCCAGAACGGAAAATGACTGATCAAATCAATAAACCGATTATGTTATGTCGTTTTCCGGCTAATATAAAATCATTTTATATGTCGAAATGTCCAGAAGATCAACGTTTAACGGAAAGTGTTGATGTTCTGTTGCCGAATGTTGGTGAGATTGTCGGCGGATCGATGAGGATTTGGCAACTGGATGAACTATTAGAAGGGTAGGTCTTTTTTATTGTTAGTCTCAAAAAGAAGTTTACTCCAGCCAACACTATTTTATGCCTCGGACCTTATCAGATTATTTTCAGTAGAGTAAATGGATTAGAATACGTTTATAGGTTTGAAAAAAATTGATTCTTGGAAGAAATTTTCAAGCCTCTAAGCTTATCAGAATATTTTCGGTAGAATATTAATAGCATCGAATCCCAAGTTAAGGTTTAAAAATAAGGGATACGGTTCAATTTTTTCCAGTAATCTAAAGAAGCTGAAAAATCGTGTCAGAACATCAAAGGAGATGGTTATTTTTTCCCCTCATTTATTCAATTATTCGTTGTTACAGATATAAACGTGAAGGTATCGACCCCAAGCCGTACTTCTGGTATACAGACCAAAGGAAATATGGTACATGTCCACATGGTGGTTATGGTTTAGGCTTGGAACGCTTCTTGTGTTGGTTACTCAATCGTTACCATATTAGAGAAGTGTGTTTATATCCACGTTACTTAAACCATTGTAAACCATAAATCCAATGTAAGCTTTTACGGCAGGTTTTCTATTTTTTTTTCTTAAATTTATTGCTTCAATTGTAACATTCTAAGAAATTAAATGCAATAAAGCTGGTGGTAAATTATTTCATGTTTCATTGTAGAGGAGCAAATATGTATTTTTTGGTTCGGCTTGAAATCAGTTTGACCTCGATCGTATCCCAGTCCTACGCTAAATTCTCAAAACAATGGGTTATTTTTGTTTAATTAGAGACTAAACAATATTGGAGCTGTATAAAAGTTTTTGATAATGTTAATTGTCGAGGGAAGCTTTTTATTGGACTTTCAGTACGTCATTTTTTAAATTTATTGCGATAGAAGTCAATTTTCATTTATCAAATACAAACAATTACAAAGGTTTCACATACTATTTGTGTGGATTGATGCGTGAGCTGCTTACATGCTCACTAAAATGAATTCATCAACCAAAGGGGTACTAAATTTGACATTACGCTCTCCCAGGATCGTAAGCGAATATATGGGCACAAACAAATAAATCCCATTTTTTTGACATTTTCATGTGAGGAATTCCTAAATTTAGTGTTGTTCTCGATTACCGTTGCTTTGATGCCTTTCCTTATTCTTTGATATGGCTGGATATTTTGTTGATGTTGCCTCATATGTCCCGGTATGTTCCTTATTTTGGTATCTAAAAGACGATTAATTTCATCAATATAGGTTCATTTCAGACAGAAGGTACTTTATAGGTACCTGCTTCTTTGTTCTCTTGGGTTTAGTTTTAGTGGGTAGGTTTCTAATGATTTTCTCGTCTTAAGAGCTCTTCATATGTGTAAATGGAATAATTGTGTCTGTTGTTCATATTTGTGTTGTTATTTATTTATTTATTTACAAAACGACAATGTTCAAATGTATTTAAAAATTTCATCATTCTGTTTACGTTAAATTAAAAATGAGAAGAGTGTGTATCCATTTGAGCATTTGCTCTAAATGAACCGTTCGACGAACGGGTCTGAACGCCAATGTGTAGAATCCAAAAATCAGTGCTTGCTTGTCTGCCCGTTCGCGTTTGAGCAAAAACCATTCGCCACATGTTCTTGGTTGTCGAATACTCAAAAGGATACGCAACTTTATTATTGTTATCCGGGGAATCCCCATTTTTTATACACAAACTAATCCCCTCTTAAGCGACATTTTTGGTTTATAAACGTGTCTCGACGGCCGCTGGAAATAATTCTGCATCGCAATTCCTTAATTATTGAGTTGAATTCGTCAATTCGATTATTAACAACTTAATTAAGCGATAATTAACAATTGTCAAGATGTCAGAGGCAGAAGGATCCGGTAAGTTTTCATTTACATATATTTCACTTTAGTACCGGAAAATCAAGTTTCCACCATAATTTCGAATAATTACAACAAACACATTATCTTTTTTAATGTATTTGTTGCTTTCAAAATCTAACATATTTTGTGCTTCAAATGATATAATTTTGAAGTACAAATATTGCATCATCTTCCAACATTTGTGATTATCTCTATAGAGATACAATACAATACAACAATATTATAATATTGTTGTAAACTGTATTTTAGGTAAATTAAAAAAAAAACAAGTCACTTTAATGCTCTCAGGATTAGAGAACGGATTCCTCATTGTTTTATACATTTTTGTTATACTCTAACTCCAGTTCTAGAGTAGCCCTTTACGTTAAATATTTACAATAGTCCTTGATAAATATCAAAAATAATAAAGAGATAGATATATTTATGCAGAAAAATAATTGGCAGAACTGATAAGATCTCTCAGGCTGGAAATCCCAGCCTTTATCTATAACATGGCGCCTGCAATTTTCCAAATCTGCGTCAATATGTTTTGCATTTGTTGTAATTGTTTAAAAAATTAATAGCCTAATTGTTTGATAATTAAAAATGGTTTCATTTATACATATTTAATCTTAGAACAGGAAAAATTATTTTTAAATTATTCATAATAAAAACGTGATTTTTTGGAAATTATCCGCGTTTCTGTTGAAGTCCATCGTATTTCATGATTTAAAACGATGCGATTTTAAAGAAAATTGTTGCATCATCTTCAAATAAACTTTCAAATTTTTCATATTACTGTGCTTATATTTGTTAATGCAATTAGAAATGATGCATTAAAAGTTAATTTATTTAGGCATTATAATAATTTATTTCAACAATCCACCATCCTGTTTTTGTGAATCTAAACAACCACAGATAAATATATCCAGAGATAAATAAACAACAAGCCACTTGGTGGTCCTTCGTGACGCATATTCAAACGGATTTGTGGTTCTCAAACGGGGGATCCCCGGCCTTTATTTACGACTCAGTCCATGTTAATCGCCATACTTTGTGTTTGGGGACGTGGTAGTAACGGTGAACAGCTTTATTAAGTAACAAACTATAATTGTCAGTATGTTAGGAACAGAAGGGTCGTGTAAGTTATCATTTACATATGTTTAACTTCAGTACCGGAAAATTAATTTTTCACCATAATTTCGGATAATTTACAAGAATTATATTATTTATTAAAATTATCCTTATGATTAGTTATTTCAAAATTAGTGAACTTTTTTGTTTTAAATGGTGTCATTTTGACGAACAAATATTTCATCATCTTCCAACGTATACGTTTACGTTTGCGGGCAATTTTTAATTTCTTCAGTTGCGTATACGCTTACGCTTTTGTTGGCGTCTTTACCTTATGGTTCGGACTAGGTCCTTGCATTATAGTGTACTTACAATGGTCATACAGATTGTTCAATTATGGAAATGTTTTTATTAAAATGTAAAATTTTTTGGAACCAAAAGTTTTTTTGTTTCTATAAATCGTCTGGGTCGTGTTGTGCATGAATTACCCAAGTAATCCGGAGGACTGTAATGCTGGATACGTTTCCTACGTATTCTCAACTTCAATTCTTTCCGACTGTATTTTTGATATGTATTTTATTATCGGATAAAATTTGCAACTCAAATAATAAAAAGACAAATATGTACACATATATGTTTATATATAGCTAAAAAAAAAACGGTGATAAAAGACGATAAGAGGTCTCCAGTTGGAAATCCCAAACTTTATCTACGTGTCAGCTCCTGTGAATTGCCATATATTGAATGAGAGACGTGTCAGTCGCCTTAAATGTGTTAATTAATAAACTAGTCAATACTTTAACCGTTTTTGAATGATAAGTAGAGATTGTTATTAACATGTTTGCAGTAGAGAGGTCTTGTAAGTTTTAATTTGAAGATCTTTAACTTCAGTACATGAATAGTTATTTACTGTACGAGGTGGTTAAGTCGTACTTTATCCGCGAGTGGAGAAAGGGACTTTACCACCGTGTGCAGTACAAGATTTTTTTCAATACTTGCAATTCAAACTTTTTTTTAAATTTGTTTCAATTTTCTAATAAATTATGACATTAATTATTCATACAGTTGTCAATCGTTGTTGGTTGCTATTTGATTTCTCTAAACGACAAGCAATTATTTTTCTATATTTGCTATTGGTTGCTATGGAGTTTACTCACCCCAACGGTAAAGTAGACACTTTACCGTTGAGGTGGGTAAAGTGCTACTTTACCATCGAGTTTTTAGTCGATAAAGTAGGACTTTAACAGCAAGTATTGAAAAAGATCATTTTTTTTAATTATTCCGATTTTTTCCACGTTTAGAATAATATAATTTTGAAGAGGGATATTATCGTTTAGTAAATTTTCAAAATTTCCGTATTTTTTTGTGATTGTATTTCCTATAATATAAGAAAACAATTCCAACATAGGAGGTCCGAATGGCTCCGAGTGTCTTTGTTTGTGCGTCAGCATTTGAATAAACAACCGTTCGCCTCATGCTCAAATGGGTACGCGTCTTTAGAATTCCCAGGGGGAGTCCCCTTTATGTACAATTCTGTCCAAGTTTCAGAATAGCTAGTCGGCAAAACGCGTTTCCAAAAAATATTCAATATTTTCATATTACAATGTGATTATTTCTTTTTCATCAAATTTCTAGCAATTTACACATCTGAGAAGAACGGTTCTGATGAAAATGGTGATGGCAGTGAAGCGAAACCATTCAAAACAATTCTACAAGCAATGAGATTTGCACGTACCGAACCATTCCCACCAATCTATGTTGATAATAAAGATGATAAGAGTCAAGAGAAATATGAATTGGCATCGAAATCACAATTGAAGAAAATCCAAAAGATTTGGGAACGTGAGAATTATAAAGAAGCAGATGCTGCCAAAAAAGAAGAAGAAGATGCCGAGAAACGTGCTAAGAATTTGGAAGAAGCCAAAAAAATTGTAATAGTTGAAGATAAAACATTACCAACCGCTAAACGGATTAAGATCAATGAAGGACATAAATATCGCAATGAACGTGTTAAAATTTATGGTTGGACGCATCGTATACGTCGTCAAGGCAAAAATCTAATGTTTATAACATTACGTGATGGTACTGGTTTCTTACAAACTGTACTCAATGATAAATTATGTCACACCTATAATGCTTTAATTCTATCAACTGAATCATCGGTTATATTATTTGGTATAATTAAAGAGGTGCCTGAAGGCAAAACAGCACCTGGTGGTCATGAATTACATGTCGATTATTGGGAATTGATTGGTTTAGCACCACCGGGTGGTGCTGATTCGATTTTAAATGAACAAGCATTACCGGATGTACAAGCCGAGAATCGTCATATTATGATACGTGGCGAGAATACATCGAAAGTGTTACGGATGCGTTCCGTACTGTTGGAGGCATTCCGTGCTCATTATGCCGATCGTGGTTATTGTGAAATAACACCACCCTCTATTGTACAAACGCAAGTTGAAGGTGGTTCTACTTTATTCAAGATGGATTATTTTGGTGAAGAAGCTTATTTAACACAAAGTTCCCAATTGTATTTGGAGACTTGTTTACCATCAATGGGTGATGTGTATTGTATTGCTGAGAGTTTTCGTGCTGAACAAAGTCGTACACGTCGGCATTTAGCTGAATATACACATGTTGAAGCTGAATGTCCCTTTATAACATTTGAGGATTTATTAGCACGTTTAGAAGATTTAGTATGTGATGTTGTTGAACGTGTACTAAAATCACCATATGGTCATATTGTTAAAGAACTGAATCCGGATTTCAAAATGCCCGAACGACCATTTCTACGTATGAATTATTCTGATGCTATTGAATATTTGAAGAAGAACAACATTACGAAAGATGATGGGAGTTTTTATGAATTTGGTGAAGATATACCAGAAATGCCAGAACGGAAAATGACTGATCAAATCAATAAACCGATTATGTTATGTCGTTTTCCGGCTAATATAAAATCGTTTTATATGTCGAAATGTCCAGAAGATCAACGTTTAACGGAAAGTGTTGATGTTCTGTTGCCGAATGTTGGTGAGATTGTCGGCGGATCGATGAGGATTTGGCAACTGGATGAACTATTAGAAGGGTAGGTCTTTTTTATTGTTACTCTCAAAAAGAAGTTTACTCCAGCCAACACTATTTCATGCCTCTGACCGTATCAGAATATTTTCGGCAGAGTTTAATAGCATCTAATTCCAAGTTATAACTTGTATAGGGAGTAAAAATAGGGATAAGGATCAATAATTTTTTTCCAACATCAAATTCGCCTTTGTCTATGGTTTGTGTGTCTCTGATAGAATTAATAGTCCGTAATGAGCTATTACTCCTTACCAAAGTTGAACGCGCCGATGGTTTTTTTAAAGTCCTTAACTAGCCTTCTTATTTTTTCCATTGATTCTTCAATTGCTCGTTGTTGCAGGTATCAACGAGAAGGCATCGATCCCAGTCCGTATTTCTGGTATACAGACCAAAGGAAATATGGTACATGTCCGCATGGTGGTTATGGGTTAGGCTTGGAACGCTTCTTGTGTTGGTTACTCAACCGTTACCATATTAGAGAAGTGTGTTTGTATCCACGTTATTTAAACCATTGTAGACCCTAAATTTAATGCTTCTGTTCCAAACCACATTTATAATGCTTTGATTGTAACTCTTTAATATTCATTCTAATAAACGCAAATGCAAATTATCTCGTGTTTAATTACTTTTTCTATTCTGTGTATTTTCAACAGTTAAATTGAAAAGGAGTTGTAGGCGAAAAGATAGTCTGGTCTTCGTCTGTTACAAAGTGATTGTTGAAACAATAAAGACACTGTTTTAGTAATTGATGATTGCAGGGCTCAAGCATCTATAGCGCCTCCCTTCCTCCTAGCTACGCCACTGTTTCGAACGTATCCATCGATAAAGATCGACGTACTGCCTCCCATGTGCTCGAAAGAGAGAGGGAGAGAGGCAAACTTATATGAACAATTTTGAGGTTATTGCGATTTTTTTTAAAATTATTTTTGGCAACAATTAAATATTTTTCATATATTGGCAACGTTGTTTCAAGGTCATCAATGGTATAGGCAATTTGACATTTTAAAATTTTCATAAACAATTTTTTTCAGATTTTTTAGCACTTTCATGTTTTATCAATGGCAACTGAAGAACATTTGAATTTATCCAAATTTATAAAATCAGTTCATGAACAATTACGTCGAAATACGACAGTCTACGGTGAACATAATGCATGGCAACAACACTGTAAAAATGATAATATTTTACAAAAATACTCAGCAGCAATGCAACAATTATCTGTAGATTATTGGGAAAATAATTATAAACAAAATACGAAAGCCATATCGAGAATTTCGTGGATATACGATTATTGTATTCAATATTTTTTCGGTAACTTATTAATTGAACATCGTCAAAAAGAATTAGAAATTGCAAAGAAAATCAATTTGAATATAGAAAACGTTAAAATAGACTCCAATATAAACAGAGATCGCATATTAAAAGTGTTAGATGTTGGGAGTTGTTATAATCCGTTTAAGAACTGCCAAAATTTCGATGTCATACCAATCGATATAGCACCAGCTACTGACGATGTTTATAAATGCGATTTTCTCAATTTAAAACTGATATCAGAACATTGTGACCTAACAAACGAAATTACACAATTAACAATCAATTCTATGGATATAATCATATTCAGTTTATTATTAGAATATTTACCAACAGCAAATCAACGTTTGAATTGTTGTAAAAAGGCGTACGATCTGTTAAAATATGAAGGCATTCTCATTATAATAACACCAGATTCAAAACATATAAATGCTAATAGTAGAATTATCAAATCGTGGCGATATATTTTAGCTAAAATAGGATTCTCACGTATCAAATACGATAAATTACCACATTTACATTGTATGGTTTTTAGGAAATGTTTGAAGAAGGCGATCGTTGAGCGTTGGGCAATTTTAAAAGACCCCACCCAATTTATACAAGAAATGGTAATTCCGCAAGATTTCAATAAAACTAATAATAATGATAATAAAACTGATGATTGTTATAAATTTGATAATTGTGATGTAGAGTTGTTTGAAGAACTTCCTTTTACATAAAAAAATCGTGTTTTTATTTCAAATTTGCCACATTTTTATTCCTCTAGACGTTGTTGCCAAATTGTGCGCTATTTCGATTGGCAAGTGTGCGACATGCTGGCCAACCTATCTGGGGAAAATTCAAAATAATCGAAAAAATGTCAGTTGGAAACTGTTGAATTGTGTGTTGTGTATGTTGCAACATTTTATTATTTATTCAAACCATGAAACATTAAATTAATGAATCATCAATTAAATATTTGTAATTAAATTGAGAGAATTTTACAGTATTTTTCTAATAACAACGAAAATGTCTTTGAGTGCAAGTGCTGAGAATTTAACATTAGAAACACAGGTAATTGAACAAAACCATAATCGTGTGTGTCTCTGTGGTTTTCCTTTTTAATTAGGGTTGGGCAGACTCTTTAATATTCTATTTGCCTAATTTTTAATTATTTAATTAATTAATATTGTTTTTAATATACGTTTGTTTGTTTGTTTCTATTGTACGTTAAAGGAATATGATGGTTCGAGTAATATGTGTTTAGAATTGGCATTAGAAGGTGAAAGGCTATGCAAAGCTGGTGATTGTAGAGCTGGTGTGGCATTTTTTCAAGCTGCAATACAAGCAGGAACTGACGATTTACGTACATTAAGTGCCATTTATAGTCAACTTGGAAATGCGTATTTTTATTTAGGCGATTATACAAAGGCTATGCAATATCATAAACATGATCTAACATTGGCCAGGTAACAATTATTTTATGAATTAATTTCTAAAATATAATCATTTTTTTTAATTTAAAGAACAATGGGTGATAAATTAGGTGAAGCAAAATCATCAGGAAATCTTGGTAATACATTGAAAGTAATTGGACGATTTGATGAGGCTGTTGTTTGTTGTAAAAGACATTTGGAATTATCACGAGAATTAGGTGATAAATTGAGTGAGGGTCGTGCTTTATACAATTTGGGTAATGTTTATCATGCTAAAGGTAAACATATTGGTCGTGTTGGTTCTAAAGATCCCGGAGATTTTTCTGATGATGTGAAAATTTGCCTACAGGAAGCCGTTAGTTATTACGAGTAAGTTTATAAAGAAATTGTTTAACAGTAGTGATTTCTCTTGGGATTCAGTTTTTAAAACAAACAAGTTTTAAATTAATGCACATCTTCACCTAAATCATTTTTAAACATATCAATAGCATATTGAATGAGGATTGTTACAAAAAGCATCACGTTTCCAGTACCGTTTCCAATATTTCGCACGTTGCAAGTTAATTTTCGATTCTTTAAATTAATCAAGTTGTATGTAATGGATGTAATGCATTGTAAAATTTACACCATAACAAAACTGAAGGACGCTCCATTTTAGGGATTTGTTTCAAATTTTTAATCACTACAAAGCAGAACTTATCTACTTTTCGGCCCAATTTGAACTTTAATCATTTAAATACATATGTAGGTGGAATCGGGTGCTCTCAAGAAAAGAATATCTGGATTCGAGTACTTTTTCTTTCGAGTACAAAACTTTAAACATAATTACCAGTTAATCCAAGAATTTTGTGATAATAATGATAATTTTGGTATTTTAAAAAATAATATAAATAATGATAAATAAATGAGCTTTAAACAGTACGTCGGACACAGAACATAAACTATCTAATGAACAAAAATCTCTAAAGCTATTAACAGCGAAAGAAATGAATTTTATCCAAAATCTGTAAATAAGATTTGTTTTAATTTTACGGCAATTTGAGAGTCTATTTATTATTAGTAGCATTCTTATTTCCGTTACTTTGTAACTGTAAAATGTAAATGCTTTTATTTTTCATTAAAAGTTTCTTTATCGGTTGTAAATTACAGAATTACTTATAAGCGAAATAGATTATAATAGATTAGGAGGTATTTATTTAAAGATCGTTTGGAATCGATTTCATGCGATAACTACTCGACTAGAGTAATCGAGTTTTTGAATACATTTGAATAGCTTTATCATCCAGAATATCACCATTTTCCAAATTACATTCAAATTTCTGGCAGCTGAACTAAATTCATTAACAACTAAACCACACGTAATAAAAACTTCCGATATTCATGATTCTTTGTGTAGCGGAAAGTCCTACACTACCGTCACCCTAAGGTTCACATAGAATAAATTAATAATGCCTTTAATTAAATGTTCAATAATTGTTGATTTGTGTAGGAAACTATAAGGCTATGAATGGAAATAATAAAATACCGATATATTTAGAAATAAACAGTTTTATTAATAAAATTTGGAAATAATGAAAAATCAATATTCTACAAATCGTCCCTAGTACCGGCTAGTGTGCAAAATATTGTTTAAATAAGGCAATAACCACAAAAATATTCATTGGACAATTCCGAAATATTGGTACAAGCCTCATGAACCCAAGTTTTGCAATTTACACATTGTACCCAACCTTCTTCGTGAGATTCAAGGCACAAAGGGCAAATTGCAAAACTTGGGTTTTCGTCTGTTTTTTTTTTGCCTTTCTTGCAAACTCCTTTTCCAAAAGCACTTATTCTATCATTTAATGTCGCTTTAGGTATATTGTATCTATGTGTAGACTCATCTCCTTGCTTAGTACCTTTTGTATAGCTCTTTGAATATTGGTATGATCACAAGTGCCTTTCTTTACCTTCGTTTCACCTTCATTACCCGACATCATTTGTGTAGTTACATCACAAAGAAATTAAACCACTTAAAAATGCAGTCAAATAGTGGACGGTACTGTGTGACAATTTTGTGGCCGGTACTGTAGGAAACGGAAAAAAATGTAATGTTCGCTCAGTAATTAAATATAATGCTTGAAGTGTGATAAAATTATGCTTCATGATACCTAAATAAGTAATCAACAGTTAACGCGTTTTACTTTCGTTGAAATAGCCGAATAACCTTTGATAATAAGCCACCGAACTTTACTTATGTATCGTATGTTCATAGCGCGCAACATAATAAAACCCTGCATTGGCAGTTAACCTGTTACGAGAGGACGTCGCCGCACAGGGCACGTTATTATGAGACCGAACATCAAAAAATGCCACGCACCCTGTATCTCCATTTGGGGTAGAATTTGGGAAACAGTAACTGGCCGGTACTGTAGGACTTTCCCCTATAAGTAGCAGAAACCAGTCTCAACAATTTTTTTAATTTGTGCTCGTCCTGAGATTTAGGAGAGAAAAGTTGTAATTAAAATTAATCAATTTTTTCAAAATATCTTTAAAACAGCTCAATATTTTTTAATTATTGATCAATTAGTCGTACGGTAGAACATATTTTTCTCTCCATTTTAGCGTTTAGAGATACAACTTATTATATGCATTTTTTTGGTCTTCACCTTTTTCCTCACCATTAGCAAATTAAAAATAAAGTTGTCCTTTTTCTTTTTTTTTCTCTAATATCACAATTTGAGGAAGATATCTTGAATTTAACCACTGGAAATAAGCTTCAATTATTCATAATAATAAAATAACAACACGCAACTTTTATTTCTCAATTAACTACTTATGTAAAAACTACAACCTTCAGTTTCTCCCTGAAATTTGCGAAAGAATAGGTTTCCTTTTGAAAGGTCTTCTCTGTATATGCACCAAAAATTGTGAGAACCTCAATTTTGTAACCCAAAAATAAAGGACATTTAAGGAAAGAAGGAAAAACTTTGTCGAATCAGAAATTTTTTTAAATACCGTTGCGCATAAGAAATTGACTTGCAACATGTATATTAGACTGTATCAGAAAAATCGACTATTATTTTTTTCAAAAGGCACATTGCAAATATTGTTCTGGATGTCGAAGCAATGGGCCTGTGAAAATATAAGCTCTTAATTTTAATGTCTACAGGTGCCTCATCGCGATTTTCTATTTCCCATTTGATTAACATGGGAAAAAGATTCTCTTGCGCTTTGGAATTTTATAGCTCACATTCGAAACAATATTTCGAAATGACTGAACTTCACTCTTATACAAAATTTAACGCTCTGCAAAAAAGATCTCTTACAATTTTTTGATATATTTATTTTTTCAAAATTTATTCAACTTTGATGGTAAATATTTAAATTTATCCAGTTTTTTGACACAAGCATCAACTTTTTGGGAAAATTTTATAGAACATTTTTGTAGATCATTTTATTCTCTATAACTTATCTCTATAAAAGTTTTCGATATTTCTTACAGATAGTAAGTTATTTGCAATGAACTGATTTTTTTTATTCTAGAAATTTCTAGTAATATTTTCGCATTCAGTACTGTGAGTCAAATAACTTTCGACCTGTAAAAAATATCAAAAACTTCTATAAAGATAAGTTATAGAGAATAAAATGCTCTACAAAAATGTTCTATAAAATTTTCCATAAAGTTGATGATTACGTCAAAAAATTGGAAAAATGTAAAAATTTACCATTAACTTTGAATAAATTTTGAAGGACTAAATATATCAAAAAATTCTAAGAGACCTTTTTTGTAGAGCGGTAAATTTTGTATAAGACTATATTTTAGTCATTTCGAAATATTGTTTCGAATGTGAGCTATAAAATTCCAAAGTGCAAGAGAATCTATTTCCCATGTTAATCAAATGGGAAATAGAAAATCGCGATGAGGCACCTGTAAATATTAAAATTAAGAGCTGATATTTTCACAGGCCCATTGTTTCGACATCCTGAACAATATTTGCAGGGTGCCTTTCGAAAAAAAAAATAGTCGATTTTTCTGATACAGTCTAATGTATACAGTAATGGCAAATGAAACAGACATATTGTAACAGGAACAATACAGCGACTGGCTGCATCTCATGTATACATTAAAAATGAGTGAAATCGTTGGAATATAAATAAAATAGTATAAAATTTAATCAAATAATTCAATGTAATAGCAAAAGTATCGTTTACGATTTTTCTACAGCTGCTTGATATAACAACTTGTCCAATAAAAGTCAAGATAACAGTTATTAAACGTTATCAAATTGTTATTACAATAAAATTAATAAAATGATCTTTTCGTTGAATTATTTATTATGTTTGTTTTGTAAATTTATTACTCTGTTATCATTAATCAATGATAAAGGTATCTCTTTTTTTTATAGGGAAAATTTGGAATTAATGAAAGAATTGGATGATGTAGCTGCACAAGGTAGAGCATGTGGTAATTTAGGTAACACATTCTATCTATTAGGTGATTTTGCAAAAGCCATATATTATCATGAAGAACGTTTATCAATTGCCAGACAATTTGGTGATAAAGCAGCTGAACGTAGGGCGCATAGTAATTTAGGTAATTCCCATATTTTTATGGGACAATTTGAAGAAGCCGCCCATCATTATAAGTAATAATTTAAATAAGTTTCCAAAATTGATAACTATTAATTGTTTTATTTATTTGATAATTTAGACGAACCCTATCCCTCGCCCAAGAATTAGGCGATCATGCTGTAGAAGCACAAGCATGTTATAGTTTAGGAAATACATATACTTTATTAAGAGACTATGAAACTGCCATCGAATACCATTTAAGACATTTACTAATTGCACAAAATTTATCGGATCGTATTGGTGAAGGTCGGGCGTGTTGGTCGTTAGGTAATGCACATGCTTCATTAGGTAATCATGAGAAAGCATTACATTTCGCTAAGAAACACCTACAAATAAGCAAAGAGGTAATTTATTGATTTTTCTTTTAAATTTTTATATGGTAAAAATAAATGATTGTAATTAGTTGTGTGATCCAATGGGCGAGGCGACAGCTAAAATGAATATTGCCGATTTAAGAAAAATATTAAATCTACCCGATAGTCCAGATCTGTTTGATACAGCATCATCTAAAAGTACAACACCACAAGACGAACAACAAATGAACGAATTAACTCACCAAAGGATACAAAGGGTGAGACGTGAAAGCATGGAACAACTTAGTCTTATTAAGGTAGTGCTTTTTTTGTTATTTTTTTAACAATTTTCCACATTTAGTGCAACGTAAGTCTTTTTGTATTTTTTTTATTACAAACGAACAAATCAATGTTGAAATAGTGCCAAAATTTTTATATTTTTATTTAATCTTAAAATAGATGTGATAAAAGAGAGGAAAAAAAAATAAATTCGGTTGTACATAAATTAGATGAATATATAGCAAACACAAATAAAGCTACGTCAAATATTTGCAATGAAGTAAAAACGTTTTACGTAAATAATTAGATCCGGCTTAGATATGTCGTGTTCGGTGTTGCAAACTGTTAGTGTCTTTTATCGGTGTTATTAATCTATTTATAATTGATTTTTCTTTTAAATGTTATTCTATTTACTTGTTTGTTGATACAGTTAACACCTGACGGTAAACAACGTCCTGGTTTATCTTTACCAGCGCCTGGCAATAAATCACCAACACCCACAACAAAAAACGAGGACGAAGACTCATTTTTCGATTTATTATCAAGATTTCAATCGAAACGCATGGACGACCAACGTTGTTCACTTATAGTAACTGATAATAAAGAAAACACCAATGTTGTTAATTTACCAAATAGTAATAGTAATACAGTAAATAATAATAATAACAATAATAATAATATTAATAATAATAACAATAATAATAATAATGAGGGTCCAGATGATTTAATTGATATGATAGCTGGTATGCAAAGTAAACGTATGGATGAACAAAGGGTAGCATTACCAAATCTACCTGGTCTACAATCAACAACAAAATTACAAAAACTCAGTGAATCACGTAATAATGATGGTAGTAGTGGTAGTGGTACAAATGGTGGTACTACGACCGGTGGTAGTAATATACCAGATGATAACTTCTTGGATCAATTAGTACGTTGTCAAGATAGTCGTTTAGAAGATCAACGTTCACCATTACCATCATTAACACCAATCATTGTGGATGCTGAAAGTGATTCAGTACCACCAACAACAGCAAATACGAAGAAGAGTGGTGCTACTGTACCCGATGAAGATTTCTTTTCATTAATAATGCGATTTCAATCGGGACGAATGGATGATCAGAGGGCTGCCGTGCCTCGTATGGAACACAGGTAAAATCAATTTTTAATAGAATAAGGTTTATCAAAACATATATACAGTGACGGCAGATGAGATAAGCAATTAAGAAAAGATTTCGGTGCCGTTGTTTCGTGGATTTGTTGGACGATATCGGGATATATAATTTTTGTAGGGTTGTTAAAAAAATATGAACCACGGTAGAAATCATGTATGAAAAGGGAAGATATCAGAGGCGGTTCCATATCTTAAGGCAATAATGTTCTTTCAATTTTTGTCCCAGGCCACACCACTGGACCTAGTTTCTAGTTACTTAATTTGTTTCATTTTAATTGAGTTAGGGCGGTTACTACGATGCGCAGAATAAATAAAAGTTAGGTTTTTTAACATATATTTATGCTGGCTAATATACCCCACTTTATCTTCGTTGATTTCTACAATTCCCACTTTCTAGTTCCAATACATTTAGGAATTTTGAAGTCTTAAGTTGGTATTAGAATAGTGACGCATGGCGCAACAGAATTCAAAAATTATAACAAAGAAAGCACGTTTCTTTTGTAAAATGTTTCTTTGTTAAAATATAGAAACTTGGGACAGGTCTAAACAGATGTTTTTTATATATTGCAACCCTGGAATTTGCCAATTTTCAGGTAGATCACCCTTTTAAAAGCCATCCTTCTTCTAATATTATGAATCATAATGAAAACCGTGAAATATTCATTCGTTTTACATATTTTTATAAACTCTTTATTTGTCCACAAAAATTAAACAAGTTCTTGTTACAATGTATTGCAGCATTTCTTTGTTTATTTACATAATTCCAATAATGACTTGTTGACTAGTAATGAAGGGATGCGTTATCATTCCGCAAAAATTTTACTTTCAAAATAAACGGCACAATTAGATACACCGGTAATAACATTTTGGAATTTCCCAATTTTCAGGTAGATCATCCTTTTAAAAGCGATTCATTTTTCTAATATTATGAATCTTGTTAGTTTAGATTGTCAAAAATTTCTTTATTTTTCAAGGATTTAAATATTCTTCTACTTCACACTAAATCAAACATTTTCGTTTTATAGTAAATATTTCTTTGTTTATTTACATAATACATATTTTCAATACCTCTTCAATTATCTTTAGAAATTTACAAGTTCAAGTTCAAATCCTTTTTGTCTAGACTTCATTTTTCAAATTTCCCTCCACCTTTTTGTCACCAGAAAAATAACAGCCAATACGGAAGAGAGTTAAAGTTGAGATAAAATTCTGTTAAAATCTTCGGCTCAAATCGGCGCAGTTACCGAAAATCTTAACAGCATTTTATTCTCGACTTGTAGAAACGAAAATTCTACGATTTATACCGACATAAAATATATCAGAGAATATTTGACGGAATAAACCGAATTGTAAAATTCGCCCTTAGAAGTCGTCGAATTAATGTCGTTTTCTTTGCAATTTATAGCGTGTCTTATTACTGTATACAGTGAAGGCATTCTGTCTAAGCACATATCGAAAAATTCTCTATTTATAAACCGAAATAGTGTTACAAAAGTGTGCCTAAAAAAATTATAATTAACTACAACACAGTCACTCTGCAAAATATTACCTTTACACAAAGGATTTGATCAAACTAAAAAATTTTTCAGTTTCGAGCTTTGATAGTCATATTTTTTTATCTACAAAGTTGTGAAGATGTAAGAACGAGCCCAGTTCTTAGGACCCCTTTTCTTAATTGATAATGTGAGATTTCGACTGTCTCCGTTTTTGAGAAAATGCTCTGTAAATGCATTATTTTCTCTAGAATTACAGAAAGGGCGGCATCTCAGACTAGGCTTAGGGCGTCTTCGTAGTTAAATCTGCCACTGTATTCAAAAAACTATCACCTTAATCGTAAGCGAGCAGGAAGTTTGAGGATAAGAATACGCATTCAGTTGTCTGTTGTTTTTCTGTTTTCCTCTGTTATAAACTTGTTTTTTTTAACTGAAACTTCTTTAGACGCCTACCGCCATTTATGATTTTTGTATTTATAAATTATCTAGGCGACCCGGCAGACTTCGACCCGCCCGTTCATTGGTTTATATTCACAAAATTAACAATATTAATTCTATTAATTAAATCATAATTCGGCAAAACATCGAAATGTTTGAACAAATTATTGTTTAATTGTAAGACGTCAAGGAAAGTGAGGTTAGAATCTCTGTTATTTACATTTGGAAATAAAACTGCTAAAATTATCAAAACTTATTTCCACAACCGCTTATATTCCAACATATTGAAACTTTAATGCCCGATTTAACCCCCTTAGGGGTTGAATTTTTCAAAATCCATTCTTAGTAAGCGTCTACATCATGAAAGGAATATATCTGCCAAATTTAAAGTCGATCGTACGGATAGTTTCGGAGATATTGCGATGAGTCACTCAGTGAATCAGTGAATGGAAAACGGCTTATATAAGTAGGGGAAGGGGAGGCAAGATGGGCCCCCTAAAATTTTTGGTATATTTAAACATGTGGGGGCAAGATGGGCCTCTGTAATTTTTTTTAATTTTAATTTTTACAATTATTTATTTGTTGAGTAAAATCGTAAAAATTGTCTAATGTCTGTTAACTTCAATATCATGTCAATTAAAATAAAACTAAATAAAACCACAATAGTCAATTTTTTTAAGGGGGCTCATCGTGCCCCACATTTTAAAGTTTGTATTGTTCTACGGACGCTACATATTAACACGTAATATATGTATGTCAAGGGACTTAAAAACAATGAAACGATTAAAATAAAGTTAGATTATGAGCATTTTTTCCTTAAGGGGCCCATCTTGCCCCCCCTTCCCCTATAGATTACTGGCGTTAAATTATATATGAATATTGTTTTGAGATAAGTGAAATGCAGAAAAAGACAACTGCAGAAAAAAATCGAGCCTTCAGGCAACAACAGAAAGAAAACAATTCATTAATTGAATCCCACATAACCATATCCTAATCCTAAAAATGAACTTCATCTCTATCCTAAGAAGTTTCACTTCTAACGCGCGCTATTCCACGTACTTTCATTTATTTTTATATTTCCAGGATGGCGAATGGGAATATTCCGCAGGCATCGAATGACGTTTACAACAACTTAAAAAATAACGCATCTGGAAAGAAGAAAAAGTAAACCCAATTTTATACAACTCAACAATTACGTATTTGCTAGCTATATATTTTTTATATCCCTTTATTTTGTTATTATCACTACTTTAAGGTATATTAACTAATAATTATTTAAAAAAAAAGAAATGGAACTGCATTTATATACATATATATTCGCATTTTTTACTTAAAATTATTCCATTATTACAGTGTAGTTGATGTTAACCCATATGTTATAACGTTAATAATAGCAGATTTATATAATTTTACACAGAGAAACTCTTATCAATGTTGAAACTTTACAGTTTTTAAAAAGTTTACACTACTTGTCTCTGTCTCTCCCTCTCTCTATATATCTCTTTTTCAATGGGTTAATGTTGAATGTGCCAAACAAAAGTTCAATGGATTCACTGCTTGACTTGAAGTTTAAAATAATAGAATCGTTTTTTCTTTTCTGACTCGATATATGGAACAAATTTACGAAATAATAGTTGAATATTTGCCAAAGATATTTAATTCAATATAATACCCGTTTTATTATTAATTGTAATTATTTTTAAAATAGACTGTTGAGACTTCTTCCTCTATTATTATCGAAATATTATTGTATTACTAAAATATATTGTTACTTATATACATATATACTATATACACTTATATATTAAACTCTATGGTACAAACAGTAGAGTAAAGTTTTATTAAATGAATTTAAACAAAAACGTTAAAAATTATTTATTTTATTTAACACGTGCTAAAAATTGCTTATACCAAAGATAACTAGTAGCAGCACATAAACAATACCATGTAAAAACATACGATAAATGTTCGTTACGTAACGTTATTCGAGTTTGACCACCAATCGGACCCTCGGGTATATCAAAATCGTTGGTGGCATCCAGAAATACCGGTGCACTACCTGTTAGTTGTGACATCTCATTCAAATCCCTATAGAACCACAAATTGTCCTGATTTTGTGGTGAGAACTGTGGACGATTCTCGTGTAAACGCACGATACCAACGACATCGACTTCATCAGAAATTTGGCCGTTTGGGCGAGTTGTTGGATTCTTGCACGTTGCCGGCACCCAACCGCGATTAACTAGAATCGTCTCACTAAAATAACATTAAATTTAAACGATCTATTAGTGTAAATTCCTAAATAATCTACTTTCTATTAGATAATTTGAACGGTGTTATCACTAAGTAGCCTTGTGATTTATTAGTAGAACTCGACATTAATTGGCTTTTCGTCGACGCATCGCCGCGGACTAGCAAGGTTCTTGGCCCCATGTACAGCTCTTTATCGTGCAAGAACCGACCACGCACATGAACTGGCCTGTACTCCAAATCTTTCAAATCATCAAGACTAAAATTTCAGATATTTACAAACGTTTTTAAGGACTTTAACTAGAAATACTTCTCGGGTAGTTCAACTGGATCAAGATTCGTTAATTCTTTCAATTTCGCTATCAAATCTTCTTTCCATTTCTTGCGCTGAATTTGCCAAGTACCTAAGGCGAATGTAGATGCCGGAATCACCTGTAATTGGTAGATAGTTGATGAGAAAAACCACAAATAAGTTAGGAGGAGAGCACCAAAAGAGCCCACCCTAAAGGACCAATTTTACGGGTATTTGTAGTCTGACGCAATACCGGTTTCTTAACAGTTTGACACAAATTGGTCCTACTTAAATGCCGAGATAAACTGGCTTTTCGAAAATTAAGCGATTTTGATAACAAAGAAGACATCATCGGTGTTTACTTGGGCAATTTTGAGGTTATGTTGATATTTCTACAGAAGTCTAAATGTAGACCCAAAGATATGCCATTAATTTTGTAAATTACACAACTTACCTGCAGATATTGCCAATATTATTTAATAAATTTGACTTAATTAACAAATTAATTGTTAAAATTCTGTACAATTTGTTTAATATTTTAAATAAAGCTTTCCAAGGTTTGCTGATAAAGTTGGTAGCACTTTCAATCAGCTGTCACCTGTCATCACAATGTGCGACATTGAGGTTAAGTGAGTTGTCAGTGTCCGTGAAAATCGGAAAACTATGGAAAATTCGCTGCCAACATGTACAGTAGATGCAGTTTTACAAGAGACCAGAGATACAAGTCTATTGAAAGAGAAAGTAGTCGGTTACGATTGGAATCAAGGTCTAAATTATGATAAATTATTACAAAGTTATCTACACAGCGGTTTTCAAGCAACAAATTTCGGTTTAGCTGTTGAAGAGATC
Organism: Epicauta chinensis; assembly: GCA_021725515.1. Taxonomy (NCBI): domain Eukaryota; kingdom Metazoa; phylum Arthropoda; class Insecta; order Coleoptera; family Meloidae; genus Epicauta; species Epicauta chinensis. Next base: position 288,515 of record JAEDXX010000079.1, on the reverse strand, counting down.
AATAAAATGCTCGAATGTCGGTCGTTACCGATCCCAGATGATAAATATATCGATACGGAAGATCCGTTTATACAGCCGAAGACGAACTGTACGATTTTCTTGGGCTATACATCGAATATTGTGTCAAGTGGTCTGCGCGAAACAATCCGTTATTTAGTACAAAATAAAATGGTTGATTGTATTGTAACGACAGCTGGGGGTGTAGAGGAAGATTTTATTAAATGTTTAGCACCAACGTATTTAGGAGATTTTAATTTAAACGGTACATATTTACGACAAAATGGTATAAATCGTATTGGTAATCTATTAGTACCAAATGATAATTATTGTCACTTTGAAAATTGGATTATGCCAATTCTGGACGAAATGTTAACGGAACAAAACGACAATAAAGTCGTATGGACGCCGAGTAAATTGATAGCAAGATTAGGTGAAAAAATTCATAATGAAGAGAGTATTTATTATTGGGCAGCAAAGAATCAAATTCCCGTATTTTGTCCAGCATTGACGGATGGTAGCATTGGAGATATGATGTTTATGCATTCGTTCAAGAATCCTGGTTTAATATTGGATATTATATCGGATCTGAGACGATTAAATCTGATGGCAATTAAATCGATACATACCGGTATGATCATTGTTGGTGGTGGATTAGTAAAACATCATATCTGCAACGCAAATCTGATGGTATGTTTCTATTTATGTATTTCTGTTGCGATCAAATTAGCTATAAGGGCTCTTGTACTGCTTAAAAGAAGTCTAAACGTTATCATCCTCTAAAAAATCAACTTCGAGCAACTCATTTTTATTGTTTTTGTAATTTTGCAGAGGAACGGTGCCGATTATTGTGTCTATTTGAATACATCGTCCGAATTTGATGGTAGTGATTCTGGTGCGCGCCCCGATGAGGCCAAATCATGGGGTAAAATAAAGAGAGATGCAACTCCTGTAAAAATTTATGCAGAAGCTACTTTAATATTCCCCCTATTGGTTGCACAGACTTTTTTTAAGTATTTTACTAAGAAATAATCGTTTTTATAAAATAGATTTATTATAATAAAATAAACATTGATAATCGTTTTACAAAAATTACAAAATCCTCTGTGGAAGAATTCGATTGAATTGTAGCAAAATGTCATGCTCTTGATTTGAATCATTTTCCCAATAAAAAAAAACAAACAACTAGAAATTATTGTTGTAAATTCAAATTGATGAAATATGGCAAAATTTAAAATGAAACACGATATGTTGTCGAGTATTATTGACTTAAACTAATTGATTAATTTAATCAAAACTCCTATACTTCTCTTCTCGATTATAAATAAGAGAGAAGTTTATATTGTAAGGCCATTAATATTTTTGTTTAGATAATTCTACAGCTTTCGATAAGATAATTTGGACATCCATTGGTGGGAAGTTTTGTAATAATTTTAAATTGGACGGAAAATCACCGTTCAATAATTGATTTCTTAATATCACTATCATTGCACAACAAACATAAATCAAAAAATCGAAACGTGACTCATCAGCAAACAGTGTATCCCAAATTCGTAAAACATCAGGTAATGGGAATTCCTGAGATAACAACAGAGTGATCCACCTATTTGTGTGAAATAGAAAAAATTAGATCATAGGGATCTGATCGTGTACATACCCAGGAAAAAATATTTTGTCGAATCATATATAATCGTACAAGTTATTCATATATGATCAGATCCAAAAAATGCCCATGTCTAATTATATCTATTTATGCATTATCGTACATAAACATATCTGTTTTTGAAAAGAAAATAGGCTGCATACGGGGATCGAACCCATACATAACTATTAGACTGTATCAGAAAAATCGACTATTTTTTTTCAAGAAGGCACCCTGCAAATATTGTTCAGGATGTCGAAACAATGGGCCTGTGAAAATATCAGCTCTTAATTTTAATATTTACAGGTGCCTCATCGCGATTTTCTATTTCCCATTTGATTAACATGGGAAAAAGATTCTCTTGCACTTTGGAATTTTATAGCTCACATTCGAAACAATATTTCGAAATGACTAAAATATAGTCTTATACAAAATTTACCGCTCTACAAAAAAGGTCTCTTAGAATTTTTTGATATATTTAGTCCTTCAAAATTTATTCAAGGTTAATGGTAAATTTTTACATTTTTCCAATTTTTTGACGTAACCATCAACTTTATGGAAAATTTTATAGAACATTTTTGTAGAGCATTTTATTCTCTATAACTTATCTTTATAAAAGTTTTTGATATTTTTTACAGGTCGAAAGTTATTTGACTCACAGTATTGAATGCGAAAATATTACTAGAAATTCTAGAATAAAAAAAATCAGTTCATTCCAAATAACTTACGACCTGTAAGAAATATCAAAAACCTTTAGCAAGATAAGTTATAGAGAATAAAATGCTCTACAAAAATGTTCTATAAAATTTTTCCATAAAGTGATGGTTGCGTCAAAAAACTGGAAAAATTAAAAATTTACCATTAACCTTGAATAAATTTTGAAGAAATAAATATATCAAAAAATTGTAAGAGATCTTTTTTGTAGAGCGTTAAATTTTGTATAAGAGCGAAGTTCAGTCATTTCGAAATATTGTTCTCAACGTGAGCTATAAAATTCCAAAGTGCAAGAGAATCTTTTTCCCATGTTAATCAAATGGGAAATAGAAAATCGCGATGAGGCACCTGTAGATATTAAAATTAAGAGCTGATATTTTCACAGGCCCATTGTTTCGACATCCTGAACAATATTTGCAGGGTGCCTTTTGAAAAAAAAAATACTCGATTTTTCTGATACAGTCTAATAACTATATATTGATTAGATATGATTAGGTATCATCATATATAAACCTATTTATGACTGGAGATAGTCATACACGAACCTATGTATAATTATGTATAAATCCATATATAACCAGATACATGTTGCATTAATGCAGACATAATCAGATCCAATTATACATTATTCCATATATGATTATATATAATCATAAATGATCAGACAAAATCATTTTTTCCCGGGTGCACTATTAAATCGAGACAAACCTAAAACTGTAATATTGCGGTTTCAATTCGAGCTGTTGAAATTTGAGCCACACATCTAAATCACAATTCCTCAACTGTATCAATAAGCGACTCATCATCTTATTGATGCCATGATCGGTTTCATCTAAACTTTTGATAAAGAAATCCCGTATTTCCGACATCAAATTTGTGAAACAAAAGAAACTATCACTTTCTGCATGCTCTATGAGAAAAAAAATTACAATTACGCCAGATTATCGTTTTTAGCTATATCTACCTCGAAATGTGATGTCAGGATCTGAGGCGAATGCATGATAGATCGGACCAATAATTTCATTCATTCCTTGAACGTAACCTTGGCCGGGATTCAATTTCGCATACAGAAACAGAATACGTTCAACGACCTCCCAATGCGCCTCTTTACCTTCAGTCATCGGTGCATAATCTTCATTTGCTTTCTTTATCGATAAAGCGATCTAAATTATAACAAATCCAACTTGAATAATACAAAATTTCTGTTAAAAACCAAACAAAAAATTCGGTTTTTTTCGGGGCGGTGGAGAATTACCTGCTACTAATTACAAGCAGCATGTAAACATAGGTCTTCATTTAAAAACAATCAATCATAAGAGAAATCTTTCAATTCATCAGAAACCATAGATTTGTAATTTGTGATTATTTTTAAAGAATCTCACCTTCGTTATTCCTAAACCTTTCCGTTCAACGTTGGCACATTTCAAGACAGTCCTTTGTACGCGCGTATGTAACCGTTTATCGTCGTTACTATTTACAATTTCATAACATGGGAATTCGGTAGGTTGTTGAAAGAATGATATATCCGGACATAGACGACGTACATCCTTATCAATTTGTAATAAAACTTCATTGTCTTTAAAGAATGTCGACCATTGACTATCCGGATTGATATTCAACGGATGATCGCCTTGTGTCACATCACCGTTGGTTTCTTGTGATCCTGGCATAACAATCATTTCATCTATAATTTCATAATGAAAACATCTTAAAATGTTGAGTGATAAACAACAAAGAAATCACCAATGAATTGTTTGTACAATTTTCGTTTTTCTTCGAGAAACTCTTGCCATTCATTACGGTTTAATGGTAGGTAATTCAACAATAGACGCCAGCATAGCGCACGTTTACCTTGATCATCCGGTATACCTAAAAAAAGTCCGATAAAAAACCAGATTAATACGCCCCTTTTCAAATTATTATTAACATTACCGTTAAACGCTAATTTCCGGAGTTTCTGTATATCGATCACATCTTGTTGGAGAATATCATCAAATTCTTTCAATCTAGAATGGAGTGTTATTAATTATTTTATCGAATTTATTAGAAATTCTAACAATTCTACCTTGCTCTATAAGCCATTTCTTTAGAAGATAACAAAGATAACCTAGAAATTTATCACTGACATCTAGTTGACGTTTCTACTATACAACTTGTAAATGTTTCAAAATTGATTTTTGAAAAATTCGGATTTCTACGAATATTGCTATAATGGATCGAAACCACGTTTATTCTCTTTGTACGAAAGTGATAAAATATCTATATAAATTCGGCTTAATGAGCCTTATTTGTGTTGTTAATGTTTTTAGTTAGAGTAGTATTTTGACAACTAATGGCGTAAATGTCTTGCCTTCTATAATTTCTGTAGATCTACTGATTTACTTTTTTTCTTTAATAATAAATATGCAACATAAGCTGCCTGAAGGTGTAGTTTGAGGATCATTGCGTTGAAGATGAAACAGAAGTAAAGAAGGGAGATTATTATGAACGTTTGAGAGTGATAGACATCTTTAAGGGTACTTTCCTTTTTTGAGTCAGGAGCTTTTCAACATGGAAAAATCAAAATACCAATCAGAGAGTCAGTGTGAGCTAGAAAAAGGCAAATATAGCATTGATTGTTGAAAGTATGTGCAACAGAAAGTTCAGGTTCTTTCAGAAATACAGTCCAAACGATTTGCGTTTACAGTAGTTGACAAATTAGATCCGCACATCAATCGAGGTCGCTGAGCCCCGTTTCCAGATGTGTTCAATATAAACACGAAGCAGACTTTTTTACACCATTCTTTAGCTTGCACTCTTCGAAAGAAAGGTGTTAACGGTCTTTACGATAAGACTTTTTACATCCAGATACACAGTTACAGAGCCGGACCGAGCTTTACTTGTGCTCCAGGCAAGCTTATTTCCGGCGTCCCTATCCAAAAATTCGTAATAAAAAAGTTTGGTGTCCCTTAGAAAAGTGTTATAAAAGATGTCGTTTTAAAAGAATTCAAAACAATGAAGAAATTGACCTTTTCGTATGAGACATTATTGAGAAAAAAATCTCAGTTTGGTTTCAGTTGAAAGTTACATAATTGCAACAAAAATTGAAAGAAAAACTATTAGTATTAGACTCTTTGTATTAGACGAAACATGATTATTTGAAAGGAACTGACACTTACACAGACACTAGCACTAGATACAATTAATTATTAATTAACAAAAAGAAACACATTTTTTCGGAACAATTTAACACTTCAACGACTAGAACAAGACCGAACAAACCTAGATAAAGTGTTGAGTAAGTGTTCTTTGTTCGCTCCTTATCAAGAACGTATATAGGCGATTAAGCACGGTAACAAAAAAAAGATGGAAAAATATTAAATGCAAATCAGCTGCCCAAATTAAGTGAAGAAGGTGAAGAGGCATTGGGCCTAAGGAAACAATTTGAAGCTACAAGAAAACCTCCAAGAGTGCATTTGGAAAATTTCAGGTCCTAAGCAGAATTCAAGTGTAGGGTTGCTACTTTTTGTACTGTCAAAATAAAGGCAATTGTCTTGATTCTAAAATTTTGACTGAGCAAATTTTCCAAAAACTGATCCGTTTTTTACGATCTACCAGAACTGAAGATCTAACGTAGAATTCGATTCCTCCAAAAATAACCTTTTTCCCAGCTGAATCATATCTTCTGTATTTAGCAGCAGTTCCAAAGAGTTCTAAGGTAGTAGTACCACAATCTCATATTGAACAAATTTATCAGAGTTTTGTTTCAATTTTATTTTCATACTCCTCTTAAGAAAATGCTACAGGTCCAGTTTAGGATCCACTAAAAAGTGTCGAACCTAAAATTGTTTTGCTGCGGTCTTGGGCTAGCCATGCACAGATAGAGGGTGTCCCAGCTAAGTGTTCCACCTCAAATATCTCGTTTGTTTGTGAATTGAAATGGAAAAGTATCTAAAGAAATTAGACTACAATGTCTATACTTCAATTGACCGACACGATTTTCTTTCTAGCTGTTTTGGAAATGCCAAAACGTCCTATAAGGTCTCGAAAATTACTCAATATTAGGAAACCAATTACCTACAATGAATACTAACTTGATAAGAAAATAATATTTTTCTTCTAAAACCTTCTCATTTGCTGCTCAAGAAATGAATAGGTTATTGATCCCAGAGAAGTTCTATTTTTTTTTTGAGCAGCAAATGAGAAGCTTTTTTTTAAATATTATTTTCATATCAAATTCATTCGCAGTATTCATTGTAGGTAATTGGTTTCCTAATATTGACTAATTTTCGAGACCTTATAGGACGTTTTCCAAAACAGCTAGAAAGAAAATCGTGTCGGTCAATTGAAGTATAGACATTGAGGTGTAATTTCTTTAGATACTTTTCTATTTTACTTCACAAACAAACGAGATATTTGAGCTGGAACACTTAGATGGGGCACCCTGTATACGTAAATGCCATGACGATCCGTGATATTACTGTATCCTTACAATGAGTAGGATTTTTTGTAGAGATCGGATTTTTCAAATGCTTGAGTCCAAGGCTTTTGCACTGCTTTTGCTATTACAAGTGTTAGTTTAATTCACAATGTTCATCGACAACTATTTCTGTATAGTTTTCAGTGTTTTACTTCCTTTTTTACGGTCATCAAATAAAGGCAAAATTAATTTACAAATGGAAAAATGTTAGGCAACCTCTTTTGCCATGTGACATTACACTTTAGACGGCGCTAGACAAGTGGGCTTCAAGCGAAAGGGTCTAGTAAAAACCCTTCTATTCATTTACACTTCACAGATTTCGAAGAGGAAAGCAGTGGTCGCGTTTATGAAGTGAATCGGTGCATATAAAAGACTTGTATTTGGACTGCTCCGTGCACTCTACATTGATCCGTAGGAACCAGAATTACGAATCGGAATCCAACTAGCTAATAATGTACAATTCTCTGCATTTATAATCAAATGTGTTAGAAAGACCAGTAATTGTCTGAACTAAAAAAAACTGATCTTGCAATTATTTATCAATTGGTTGTATTTGGTGCCCTTACTTTTGCGGATTTTCATGGGACTCAATATGGCACCGTTGCATCACGGTCTGATGGGTAAATGTCAACTTTGTCAAATAGTTTTCTAATAACAAAAATAATCTTTTTTTGTAAAAACATCTGGAGGAATATCGTTTACAAAATTGCTGTAATTGTTAGTATCACATACAATATACGTGGATTTATTTAAGAACATTGTCATGCAACTATTATTCCCATATATGCACAAACACCAATAAGTGTAAGTTATTTTATTTTTTTGTTTCCGATGATACATATTATGCATGTCTTAAAACTACAATAGTTGTACAGTTTCTATTTGATTTTAGAGAGGGTGATCGGTTTTGATATGTAAAAAAAAATAGGGAGCAAATAGAGATACGAGAAACAATTAAAAAATAATAATGTTACAATCAAATTGTCGTCATTCACATGCTTTACCACCAGAGTCATGTGCATTTTGCAATTCATCATCACCAGAAACACTATTGGATCTATGTTTTGAATATATAAATAGTAATTTAGAAACGATATGTTGTCGTTGTCCATTAACAGGACGTTTACTATTAAAACAGGGTGTTGCTTTACCAGTTGAAATATGTGAACGTTTATTGAATAATTTCGAACGTCCGAATAATTTAAAGAAGATCAATTCGAATTTTATAAATATATTTTGTGATCGTCAAAATACAAGATTGAAACGTGTACGTTTACGTAATGCCGATATAAATGACTGTGATTTAAAGATTTTATTAAAACATCATTTATTAGAATTGGAATTAACGAATTGTTTAAATATTAGTCCGAATTGTATAAATGATATAACAGAATATGGTACAAGTCTATTATCATTAACAATTGGTGAGAATTGTGAGATATTTCCAAATAATATTTATGGTAAATTACGTTTCACTGAAGAACAATATGATAGAGGCTTTATATTTTTAACACCATCATTGAAACGTTTAATTATAAAAAATTTAAAATCATTACAACACGATTTCTATGTTTTATTATTTAAACATATGACAACATTAACATATTTAGATTTATCAAATTGTAGTGATTTAAATAATTTACAATGTATTGAACATTTATTAAATTTAAATTCATTAATATTATATAATGTAAAAAAGATTGATTTAATGATACCATCTATATGTAAATTGAAATCATTAAGACATTTAGATATATCACAATCAAAAGAACAACATGGACGTTATGAGAATGGTAGTGAAATTTTAACGCTATTAGTTGATAGTTTACCAAAATTACAATCATTAGATATATCTGGTACGAATTTAGCGGGACGTGGTGTTGCCGAAACTGGTCTACGCAGTGATATACCTGGTTTGAGTGCACGTATTAATAATCCATTTCAATATTTAGGTTTATATGAAACATCACATGATGCCTGTTTACGACACGATATACCTGCGAAACTTGTACGTATCCATTATACAAATATTACAGGTTTTGCATACCAAATTCAACTTTCTCTTTTGTAAATCATCTAATTACTTCCTTAAGATGATTATGTTGGAGGTGCCAAGTGCAGACCTTCCGCTGACTCATTAATCGAAGGTAATAATCTGTGCAGACTGTGAATAGATAATAAAAGATGGTTGATCAAGCGGAAACGACGCAAAAAATAAATGCACCGTTTGCTAGGAAGCAGTTATCTTTATTTGATTGATCAGTTGAAGGCTGAATGGTGTAAGTTTCTGTTTTGAGGCCGAGCTATTGTCCAATTCTAGCGGCGGGACTGCTCGTCGGACTCGGATCATCAAAAAAACAATCTTCAGAGACGGCAGATGCTAATGACTTAGCACTTATGATAGGATAAACAAACCTAGAAAATACTGACAAGAATGGCGAAATGAACACCTTTATGTCACTAATTAAAAAAAGATGATCCTTCAAGTAATGATAAGGCCAGTTAGTTGTTCAGAATAATAGATAAACGTGCAAAAAAGATGGCGCTTGGACTTTGGACGCCGATTTATGAAAAGTTTTGAATTGATAAGAAATATCAAAAGACAGAGGCAATTGAAAATTATGGTCTATTTGTAGACTTACGGACTTACGTATGTAGATCTATTTATTGAAAGCCAAAAGAAAATCATCTTTCGTTGTTTGGACTTTTTCTTAACTTAAGAGCTAAGCTCATTACTGATCAAATCCAAGCCTTGTAACACCTTTCGAAAGAATCAATCGTTTCAAAGTTTGTAACAAAACCTAGACAAAGACTGCTTGACAGATGGACTTCAAAATCGAATCTAAACCTAAAAGGATATTGAAATTTTGCCAGTCTTTGAATAATGAAAAAGAAAACGTTTGGATTAGGCAATGTGATTCTATCTTTGTCTGATACATTGATCGTCCCATGTTCTAGAATGTCAAAACAAAGGCATCAAATTTGTTTTGTTTTTCAATAAAGAAAGACTGAACAGACATTTGGTATTTACAGCAACGAGTGGGATGCTATTTTCTTTCTATGAGTAGAGCTACCATCAGTGGCGTAGCTACAGGAAAACAATGCTTTCGGGCCCCCGGCTTTCGAGGGCCCCTTCAAAAATTTATGTATTGTTATTTATATAAACAGTTGAAATATTAGTAGGGGCTCCGTAGTTGGAATTTGTTTATGGGCCTTAAAATCTAGTTACGCCACTGGATGCTATTATCAAAAAACCACCCACTTACCGTTTTAGTACAGCCAACCAAATCAACTATCCGAGGCGCAATGAGAATTTTCTGACATGAATACAATTGATTTGCAAAAATTTGAATTTGGCATGCAAAACCTCTATAATCCCCAATAATTGATTGTTTTAATTTAATCGCAGATTGCTGGTAATGCTAATGAAGAACAAATGCTGGTAGCAGCATGGGCTTTCCTAGATCGTATCGATATGTTACAAAAAGTCTTAAACGAATTATTCCATCTGTTACGTTTCGAAAGTTGTGCATATGTGGGCCAAGCCTTAAATATTGTTTTAGAAGCAATGAATCGACATTTAATGGAGAAACATGTACAAATTTCAGGAAGGTATAAACGACGTTTTAAAATTTTTATATAAAAATTCTAAATTACCATTATTTCTAGTGCTACGTTATTTTATATAGTAAAAGGTACCGGGAAAGAGTTACACGATGATGTTAAAGTTAAACGGAAAATTATCACAGCATTATTGAATGGAATGAGTGTCCATCGAACGGATGAAACAATGATGAGGAACGGTTGTTTAACATTATGTCAATTTAAAATACCAATGGATGTGGTAATTTTCTAAATGTCCACTTTAAATGTTTCTATTTTCAATATAATTCAATTTATAGTTGTTTGATTATGAAAGACTTGTTGATATTTTATTGTATTCAGTACATGGAATGCAACCGGAAAGTTTCGTTCAACGAATAGGAATTTATTTATTAAATTCGCTAGCATGTCAGGTTGATGGTCATCAAAAAGTTAAATTAGGCGAATTAGGTGCAATTGATGTAATTATTCAATCAGTTAAAATTTGTAGATAAATTATAAAAGTTTTTATTATTTGTAGAAAATGATTTGGTTGGTCGCTGATCGTTTAGAACGCGGTCATTGTGATGATGTATTAGAAGTGGCATGGTCGACAATGTGGAATGTCACCGATGAAACACCATCGAATTGTCGAAAATTTTTAGAAATTAACGGAATGGAATACTTCCTACAATGCCTCGAAGTAATTTGCTTGTTTTTGAAGTGAAACTTCTTTAGGCGCGGCAGGGTAGTAAATTTGTTCGGAAGCGCAACGAAAATAAGCTACCTCGTGAGGGGAAACCCTTCCGCTCGAAAGGGAGGAATGGGGGCGTTGCCATAGCGTCGCTTCTACTCTCTCTGTCAGTTCTGCTAACTGTGGAAATTAAACACTAGGGTCTAAAGTTGGTATCATTGATCAATGTACAGGGCCCTCTGGAACGAAACTAAAATTTCCTGGCCTTCCGCGATAGGTCATGAATTTTGACATTTAAAACGTTAATAATAACAGTAATGCTTGGCACAGATTAAACATTTTTATACGTCAAAAAAAATATGTACGAAATTTTTTGACCGCAACTGTATATGAATAATGTTTTGGGATAAGTGAAATGCAGAAAAAGACAACTGCAGAAAACAATCGAGCCTCCAGGCAACCACAGAAAAAAAATAAACCTATAAAAAAATGAACTTCAACTCTAACCTAAGAAGTTTCACTTCTAACGCACACTTTTTTTTCTATTAATTTACACGCTACAATTATTATTGATTATAGAAATTTCCAAGTAAAGAAGAATTATTGAGAAATATGATGGGCTTGTTAGGAAATGTTGCTGAAGTTAAAGAACTACGTCATTATCTAATAACAACCAAATATTTAACTGTTTTTTCGGAATTGTTGGATTCACGTAGTGATGGTATTGAAGTTAGTTATAATGCAGCTGGTGTTATATCGCATATAGCATCAGATGGTCCGAGTGTATGGACTGTTCATATGCCGACACGTAATTATGTATTAAATAAAATGGTAAATGCCATCGATCGTTGGGATCTGAATTCACGTCGTAATATCAATTATCGTTCATTTGAACCGATATTGTATTTAGTTAAAATCTATCATACACCGGAATGTCAACGTTGGGCTGTGTGGGCGCTAGCCAATTTAACGAAAGTCTATCGTAAGTCTGTAGTGATAAGGCCAGTAATTTTTGGATTGCAAATCTGTAAAAGTTCTAAATCAGTTGAATTTCAAAACTTTTTTTCATTTCCCTTTAGTCAACGCGCAAAGTGAAATTGTCCTTATTTTATTATTGCGTCTTCTGTTATACGAAAGTCATCGACCAAAGGGTTCCTAGATTTAAGTTGGTACCCTTGAATATAGTGATATTTTTAGGGATTTCATTCTTTGTCCATATCTTCGCTTACAATCTTGGGATTACGTACTTTGTTTAACGACACATCTGTCAAATCTAGTTACCCTTTGATCGATGAATTCACTTTACCATATCTGTTTTGTCCTAGTTTTGAAACATTGACTTTAATCTTTTAAGTCATCGATCTTACTGTAGTATTAATTGTTATTAGACATGAGGACGTAGGTCCAAGAGAGGCAGCTCAAAAATTGAAAAATAGACTTTGGCAGTGTAAAATACTTTTGTAATCGTAGATGAGAAGGCAGATGTTGTCTAAACAAACTTTTCTCAAAATAACTTCAATTTATCGGCCACATTTCGAGACTAAATTCTATTACAAAGCCCAGCTGGCGTGGAATCTGTTCGCCGATTTCTATACCCAAAATTACTGGACTGCGAGATTTTTGAAGATATTCTATAAAAATTGATTTTGTTTTTCTAGCCGAAAAGTATTGTACTTTAATTGAGAAAGAGGGCGGCCTGACTTTGCTGCAAGAAGTTATCGATCATCCATTACCACCAATGCCTGTGAAACATTTGGCAGCTTTAGTGATTGAAAATTGTCGAAAATACCGTGAAGAAGGTTGTACAGATGTTGATGCCCAATTGGAGGGTTAATTTATACATTTTTTTTCTTTTTTTTTTGAGGAATACTCATTGTAAATCTAATAAAGAGAAATTGTTGACTTTTTCTTAATCAATTACGCTATTATGGACTGTTGGTTAATATGATTCGTTTTACTGTAAATATCTATTTATTTTTCTTTTATCTTTAGATCGATTATTATCATATTATTATTATTATTGATTAATGATTATAATTATTATTAGTTAATTATTAATTATTGAAGCATGCATTTTATGGAATTTATCATAAAGCGACATGTTATTTTAATTTAACAACCCTATTATGTTTCAGTTTGTAAAACCGTGTTTTAATCTTACCCTGAAATTTAGTTTTTTTTTAGTTGTGATAATTTTACGCAGTATATTTAACGAGATTTTCATGATATGGCAACGTTGGGATTAGCCTCCTTTATTTAACCAATTAAAAAAGTCAAGAGTAAATTCGAATTGGAATCGTAAAACATAGCTCTAATCCGTTTTTTAACCAAACAGACAAGGTTTTATTGATTTTATGTAGCAATAATACGTTCTATGTAATTGTAAAAATATACAAGAAACGAATTGGCGCTAATTTTTGAATGACTTGACCGATGTGGCAACGCTGGGATGCCTTCCTCTATTTAGCAACTGCTGTCAACTTTTGTTGATTGAGGTTATGTTATAAAAATGTTTTCCGAAGCAGGTATTATTTTTAACGATTCTTTTCATTTAAAATAATTACAAATTTAAATTATAGTTTCGTTAATGTGTGTTGCAATTCTCTGGGGTGGTACAAATCCAATCCTAAAACGTAATTCACGAGAAATCGTTGAAATTCAATGCAATTCAATTATACTAAAATTCTTGTTGGAACTTAAATATTTAGCCACTAATTTTAAAGTAATTAAAACTATTAATTAATGATTCAATGACAATAATACCGATTTATTTTCAGTTTCTGTTACCTTTAGCTTTGAATCAATTAGGTTCAGTTGTGTATTTTCTCACTTTACAAAATACGGATCTATCATTGTGTGTACCGGTAGCGAATTCGATGACTTTCGTTTTTACCGCAATTTCTGGTTGGTTATTAGGTGAACAATTACCACGGCGAGGTATTATTCTGTTTATTGAATGTAGGTGTTTTGATCAAATATTTGGTTATAGGAACAATTTTGGGAATTATGCTAATAATCTGTGGAACTGTGCTATGTTTCTATGATAAACATGTTGTTTCATTAACGAAACATTAACTATTCACAATATGAATAAAGATTAATTTCTATATATTTCAATAAGTAATAAATACTGATAAACTTTAATGATTCATTAAAATCAACACAATTTATTTCACAATTCCTACTATTTATTAATATTATTATTATTTACTACAGAATTATTGGATACATTGGAAATCATTCGCAACAACCAATTATCTATGAAATTAACTTCAATTATTGATAATTGTTTATGTTTGGAATTAATAATTGTGTCTAGAAATTCATAGAATAACGCCTACATTTATTTTGTTGCATAATGATGACATACTTTGTGCGAACAAAAAACGAGAGATAGAAAGAGACATATAAATAATGAATCAATTCCTATCCAACCTATTAACTTTTTGACCTGCAATCAGTGTTCAATTATTTCAATTAAAACAAATATTCCATGTACCTGAATCAGTGGTAATGGTTGGGAATTGTAATTTGTAATAAAAAAATCCATATATTGTGTATGGAATAATTAATAAATGAACAAATTGCTCAACAAATCCAGCCTGATCTGAACCCCGACTTTATGATCGTTTTTATTAGTCTCCTTTTAAAATTTATTTAATTATCATTTGTTTATCAATCAAAAAAACATCAACATGTTTTATGCCATCAGACTCATAAAATCAATAGTGGCACCAAAAAAACCCTAAAACTAAATTTATGATAGATTATGAAAAAAAAAAGAAATCAATCGGGTCATAGGGTATCGATTAGAGACGTACTCCTATCGTTTTTATAACAAAAACGATATTCCAACGAAAATTCGTTGTTTTTTTTCTTCATCTTTCTGTACAACTTCACGACTTTAATTTGATATTATAATGTGAAATAAATAGAGGATGAGTCAAGAGAGTTGTAAGTGTAGAAAGACAAGTCCCCACATTGCTGGCACATTATTCGAATTCCATTACCTTTAAGTGATCATTTATAAACGTGAAATATAAAAAAAAATAATGTAGTAAGATAACATGGGATTGCGTGGGCAAATTTCGGTTTATTTTTAGGCCCCGATTCTATAAATTTAGTAGTAGTAGAGGCAGTGGCGTACGAAAGACAATCTATGCAGTTCGAAGTGTTTTCTGTGTTAGTACTGGAGTCTTGGGGATTACAGCTGAAGAGTTGATTGAATGGTAAACAAACTACATTGGGAAGTTGTGATGTTTGATCCGGTTTTGCACTACAAATTCAGGTTTTTGCAAATCAAATTGACCCTATTGTCTCATTGAGGGCGAATTTGATCCCTAGAGTCGTTGATTTCATATGCAAATGGATAAATTTGAAGTGCAACACTTGAACAATTAGAAGACATGCCAAATGTGTAATAGTTCGAGGCTGTGGATCTTTTCTCAATTCTTCACATGATCATATAAAGAAAAGTTACTTTGTTGACGCAGACAATTTTTCTAAAAATTGTTTGGGGGCTTTTTTCTATGCACTATGCTCATTTTATTATTCTGGCGTTTGTTGGTCATTTTTCTGTTGACCCCCATTCAACCCTTTCACTCAAATTGACTCTCAATCGTCAACCCTCCACCGTTTTGACAATTTCCTTTATTGGTGGATTTTATGGTTTTATAGTAGAATAAATGTGCTAAACAAAGACAAAACTGCCGGAAAATAGTTTGCTCGGAAATTGAGGCACTTGGCATTTTTTCATCTAAAATTTTGGATTAAATAGCCGCCAAAGTTCCAAAGCATTAGCCTCTTTGGCTACTATCTTTAGACTTAAACTTTTTTGCAGTAGCTAAGACACTACTGCGCTCTACAATGCCTTAATCAGGAACGGCCCGAGACACAGCAAAACAGGCAGTTGCCTGGAGAGGCATTATTTTAGGGGTGCTACCTTTTAGTGGATGCCCAGTGTAGGATCCTACACTGGGCGAGTACCTTTTCCTTAAAAGGAGTATGAAAGTATATAATTAAAAAAAAATGATAGAACAGTCTTAACTCTGATGAATTTGTTCAATATGAGATTGGGGTACTACCTTTGGACCTGTTGCTATATACAGAAGATATGATCCAATTCGGGAAAAAGTTATTTTTACAGAAGTCAAATTGTATGTTAGGTCTTCAGTCCTGGTAGGTCGTAAAAGAAATTCAGTTTTTCTCGGTCAAAATTCTACGATAAAAACAATTGTCTTTATTTTGAAAGTACAAAAAGTACCAACCCTGAAATTGAATTCTGGCCAGGATATGGAGTTTTCTAAATCCACTGTTAGAAGTTTTTCGAAGTTTGCAATTGCCTGCTTAGCCCCAGTGCCTTCACCTGTATTGTGACCTTTATTTTTTGTTATTTTGACGATTATATTAATCGCATGTATAAGCCCTTGATAAAAACCGAACAAAGGCCATTTACTTAACACCTTTTTTAGATTTGTTCGTTCTTGTTCAGCTGTGTTCTTGTGTTAAGTTCTTTCGAGAAATTGCGATAATTTTTTGTTAATTAATAATTAATTCTGTCTAGTGTTAGTGTAAGTGCCAGTTCCTTTCAAATCAAATAATCATTTTATTTCTTCTAATACTTATAGTTTTTCTTTCAATTCTTGTTGCAATTATGTAACTATCAACTGGACCAAACTGCGAGTTTTTTTGTTCTTATACGATGTGAATTTTTACATTGTTTTGAATTCTTTCAATACTAAATCTTTTATGACACCAAACTTTTTTATTATGTATTTATCTAAAATTCAACATAGAATTATCACAGTTATTTTGGATTTTTTTCTTGTTATTATAAGACACTATTTTTGAGCAGAAATTTAGTTAAAAAAATTTGATAAATAGGAGAGTAATTAGGGGCGCCGAAACTAAGCTTGCCTGGAGCACCAAGAAAGCTCGGGCCGGCTCTGGCCTTAATATCAATGTCAATCACTTTAGTCACTAATTTAAGGCGCTAGTGTTAAGAAATTCTGAAGTCACCTTTTACTTTTTAACGCGACCCAAAATTGTTCTCAATCTATCTTTCAGGAATCGAATGATGCTGTGAAGCAGTACATTGTTAAAGTCGGAACGCCACTGACTGCAGAAGAATTCGAGTGGTATTCGTGGATTGAAAAGAATCCAACTGACCTGACATAACTTTTGAAACGGTTTTGAAATAAAAAAAAAAGAACAATAAAGTAATGATGCTGCTACTACTACTACTTACTAATGGGGTGATGTTTGAATGTGCCCAAATTTCCATTGATTTTTTTTTTTATATAAACGCGTATGTGTGTAAATACATATTTCGAATTTCTCTGTAATTGTTGTTGATTTATCTCGATGTTTACGTTGAAATGTCGCTGAAATTCCAAATATATTATTAAAACTTGTCAACGTAAAGAATGTTGGCGCTAAGAATTCTCAATATGTGTAGTAAGAGCTATTTTAATCGATATTTATTAAAATATTTTCAAAAGGGAACAGCATGAAACGAAAAACCAATTTATTTACTTAATTTGTAAAATAAATAAAATTGAATTAAATTATCAACAAGTAAAAACCGACAGGCGACAATTTGCAAATAAATATGTTTTCTATTAAGTGTGTGAAAGGTCGTACACATTTTGCGAAATTTCAACTTACAACCGATGTTGAACAGAAAAAAATATGTTTTATCAGTATTTTTAATTTAATTTTGAACCAATCAAAGTGGTTTGTTTAAGAATTTTTATCAATTTACGACATGGATTTGGTTGAGGAAAGGGGGCCGAGCTAAATTCCAAAATCACCAATCGTTTAACGAACACGAAACAGTTCTTTGGAAAAATAATTGAGAAAACAATCTCTTTTTGGGAATTCTCTACAATCGGCGCGAAGCTGTTTCTCGGTTTGATCCGGTTTGGTTTTGATAAAAGTTTTAAATAAACATGGAAGAAACAAAATAACTTCTTTACAGTTAATAGTGATCTCTCGTCAAGACCGATTAATCAAGAAACTATGGATAATTTATGAACTGTTCAAAAAAACAACTTCTTGAAAATAAGTTTATATCGATACACGATGTAGAAATAAATTCAATTGCACTTCCCGATAATTCTGCTTCTATTTGCACTCTTAAAACTGCAACAAACCTGCTAAACATTCTTTAAATGAGAGCCGAGACGAGAGAAGTGGTTCCTAAGTGCCTGAAACTCCAAAATAGTTTTAATAAACTATTACTTGTCAAAGTACAAATAGTTTCGATAACCTCTGAGTTCGAAAAGTATATGGTTCAGTGGAAGACACGCTTATAGATAATGTGTAGAGTTTCGTAAACTTTTACCGCCAATAGGGTTTTTCCTTATTGGTAAAAAACGATTTCACATTCATATTTTAATCATTATTCATTAACAATTCCCAGTCAGGACGTAATCTTGCCTGTTGTTCCAAACAAACTTATTATTGGCGCTGCTTTCTAGAAAGGTTATAGAAAAGCTTTCTATAAAAGTTAAAACTGTTTCTGCTGTTTTCTACCATAGTTATACCTACATTTTTTTAAATGAAAGGCGGAATAAGTATTTAAAGTCTATATGAGAATATGTAACGTTCCTAGGTCTAAAATCATCGGGAAGTCCGCGGTAACGGTTCCTGCTAATAGAACATTTATTGAATTACTTGATGTTCAAAAAGTTTGAAAAAACATTTTGTTGCAGACTACGAACTGCCGGGATATCAGCTCGGATAAGACCTGTTGTATTTCGATTTGTAACAGAAGCTTATCGATTATTTCAAACTTAAAAGTTCTACCACAAGAATTTCTAAATATTTACAAATTTATCGTAGGTGACTCCTCTACGATTCTATTATTGAAACGGATCAGTTATAGGATCGTTCAAGTACCGAAATCCAAGAAACATAAATTGGGCCTCCTTCAGAATTTTAATTACTTAAAGCAGTTTTGAAGGCAAGTCTTTTAACAAAACGATCGCCGATTGGCTTCAACAAAGAATCACCCCAATAAATAATAAAAATTTTCGAGTATAGTGAAAATTTTGAGCTAAGAGATTCGGATTTTAATGCGCAAAACCACAAAATTACCCAACAAAAGAGTCGGTAACAACAGAAATGATATATTGCCCCTTGTAAATTTACGTGGTACGTGACATTTTGTAAATTTCACAAAATCCATCTGGTTATTTTCAAATACGACCTATTTTTTTGGATGATTTACAAGGGGCAATATGCCGCTTCTGCTGTTGCTGTCTCTTTTGTTGGGTAATTTTGTGGTCTTGCGCATTAAAATCCGAATCTCTTAGCTCAAAATTTTCACTATACCTACTTTCACTCCCGAGAGTCTGGCGCCCAAAAGACTGTGCAATAGGCGTCCTTTTGTTCTGACATCAAGAAATATTCTGAGCGGCTTAGCATGCTTCTAGCTTTCATTTAGAAGGCAAACTAAGCCTAAACTATTTCACATAGTAACACAGTGTAGAAAAGCTTTTGCGAAGGTTTCTTGTTAAAACTAAAAATGATTCTACAACTTGAGTTCAATTATCAAATACCAGAATATGCCAAAAAAATAAACCGAAGTGGGCATTATAATAAAAGAATACACCGTTATTGTTAAACATCATCTACATTTTGATTATATTTGTATTCTAAAATTAATAATACAACAGATGCCTTGAAATCTAATTGATTAATCAATTTCCCTTTATGGATGCTCCAAATCTACTCTATATGGTATTCTAATTTAATTCATTTTAATTAATAAATTTGTTGAAAGTTGTTATTCTACATCTCTACAGTCTAGACTAATCAATGTTTTTTTTTTTATTTTCTTATGTCTTCAAATGCCTCTTGTCTATGTTTATTGGAAATGGCGTCAAAATATTATTAATTTTAATAACAATGATAATAAAGAGAAGGATTATATAATTGAGAATGTTAATTGGAATCGTAATTGAATCATCATCCTAAACATTCCTAAAACAAATGAGAAAATCAATGACAGCTTAATAGTTAGCTAATTTTTTTTTTGTATTTCCTCTTTTCACTGTTTTATTTCTTGATTTAGACAAGTCAATTATGATTAATAATCGACACGAGATGGAAATGAGAAGTTTAATTATAAATTTGTTGGTTGATCGTTTGACTAATTGATTGTGTCGTTGATTGATTGATAAATTTGTAATAGTTTTTTTAATGGAAATTGGATGACGTAATTGTTGAAATTCTAGAAAATTTTCCAAAATAACTAACCCAAAATCAAAAATAGTTATCAGACTAGCAAAACAAAAAACTTACTCATCTTTTATACATAATTTTTTTTTTCGTTGATTTTATTTTGTTATAGTTGTTCGTCGTGGCGTTGTTATATAAAAATTAATAATCAAAATAGAAATAGAATAGAAACGATTGTGTTGATAAATTTACGATAGTTCACAATAAAGGAGTGGAAACGGTGACGGTTACAACAAGTTTTTTCTCTAAAATTTTACAGAGTTTTCGCATAAGTTTCACGAAACTGACAAAAAGCTTTACGTTATTGTTAGTCTCGTGTAGCACGGTCTCGCACAATACGATTTGTTAATGGAAACTAGTTTAAAAGTCACAGGTTCAGCTATTGCTTTCAGTACAATATTATGTGACCGTGTTTTACAAAATGATCTTTATTGAGAGGCAGATCCATTCAGATCAACTTCTGTTGCCATTTCAAACAGAAAAGTGGCCTAATCTGCCTAAAAAATTGAGAAAATTTGTTCACTGAAGCATATTACACATTATTCAACACTTCACGATACGACACAACACGACAAATGTCGGCCAGGATCTATTCACTGCACAATGTCGACCACTTAAAGGATCGCGATATAACACGTACGACCAGAACCGGCCCGAGCTTTCCTGGTGATCCAGGCAACCTTCTTTTTGGCGTCCCTACCCAGAAATTAATAATGAGGCGCACTAGTTTTGTATATTTCGTAACCGAATTCTTTGGAGTCTTTGTTAATCACTTTCCTATTTTTGATCGAAAATATAATATATAATTCTCTGTTGAATTTTGGATAGATCCGCAATAAAAAAAGTTTGGTGTCCCGTAGAAAAGTGTCATAAAAGATTTCGTTTTAAAAGAATTGAAAACAATGCAGAAATCGATCTTTTTGGTTATAGTTGATAGTTGCATAACTGCACCAAAAATTGAAAGAAAAGCTGTATTAGAAGAAAAAACATGATTATTCACACTGGCACTTACACTGACACTGACACTAGCACTAGACACAATTAATTATTAATTAACAAAAAATAATCGCAATTTTTCGAAACAACTTAACACTTTAGAGACTAGGACACAACTCAACAAGAACAAACAAATCTAAAAAGGGTGTTGAGTAAGTATCCTTTGTTCGGTTTTTATCAAGAACGTATATATGCGATTAATATAATCTTCATAATGAGAAAGAAAAAGTGGGAAAATATTAAGAATGTCTTTTGTAAATGAAAATACGGCGACCCAAATAAAGAAGAAGGGAGTGGAGCTAAGGAACCAATTGGAAATTTCAGGTCCTAGCCAGAATTCATTTGTAGAGCTACTTTTTGTACTTCCAAAATAAAGGCAATTTTATTGTCTTTGTCCTACAACTATGACTGAGAGAATTTTCCAAAAAACTGAATCGTTTCCACGATTTATGAGGTCTGAATATCTGACATACCTACAATAGATCATTTGTTTACCTCCGAATTTGACAACTTTTAAAATAGCTTTTTTCCAAACTGAATCATGTCTTTCGTATATCGCAACAGTTCCAAATGGTTCTAAGGTGGAACACCAATTCCATATTCAACAAATTCGTCAGAGTTAAAACTGTTCAAACATTTTTTTTTCAATTATATTTTCATACTCCTTTTAAGAAAATGCACAATATACAAAGTATATGATCGACTAAAAAGTGCCGCCCCTAAAATTATGCCGCTCCAGGCAACTGCCTGGTTTGCTGTGATATCGGGGCCGGCCCTGCGTACGACAAATATCGGCTGAAATACATGCAATTACGCCTGTCATCTAATTAGATGTGTGGCATCCTTAATTGCATGCATTTTATCCTTCGAATGTTAAAGATGAGTTCACACTTGAATACGCCTGCGGTGAGTTAAATTGACTAGCAACTAATACTGCTACTGATATTAATATTTGAACTGTATAAATTCAGATACAAAGAACACATCTTCTGGGTAGTTGGTAAACAACCAACCATTGCGGTGGCAGTTTTTCGCGATTCGACACGCTACGAATGTCGGTCCACATTGGACAATTCACGTGCTCAAGTGTGAACCCATCTTAAGTTTTTAGATTAGTTACAGATTGTCTGTTTTATCAACACGTTCTTACCAGTCGGTATTTTGTACTCCAACTTTCCTATTTAATTATACGAAACGTGTATAACGTGTTAATATTCGTTTTTAAGAATACTGATCGTAAAAGACAGTGAAGAGATGATACGGATTTAATGATTCTAGAAGATTTTCATAATTATGAAGGAGATTTGTCCTTAACCCGTATTTTCCAGTCGTTTAATTTTAATGCCTTCAAACAACCGACTGAAGTCCATGGAGAAGATGAGGATTCGCCCGGGAGCGCTTTTTCTTGTTATATTTTTTTCACCCGAATCGCGGATCGCATATACAGGACCGACTCAAGCTTTCCTAGCGCCTACTTTCAGCGCCACTCTCCGAAAAAATGACCAAAAAAAGTTAGTAATAATCGACTAAAGTTAAGACAAAAATACGGCCCCAAAAAGTACGCTGCTCCAGGTAGCTACCTTTTTTGCTGTGGCTTCAGCCGGCCTGCGTTTACGCTACGCTTATGTATGAATAATCCTTAAAAGATTCGCATAATTTACAATACAACTCATTAACGTTTGTTGGATGTATTGAATTTAATTAGCCAATAAAATCAAATTTTATTACCAATTATTGAAGAATGAATGAATATAAAATTTTTACGAGGCTCGTTATATACGATAACGAACGAATAAAGACAGAGTGTGTGTGTATAGATATCAGTTGATGGATCGTAAATTAATCATTTTTTCCATCATATCATCATCATCATCAACATGAAATACCAAACAAGGACGACAGACGGGATTTAATTAAAATACCGTTCGATCCGCCTAATTTCAAAATTGCGAATTCCAATTTAATGTTTATCGGCCATTATCCTTTGTTGTTGTTGTTGTTTACAATTCTATGTTGTTGTTCGGAAAAAATCTCTTTTTTTTCGAAAAGAATCTTGATACAACATTCTTGTGTCAATGTGTGTGACACAATCTTGACGCCGGCGCCTGAATATTTCCACATAAATTTAATCGGTTTTTTTGTCATCTCCACCATTATTTTGTATTTCGTTTATTTTCAATATCAATGGTACGAAACATAAAATATACAGTAGTTACAAGATTAAGAGGATGGCTATAATAAGAGAAAAAAAAATCAAATAAATGGATAAATTCCAGGTGAATGTTGTCGTTTGTTGTGATGCTAACGATAATGGGACAACATGTTTGCTGTGGATTAATTATGGCCGGTTGAGGTGTCGGGCACGAGCCAGGGATTCTTTACAGAAATTCCACAGTTAGCCACTGGAATTAATTCGTGATCTACACACATGTTTTGCTGGTTTTATTTTGAATTTATGTTAATTTTCCGTATGCCAAACGAATTATCAAAGGTGTCGTATTAAATTTTCCAATTTATGGTGTGGTAAATGCGTCACACCACAAATTTCAGCACGTGGTAGTAAATGCGTTTCACAAAAACACAAAACAAAAAAAAATCTATGGAAAAATTCAGGAAACGTGCAAGAGTCGTGGCGCCAGTAACAGTAGCACCAACAGTAGGCGTCCACTGTGTGTAATTGTTGTTGTTTTTTGCCAACCCTATAAATCTTGTTGGAAGATCTTCAGGTAGCTGAAGAATGCATCCAACGACCACATCAACAACAACAACAACAACAAACAAGAGGAGTAGCTAATTATCGGTAGCATGTCGAGCTGAACATACCCCGGGGAGACACCGATAAAGAGATATATGGAGGCAGTGGCGCCTGTCCAGCCTCCGTCGTACGCACACCGCGCGCTTCCACTCATCCAATACAAAATACACATAGTTATATACATAGTATAGATATAGATATAATACACACAACACACACATTTATACATAAATACAAATCGGTACGTCGTCGTCGCGTCGCTCCAGCTTCAACACTTTTAAAGAAAATTCAGTTATTGACAAACCACCATACGAATCAGTCTTGATTTAATTGAATTTTTTGTATTATGTTTTGAGATAATAACAACCGATTAGAGTGTCTAAAATACTGTGTACGTGTTGTCAAAAGTTTTGAATTTGGCTATTTTGAGAGAGAGAGAGACCCCAAAAAAACAACGGCACGATAAGCGCTAGTGATAAATCGAATGTGCAACAGCACTAGCAACATCAACACCAACACTAAGAAGAAGAAGAGATATCAGAGAAGTTTTAATAGTTGTCATCTAGTGGTTTGGTGATAATAACAATAATAATAATTTTATAATCTCTTGATGATTTTTAAATTAAAGACTATTGGCAATATGTCAGCACTTTTATTATCAATTCTTGGTTTATCAGTTGGTATTCCACATTGTCCAATGTGGAAAGAAATAGCTCCATGCACATGCCGAATGGACTCAACGAAATTAACAACAATACAATGTGATAAGATGACATCGTATAATCAAGTTGTTGATTTGTTGAAAAATCATTTTGGACCAACTGATCGTGTCTCGTTGAAATTAGCATTTTCGAAATTGGATGATTTACCATATCGTAATTTTAAAGAATTGAACATGTCTATAGAGAATCTGAAACTAAATCACGATAATCTAGGGTGAGATATTTTTGTTTTTTTTTTTCGGTTTTATAATACAACAAAAAAAAATAGGATAAATCGAGAAACGTGTAGGTGCGCCAGAGGAACTCATCATTTAACACGCAAAAATCAAGCTTTTCGGCCCAACCTATTTAGACAATTGTGGTGGACCTTCAGACTATCACAAATAAACAAATTTATGCACGAATTATCTAATTTAAGACAAACTCTTGAAAATCTCAAATTACGCCCCAATCAACAACGATGGAAATTTGTTATATAAAACAATTAAGAATCAATACCGGAATTTATCGGTTGTATGTTGCGTTATCACAGTAATTCTAAGAAAATTAATAAAATTTTTAATATATACATGTGTATGTGTGTGATAATTATCATATAAATAAATCAAGCAGGCGACGCCGTTATACTGTACATAATTGAAACATGAGAAGGTCGTAGGTTATCATTAATACGTTGATTGTCATTTGTCACAATTTATCATCAATACAGGATGCCCTTTTCGATTCGATTCCCAATTTTAATTAACATTCAGATACGTGTGTGTGTGTGTGTGCACAACGATCACCTGTGATCATCCGGAATTTTCCATCCAATTCCCCCGGGCATTTGCGTCAATAATTGATAAGGACCACGATTGGGGTTAAAGGGGTTAATAGGCCGATGTCAAATCAATTCATGCCACCTGGCCCAGTAATATGCAAAATACAATTGATCATTGACGTAGCAATTGTTTGGGTTATATCATTAATTTCGTAGATTTTTCTCTAATCGAAATCGATCAAAAATCGTTATTTAAACTGATGCCAATCATTGGATACGTCTAGTGTTCAAGTTGATTGACGGCAAAAAATCGACCCATCATTGAAATCTCCAAAACTAATCTCTTTCAAAATGATTGAATCCACAATTTTACGGATGGAAATTAGAAAATTAAGAGAAAGTAAATTGGATTTGTGTGAAAGTTCCCGAAAACACATCTCTACCAGCGACTATCAATTTTCAACAATTTACCCGCAAGAAATCCTGTCATACTTTTCCGAGGCGTTTTTGTGGGTCTTGTTGATTAACGATTTGTAGTTTGAAATGTTTTATTAATTTCTGATGGTGAGGTCAATGTTCCGTGTGGCGCCTAAGACCATGGCGCCACAACTCACTAGGTACCCGTTTAATTAATTATTTTTTTTCAATTAAATTGTATTTTTGTTTTTTGGAAAAAAACTAAATGCGTTATGATTTAATTGTTGTTTGTGCGAATATAAACATTTCCGGATTTGATTGATTATCTTTTAATTATGTTGTTTTACAGATAAATAAGTTGGTTGTTTTTGTTGTAGTGACTTGGAAGGCGATACGTTTGAAGGTCTAAACAATGTTGTATTCTTAAGTTTAGCCGATAATTTTTTGGGGAAAGTCCCCGAACATTTGTGGAAACGTATGCCTAATGTTAGAACCCTAGATCTAGGTCGGACACGTATCAAATCTCTTTCAAATACGAGCTTTAAGGTAGTTTCTAATTATTATTTTTGTGCAAACACAAATCACCATTATTATTGATTTCTGTATTAAGGGTCTTCCAGTTGAATGTTTAGTATTAGCTGGTAATATGATAGCCCAAATGGATATTGATACATTTCCAATTGGTATACAACGTTTGCATATCGGTCGCAATAATTTACGTACATTGAATAAAACATTAACAAACTTATCCGAATTGATATGGTTATTTGCTAATTCGAATAATTTAACCGATATTGAGAATGAATTACCAAATGAAGCGAAAAAATTGAAAATGATCCATTTCTCTAACAATCGTCTCGTACGATTACCGCAACAATTACGAATGTATCCATCATTAGATTCGGTGTTTTTCCAACACAATTCCATTGAGGCTCTAGATGGTGCTTTGAGCCGAAATAGAAGATTAATGCGTGTCGTTTTGGAACACAATCGCATCTCTACTGTAAGCCTCTTTTATCATAATTTATCAAAATTGTTGAAATTTACCCTTGTTTTTAGTTAACTAAAGACGATTTTATCGAGAACGAAATGTTAGAATCGCTACTATTGGGCCATAATTTTATAACAAGTTTGAATAATTCTCTGTTGAATTTGAGAAATTTAAATTTCTTGAATATAACACAGAATCGTTTGAGGGAGTTTTCGTTTCAAGAAATTGCCGGTTTACAACAATTACGCAGCATAGATATGTCCTATAATCAGATCAAAACGTTATACGGACCCGCTACGGTAAGTTCGACTGCGGCCGGTTTATCTTGCTTCCCTAAATTGACTGCAACTTAAGTTTTGCTCAATTACTGTTCAATTTTAAGCGTCCGCGTTTACAAACCGTAGGCGTTGTCTAAAATAAGTAGGACCACGATAATGTGGCCAACCATAAAATAATAGAATTTAACGACAAATTATGACAATAGGGCTTGTGGGTCACGGTGTTGATATAGTGATTTACAACTTCTCTAGCCCGAAGATTGATAATAGCAAGTAAAGAGATTTTCAAAATATGTCGATAAGGGTTTTTTTTTGCCTAAAATTGTTACAAGAAAATAAATGGAAATACTCAATATTTATTATAGAAAATTGAAACAATTATGAACAGGCAGAGGGTTTTCCCACAACTTTCTCTTAAAGTAATTTCAATAAGTTTGCTCCTTGTTCAACGGTCACTTATTTAGTAGTCTCTTTGCTATTATAAATCTTCTGGATAGAGAAGTTGTAAATCTCTCAATCAACACCGTGACCCACAAGCCCTATTGTCATAATTTGGCGTTAGATTTTATCATTTTATGGTGGGCCCCAAGACTCAGTTTACTGCACAACAGTATCAGTATGTTAAAGTAAAGCAGCATACCGAACTCTTTAATTTGTTTTTCTTGTGGTTGGACACGAATTGAGTAGGTCTTTGCGAGGCAAGATAAGCCGAGTGATAATCGGCAACTCGTTATTTTTTCTTATAATTCTAGAATTTAGTTGAATGGAATATAAAATTGACCGAATTAAAATTGGACCACAACGAGCTCGAGTCATTGGATGGTGCCCTGTCCGGTCTGCCCGAATTGTTACGTTTGAATTTGAGTTTTAATAAATTGACAAGAATCTCACCGGATGATCTAATTGGTTTAGATCAATTACGTTTATTAGATGTTTCGCATAATTATTTAACAACATTGGAAGAAACTAGCAAAGTATTTTTTGTTAAATTTTCTTTTTTTAACAATGTTAAAAATTCAAATTGTTTTTCTAGACATTCCTTCCACGTTTAGAAGAATTACGGGCTAGTCACAATTATTTAACAATCTTAGAACGAGATTTCCACGGTTTACCAGTATTGTGTCACGCTGACTTATCGAATAATCAAATTGTTGCATTAGGCCGGGATTTAGTTAGTAAGACACGCTGTAAGATCGGACATGGTGTTCATGAAGGTACATGGGATACCTTGAAGATTTATCTGAAAGATAATCCGATCTTATGCGATGCGGCACTACCTGAAATTGTATCGGCGATGGAAATCAATCATACTCGAATTGTGGGCGTTGCTCATTGTCCACCGTTGAGTGAACAACCGGTTACGAAGAAACCGAACGCATTTTTGGGGTACATCCCGGAAACACCCTCAACTACAACAACAACGACGACGACGACGACAATGGAATCGTTACTACCACCGGCTGCTATATCTGTAAGTCTACCAAATATACAAAACAGTGAAAGTATCCACGCAATACAACCGTTATATAAAACGAATTACGATGGTGTCCAATTATCGGTGCCCGTACAGAAGAACGATGAGAATACTTTAGAAACGGTGGAGTATCGTGTCGATGGTTTGAATGAAACCATACAACGGCCGACAACGGAAACAACACCGATTATTGATGCTGTCAAACAAGAGAAGCAATTATCGAAATTGGCATCGGAAATCGAAGAATTACGTACGCGCGTTGAAGAATTGGCAACACAAAATAAAATCTTATTGAATCAACAACAAACAACGAAATCAACGGAGAAACCGATAACGGACGAGATGCGAAAACCGTAAATCGGATTTTTCTGATATTAACAGTGAAATAAAAGACGAGATTTTAAAATTATTTCATTAAGACATAGTTGCTGGAATAACTTTTAACTAGTCATTTAGTGGAAAGAAAGAAAATTTCACCCAAGAACTATAATTATTTTTCTATTATACAATTTATATTTTATTTTTGGATCTAACAAAGGGGGGTTCTTGAAGTATTTTATATCATTATGATGCAAATAATTTAAGTACAATTACTTCAAAACAGTCATTAAATCATGTCATGTGATTAGATTTTTTTTAAAGAAAATTTTGCGACGTTTTTATAAACAAGAGGACGAGTATATTTTAGCTTAATGTGCCATGTGTTTTGTTCGTTCTTGATTCTTTGTTTCCTCCTCTCTCGCGATCATCATTATAGTCAAAATGTTGATGGTATAATTGTAAATAATATAGCTTTATCGATAGACATACATAGATTTATGAATAGACTTTTAGCCAACAAATAACAACCCATTTGTGTATTTATATTTTAGAATTATAAAATTAAATAAATATTTAAAATTAATAACAAAATTCGCCTATTATTTGTGTTGTTCGTAATTCTTTAGACTATCCTCAATTAGTCGTTTATTAATGCCATTTTTAACATAAACGGCAAACACACCTAATCTCGATGTATCTGTTATATTCCGATGTTCATCGTCGTAGAAGATTATTTCATTAAATTCTACATTTTGTTGCTGTTTAATCCTGTGGGAGAAATCATGCTACAGAGAGAAAAAAATTAAAATAACTAAAATTACTTAGATAAATGTGTTGTCTTTGAGCCGGGATAGATTTCTTTTTGTCGGAAATATCTATCCCAATTCAATAATTTTAATAACTGGTGCGCCCCTTGTATTTCACTAGTACGAGACGCCACTGCTAGAACATAACCTTTATCGTATAGATCTTGTAAAATTTCAGGTGTTTCTGGATAATATTTGATTGTTTGTCCACAACTATCGATTATTTTACCATTAGACCTTTAAAAGTGTTTAATTTTGTTTTAAATTAGTGGAAATTCGGTTGGATAAGGGTAAAAAAATACCCTTTACTAAACGGTGGTGTAACATGCGTATCGACCCAAAATGGCCATAATGTATAATCTATAATTATATTTAATATAAATTAAATGTTGTCTTATCAAATATCTGATTTACCTAAATCAAAAACGAGAACTTTTGGTTTTTTGCTGGTCATTTTTATAAAAATTTGGTTTAAAAGTCGACTGATTTTGACAAACTTCGGTTGGTAGAATTGAATTTTTAGTTACTTATCTAGTGATTTTTATGATTATGTCCTGTGCTTAGTTAATGATGAAATCATTAGTTGGAGTAGTTCAAATACACCAACGTTGCCATATTTCTATTGTAACAGGAAATTATTAAAAAGGTGCTATTGTAACAAAATGCCGGACGCAATTTTTTTAGTGCTTTATATGTTAAATGATATAAAATCATTAGTATTCAAAAATTAGGTTCAAGAAGCGTTATCATTTGTGTTATAGTATACGCACGGACTCAAGTGTTACTAAATTTCAGTTGGTATAGGTAAATTGGTGATATTTATAGTGATTTCTTTGTTTACATAATTGCGATCAAAAAATTTTGGACGTCAAGGACATCTAATTGTTAGTTGGTGTAAGACAGCCTTTAATATTTTATATTCAAAAGTTATTAATTTTGACATTTAAAACGTCAATAATCACACTAATACTTGGCCCAGATTAAACATTTCTAGATGTCAAAAAAACGCTGTCCAAAATTTTTTGATCGCAACTGTATGTATCTTTCCTAATATCGTGAGATTAAGTACTTTGTTTAACGACAAGTCTGTCAAATCTAGTAATTCTTTGGTCCTAGAATCCACTATACATTATCTTCAGTTCGAGAATTAAGATTGCAAGACGCAATTGTCGTAATAAAGAACGTCTCACTCAAAAGTCGCACACATTTTACATAAAAATTTATCAGTAATTAAAAAAAAAATAAAAGAGCTGACTTACGGCTTGGACCTAAACGAACTGTAACAGTAGCAGAGAAGCAGTCCGGCAGCTACTCGTGGGATGTCCTATCATGCGTACATTGATGAGTAGTCTTCTATTATTATTTTTTTATTATTTGAAGAAAGAAATATAAACAATCTTTCACAACTTTGTTAACACTTCAAAAACTAAAACACAACTAACAATGGAATGAACAAACTCTGATAGAGTGTTATGCAATTTTTCTTTGTGCAATTCTTATCGAGAACGTATATATGCGTAATCTAATCTTCTAAATAAAAAACAGATAAGATATATTTTCTAAACACATATAATTTATCATCAAAGAACTGGTGAATGCGAAAGAAATAATAATTAAATCCACAAGCATTTTACTGTTAACAGTTCTGAAAATGTCTAAAAATAAGTCTTTCCATAATACATATTATATTAGCTTCAAGACTGAAGGCGATTTGTAATGCTGGCTGAAACTGAGAGAAAGACAAGGCTATAAGTGATGATTATGAAGAGGAAAACCTAAGATGCTCCTATGCCTCACTGTTTCTGGGGCAAATATCTAGAATGCATAATTAAGAAATACTGTACAATGCGGTAAGGTCATACTTTATCCAAGAGCGGAAGTTTGACTTACGAGGTCGAAGGCCGAGTGAGACAAATCCGCGAGTGGATAAAGAGACTTTACCACCGTGAGCAGTACAAGATTTTGTTTAATACTTGCCCTTCAAACTCTTTTTTATTTATTTTTTTAATTTTCTAATAAGTTTTGACATTAACTATTCATACAGTTGTCAATCGTTGTTGGTTGCTATTGGATTTCTCTAAACAACAAGCAATTGTTTTTGTTCGTTTGCTGTTGGTTGCTATGGAGTTTACCCACCTCAACGGTAAAGTAAACACTTTACCGTTGAGGTGGGTAAAGTGCTACTTTACCATCGAGTTTTTAGTCGATAAAATAGGACTTTAACAGCAAGTAAGTATTGAACAAACATTATTTGAAAGTTATAAAAGAAATAGGTCATCCAAAAGTGTGTTTCATGTTTTTTCTTTTGAACAAATGCACAACATTTGGTTATTCCTCGTTGATTTTGTAGGTCTGGAGCAGCTCATAATACATTATACAGCTGACCTTATCTAATCGAGACCTTGAGTTTAGGGCCACTAATATTCTGTTTTGTCATCAAAGTTGATAATTTACCTGATCGGCACTATATTTTTGAGATTTATATTTTGACAATTGACGTTTAATGATTCTGTAAGTCCTTTTGCATTTGACTCTGAGTCGCAAACTGAAAGATGTTATCCAATATTTATACATAAAAAAGAGACCATCTAAACTACTTTTTGTCAGTTAACTAAATAAAGATGAGTATTAGTCTCATGAATCAATATCAGAGAATACTTAAACTCAATCGTTTCTGATTTGTAAGAATGTATTGGTTTAGAATTTCTCAACAATTCTATCATAATAATGCATATGCTTTTGAAATTATTCTCAGAAAAATCACATAATTTTAACCAAATAATATAAACTGGTAAAATTTTTTATGAGGACTTCTTGATTAATAATCAGTACTTAATAATTTCAAATTTAGCGCTACACAAAACTTAGTTGGCAACGTTGGGATTTGTTCCTGTATTTAACTACTAATGTCAATTGCTGCCGTCATTTTGGCGACAATTTAGGTGTGATTTTTTGAGATTAAAAATTGATTTCCTATTTAATTGGGAGTTTTTTTTTTGTAAAATTTAACACAAGAACTTATTAAATCCTTATTTGTTGATGGTCTGAAATTCAATTAAAACGGTAAGTTTCATTATTATGCAATCTTATTGATCTTCAAAATATGTAAATGAATTGCATTGATAGTTTGTTAATGTTTTTTCTACTTATTTTTCCATTGTGTTTGAATTGTTATTTCCTGGCTTATTAATTCCAATGAAATCAGTGTAGATTCTAGCTTGTACATACTAAAATTTCTCATTTTACAGAAGGCAAATATTAAAAAAATAATAAATCAAAAATGATTGTACTGACGGTTAAAACGTTAGACTCCCAAAATCATACATTTACAGTTGATGACGATGTGAGTATTAATTTATTCTAGAATACGTAATAATTTACGCGTGATTATTCTAGATCACCGTCGAAGAATTTAAAGTGAAAATCGCCGACACTGTTAATATACCAGCTGAAACGCAAAGAATCATCTATTGTGGCCGTGTTCTTCAAGATGAAGCAAAACTCAGCGATTACGGTAAATATTCACTATATAGCAATAATATTAAATTAAAAACAATCAATTTAGATGTTAATGGAAAGGTTGTACATTTGGTACAACGACCACCACCAGGTGCAAATCCACCAACAACACGTTCCTCATCACCACAACCATCACGACGCAATGCAAACGGTGGTAATGGTGGAGGATTTCGTGGTTTTGAATCTGGCAATACTGTATATTTGGGCTCAATGGCATTCCCATCAAATCTTATGGAATCTCAAGGAATTGTACCACCACCACCTACACACAGTTTAGCTGGGTCACGTTTAAATGTGGCACGACGTATGCTAAGGCGTGCTGAAGCTGTTATAACACTTTTGGAAAATCCAACGGCTCGACCTAGTGATGTTGTGAATCCCGATGAACAACAAGATGAAGAAGTTACACCAATTATTGAAGCGAGAGTTATTGTACCACCGGGTAATAATGAACATATTGACGAAGCCATGGTTATATCGGCTGTACAGAATTCATTATTTGATTCCGGTGCAATGTAAGTCGAATTTGGCTTTATGTAACTGATTATTATTATTATTATTTTATAATTAGACCGATAGGTAGTCAAGTTACTGTAGATGCTAATACTGGAAATGGTAATAGTGGGAGTAATACAGGAACTTCGACACCGGAAGAAGCCGGAAATGGTGATAATGCACAAAATGAGCGTGGATCAAATGCTAATAATGGCCGACCCCTTGCCGAGTAATTCTAACAATTAAATTAATATTTTAACAGTTTCTTATAAAATTATTTTAATTATAGAAATGCTTCGCGTACTTCTGAAATGGCCGACTTATTGACAATGTTGAATCAACTACAAACAAGATTTGCCCCATTTTTAGAGAGATATCGTCAATTTATGATTGACGATCCTGTTGTACCATCCGAAGTAATTCTTTCAATTACAATCGAACTCGGATATAACGGACTGCAAGGGAGCTTGAATTTTGTTCGTTATAGACAAGCGTTCAATGTTCAATGCATTATCAGATATTCTCCTTTATGTGTCTTTAGTTTGATAAAATAGAGTGTTCGCTATCGTCGCGGTTCGTTATAACCGAACAGAAAGTCGTGCATTCAATGGAACTTGTCATGACCGTTATATCGGAGTTCGTGTGTATTTCGAATAGTATTAATTTTAATGAAATTTTTTGATTGTTGTAGAATACGCGCCAGACTCAAATTATGTTATCACGTGTATCGGAAGTTTTGCACTTCTTAGGACACGCTTATCATTCATTGAGTGATATAATTATACGTGTCCGTACACCACGACCACGACCATTATTATGTCGTCCAATATTAATTCAACATTCAGCTGTTGTACAAACCGGCATACCAATACAAGTTGAGGTAGTAAGTATACGTTTTCTATAATCATTATCTTTTATTAAAGATGTTTGTATAATTGATAATAATAGGCTCAATTTAATTTATCAACTGATCGTCCTCCTAATACAACTACAACATCAACAACAACTACGACTAATAATACGACAACAACAGCAACAACTGCAACGGCAACTGCAGCTTCAACAACTTCTACAACAAGTAGTGGTAATGATACAAATGCAACTCCAACAACAACTTCACAACAACAACAACCAACTGTAAATATTCGTGGTTTTCCATTTATACCAGCCGCTTCTATGCGTGTTCAATCATTCCCGATTGAATTACGTACAACAGCACGTCCTATTGGTGTGAATATTTCACAAAGAAGTAATAATAACGGTAGTACTAATGAAACTACAACATCATCAACTACCACTGCTAATACTGGAACAACAACAACAACTACAACAACAGCCCCATCAGATAATGCCGGTTTTCAATTGCCCAATTTCAATAATTCAAGTGTTGAATTCTTTATGGAAGTAACACCGGAGAGTACATTAAATGGTCCACCGCCAGAATTCTTACAATCTTTAGTACAAATGGCTGGACAAATAATGACACGTGTTACAACAACAACAGCGACAACATCAACCACATCAAGTGCAGCAGCAACAACAACAACTTCAACAACAGCAAGTGGTGATGGTCAACCACCACAAACCGGTCAAAATTCTCAAGCTAGAGGCAATACACAAACACATCCAACAACAGCAACACATACACGTTCAACATCACGTCCACATGTTCATTTGGCACAGCAGGCAATGCAGGGTGGATTTGATCCGTTTTTGCCGTGTAATTCACATCATATTACGCATAGAAGACGTCATCAACAGCAACAACAACAACAACAGCAGGCGCAACAACAACAACAACCACAAGCACAAGTTTTCAATTTACGAGATGGTTTACAAGCTATCAGAAATCTAATGACAAGTGCTGGTGTAGCTGCTGGTGGTTCTACAGGTACAACAACAACAACAACAACAGGAGATGAACAACGTCGCCAAAACGATACAACCGGAACATCGGATGATAGTAATCGACAAGATGGTAATGTACCGCATTTAATAAATACAACGGATGAGTTTTATTCAGCTTTAAGATCAGTTTTAAGACAACGTGATAGTAGACGACGTGGTTTTGACGATATGAGTACATCTAGTGGACAAACGTCAAATGAGAATCGGGAGAATATGGCACAAACTAATCGAGCACAATTTGGTACTGGATTACCACCGAATCTACAAAATTTATTTGTAAGTTTTGTATGAATTGTATAAAATTGAAAATATAGAATTTGTATTTTTGTCAGGCATCTTTACCGAATATGTTACAAGGACCTACAATTGCTGAAATTTTACACCAATTACCATCTGATGATTCTACAGTACGACCAGGAGAGAGTATGATCACCGATCTTATTATGTTATTATCGAACAATTTAACATTACTGTAATTAATTTGTTTAATTAATTAATTAATTGATTTCTAATTGTTTTATCTATTTGTAGAGATATGATTACTTTGAATAGTGGTAATTTTGAGCCTTTAAATCGTGTATCTAACGAGATACAACAATTCTTTATGACACGAGTATTGGATGGTTCGACTAGTCAAGAGGCTATCAATAGAGGTGTTGAACGTTTTATCAATGAGATGCAACCGTTCTTCCAAAATTTCGTAATTTAACTTCAATCTAATATCGAATAAATTATTAATTTTTTGACGTTTAGGCTCGTTTACGTGTACGCGACGATATCGATATCGTTAGATCTGTTGAACAATTATTCCGGAGACGTTTACCTGATATAATAACAACAGCAGCCAATTTGAATGCGGCAAATATGCGTGATTTAGTCAATCATTGCTTGAATCTGGCCAAATTAACGTGTACACTAGCACTACATGCTAGTGCCAACGGTTTAGCAGGTGTTGAAGAAACTTTCCAACAAATTGTTGTACGTATTTGTATTTGTATATTTGTATGATTAATTCTTGATATTTTAGACATCTTATATGCCTGGTATACCTGGAGAATTGCAGAATTGGACAATAATGACTAGTTGTGCGAATCTCCGTCACTTTATGAGTAACCTTGGCTCGTCTGATGTTGAATCGTACATTGTTAGAAATTCTGACATGTCAACGGAGCCGGAGAGACAGCAGAATGAAACAAGAACTGAAACAACGCCACCTACAACTACCACCACCACAACAACAACAACAACAGAAGTAAGTTGATTAAATAACGAATAAATTATCTAATGACTATTTTTCTGTAATAAAAGCCCATGGAGTTGGATGTAGAAGACGAAACTAGTGGCGCAACAGCTTTATCGGAAGAATTAGAAGATCCAGAACCTCTCCCTAATGTTGTTATAGGTTCCGAATCGTGGCATAATCAAGTACCTGAAGATTGGGTACCGATAATAACACGTGATGTTCAACGGCAAAGACGACAGAATCCGCAAACACCATTCAGTGACGCTTATCTGTCCGGAATGCCGACGAAACGTAGAAAAATTGTCAACAGTTCTAAACCACAAGGAAGTCTTCCACAAGTAATATCAGGTAATTTATTGAATTTATTTTAAAAAAAATAGTAGATTAAGGATTGATTTGTAAATGTAGAAAGTGTACGACGTGCTGTTACAACAACTGGTTTAACATCAGTGGCTCCATTAGAAGTTGTATCACAAGCTGCCGGTAATTGTACTGATGTTCAAACGGCTTATAGGAATTTGTTACGAACAACTGTACAAACCGCTTTGAGAGATAATGAAGACTTTACACCGGAACGGTTTCCGAATGCTGCAACTTACTTCAAAACACCGTAGATATTTGTATTTTTTTTTTCTGTCGATAGTGTCTTTATAGATTACTGGATATTTATGGGTTTTATTACATATACACTAAACATTACCGACCTTATTATTTATTCAATTTCCCTCAAGTAGATTGTCTGAAATTGTGTTGTGATATTTTAAGAAATTGTTTAAATCCGATCTTCAATTTTGATACGAACATCGTGTTTAGATAAATACAGTAGATAAGATTTTCTATAAATTCCGCCTATTGAGAGAACAAAAAATTTATTTTAATTGTATAAAAGCAATTTGTTTATTCACACAAAAAAAAGACAACACTTAATAATGCATTCACAAAATAATATTCCTTTGTACAATACTTTACAATTCCTTAGTATTATCAAAAAATACAATTCACAATCACAATATATTTGGGATAAACTTATGATTTAAACGAAAATAAATTGTTATCACTAATTATTATTTTTACTAATTACTGTTATTACACAATGAGACTAGTTAATGATTAAATTAATTAATCTGATACGTAATAGAATTTGAAATAAACAAAAAGAGAACTGTACTGGTTAGTATTAAAGGAAAAGAAAAGTAAAAAAAAAAACAACTGTTCGTTTCAATCACTTCCAACATTATTTCGTTAACGCGTTTAGAAGAAATAAGCGCAAACTTAAGATTACCCTGCCTATCCTCTTTTTGTTTTTCTATAATTTTTCTATGGTGATGGGGGGGCTCGTCAATAATTTAATTGTAATTGAAACTA
Organism: Epicauta chinensis; assembly: GCA_021725515.1. Taxonomy (NCBI): domain Eukaryota; kingdom Metazoa; phylum Arthropoda; class Insecta; order Coleoptera; family Meloidae; genus Epicauta; species Epicauta chinensis. Next base: position 250,131 of record JAEDXX010000079.1, on the reverse strand, counting down.
AACTGACTAATTGATTAAACGCGAATCTATTTTTCTGGTGTTTTTCGTATGGGGGTCAATCGTAGGCCTTTCACTAACATTTGCTCCTCAAAATCACGATCTTCCGTTGAATACCTAGAATTAGAAAAATCATAGAAATTCGGTTCGTTTATCTGGCCGATTTGGTCATAAGTGAAGTACAATGTGAAAACATGCTCTTACCTACTATGGTTTTGCTACAAGCTCGCAGATTTTGTTCTTAAAAATAAAGTGAATGGAGTGAACATCTGTGCGAGTTTGTTAGATTAACGCGCAAATAAAACAGAAAGTTAAATAAGAACTCAAAAAGCCTTATAAATTATTGAATATAAACGATTCATTTTTGAATTTATAGTATTTATATTCAATACAAAGCTGTACTTTTCTAATTTAAAGCTTTAAGAGGGTGAGTGATGATTAAGCGAAAATCTAATAAATAAAATCAAGCGAAGAGTAAATGCAAAATAAAATCCCATAATAAGAAATAAATAAAAAGCAACAGCAGACATGCACAAAGTGACAATTTCAGATGTTCATTGCCGTTTGTTGTGGCAGTGGTAGATAAATGAGGTGCAGAAAAACGTCTGCCACCTCTCAACAAGCACCTTAATCGATCCTCTTCTAATAAAGTAATTAAAGAATCACGTTTTGCCACAATTTCCATCATTTCATTGATAATTTGGCCTTCAATAGCAACATCTTCTTCTGTCTTCTGATCATCTATAAAAAATAATTAAATTCGAATTAATTTAGTTATTTTTGTGAACGACACAAAAGATTGAACTTACTATTCTCTAAACGTTCTCGTAGGTCATGTTGTAATCGTGCATGTCGATCTTCTAATTCTAATTCCTGAGCACGCACCATCAATTCCTTTTCGTAACGTCTCAATTCCGTCCGGTCACGCATCAAATCGAACCATTCCTGTAACAGTTCAGGTTCGGCACGTGATAAACGACCCATATCTTCACCACGTAACGCCTTCTCAACGGCAACACCACGTTCTTCTAATTCACGTGTCTTGACTTCAGTCTCTTCCAATTTACGTTGGATCTCTTGTGCCATACGATGTCTGTTAGTTGTGTGTTCGGTTTGGTTTTTTTTGTTTGTTTAAAGAGATTATGTTAGAGAATTACAAACAAGTTAGTAAAAGTTGCACACAAAATAAAAACTTTAGTTTTTTTATTGATTTATCGATTGAAGAGAATTAAAGAAAATTACCGTTTGAGTTGCGATTGTCGGGCAGCACGACGTGCTCCTTTACCACGTTTCGTTGACGATAAACTTGATGTATCTAAAATAGCAGATTGATCGAGTGTATCACACGAACTGCGATCGTTTCGTTTCAAATCATGTTCACCATCGGAACTATCGTCTTTAAATAGAAATCAAAATTAGTTTAAAATAATTATCAATTATTAAAATTAGTACCAGTTCCTTTAATTGAAGTACCAGTATAATTTAATGGTAATGGTGGTACTGGTGGTGGTAGAGTATTTTCAATACAACGTCGGGATTTCGATGATAATTCAATGGAACTACTACGTTTAACTGTGGATGGTTCTTCTCGCAGGACGTCCTAAAGGCATTATAATTTAGAAAAAAAATCCTCTATTTCGAGGCAGAAATATTAGTAAAAGAAACTCTTAATTGTCAAGTCCGAGACTAACGCAAGTGTCTATGGAGAATTATTCAAAACTCATTATGAGTACAACAAAGACAGCACATGTTTGTTGATATTTCTTGCTTTATCAGTTAAACTCAACACGTATTTATAGCAACTATTAACCTTGACTAAGTATGCATATCTTAAGGTGAATTTACACGAGTCAGTTACTAAAGCTAGTAACTAAATTTAGCCACTTGCATTGTGTAAACGTTTGATTTAGTACTAAAGCACTAAAGTTTTTACTGTCTTTAGTACTAAATCAAACGTTTACACAATGCAAGTGGCAAAATTTAGTAACTTGCTTTACTGTCCCTGTGTAAATTCACCTTTAACAGCAGTGGGAAGTGCCTAAATAATACACATAAAAATCTCTGCCCATTTGACGTATTTTGACCACACAATTGGAGGAGACTTCCTCCCACTCCTTCTTATGTTGCTAGATGAATTTGGTTCCCTGTATGTGCTTGCATTGCATTAATCTCGAACGTGACCGTCAAGTTAACAATTCTATGTAGAAAACCCAAGGAAGTTTTTTTCCTAACAAAACAGGATTGACAATAAAACGAAATAAATTCATGCAAAACAAACAGAAAACACACAAATTTCATTGAATAATACAAAAATCTTACAGAATCTCTCCTGGCCAGATTCGTACAAGACTGCAACACATACCGATCAAGTTAGAAAAGCTCTAATTTTATTCCAACGATTATTTTTTCATCTTTTAACAAATTTTATAATAAATTACCTTTGAGATATCTTTAGATTTCGGTGACATCTTCGAGAAAATCCCACCACCACTGCTGGTATTCTTCGAATTACTTGGACTTTTCTTGAATAACGTTGTAAATATCTTCGTGATACTCTTACGACGTTCACGATCTTTCTTTTTCGGTTTTTTATTCGAATCAACATCTAATAATAGATTCGGATCGGATTTATAGAATTTCTCAATTTTATCGGTATCATTCAATATACCCGGTATAGATTTTGTACGATTGATTAGATCATAATCACCATTATTATCATCACCACTTTTCGTACGTCGTAACGAACCATTCTTTTTACGATTTAATGTATCATTTGAATATAACCATGAATTTGGACGTTCCGGTTTCACAACAATCGCCTCAATATTATGATCATCGATATTTTGATCTTTTTTAAACAATTTTTGTTTTAATTTTTCCAATTTATCTTCTGGACTCAAACCTAATTCTTCATTCGATTTGTATTTGGCACGTAAACGTGCATCCTGTTTCAATTTCTCTGCTGTACGTTTTGCTTCTTCATGTTTGGTACGTGGCGGTGCTACCGGTGTTTTAAAATCATCATCATTATTTTGAAATAATGTCTGTTTCGTATCGTTTTTATTCACTTTATCGTTGTCATTGATAGAGCGTAATGGAGTTTGTTGTTGGGGTTGTATTGTTGGCGATTTCTTTATTGTTGATAACAGCACATCAGGTGGTGTTGGATAAAGTTGTGATTTCTCTGTATTACGATTGATTTCAGTAACGATATCGGTTGTTGCCGATTTTGTTAATTCAAAAGGACGATTACGACGTTTCTTACGTTCTAAACTCTTATTCTCCGATTTCATTTTCAACATAACCATTTCTTGTATCAATTTCTGATTATCATCACGTTCTTTCTCAATACATTCTTTCTTATATAAAACATCAGGTGTACGTACTGTTGTTGTCGGTGTTGAGTCCAATTTGGTTTCCGTTTCTTGTTGTTTACGTGGTGTTAGAGTAGGACTAACTTTTTCTTCTTGGATCAAATCGGGTTTTTGTGGTGCTGTAATTGGTGATGATTCTGATTTACTTTTACGTCGCGACTTTCGGATATCAATCGAATCTTTAGCATTACCGAAATCAACTTTCGATTGTAATCGTTGGCAATGTTGATCGAAAATTATATTATTTTCACTAGTTGGTGTTGTTACTAAATGACTAGCTATAAGTTCCGGTTGTTTTTGCTTTTGTTCAGCTTTCAATTTCGCCAATTTCTCTTCTAATCGTTTCTTTTGGAAATTATTATTGTCTAACGATGTCGTTCCGATTTCCGTTACATTCTTAACAGTCGAATCACTACACGTATTCTCTTCAGTTGTGGTACCACCACCACCACCACCTGGGGTAGTTGTGGTGTTTTCAACAATCAACAAACTATCATCATCATTGATATCGTTGTGTTTTTGATTATTTTTGAATTTCTCGATATCTTCCGGCTTTAAATCGGTAACTTCACCGAATTTCTTGATTTTCTCATCGCCAATAATACAATAACCGGTGTTTTTACTGATGAAATCATCATTCTTCGTCTCAATAATATTCAAACTATCTTCATTGATATCGTCATCATCATCTTTAAATAATACATAACCATTTTGATGATTATCATGATTATCATCGCTACTAGTTTCACTACCAGTATCCATAAATTCGATATTATCTAGATTTTTACTTAAAATATTATTCATAGTTTCGGTTATTATCATTTTATTACCAGTATCTTTACCGCAAATATGCTGACGATAATCATTGTTTTTTGGTATCAATTGGCATTCTTCTAAATCAACACCATCATCATCGGACACAACACCATCACGTGCCCAATCTGATAATTCAGTCTCTGTTAATGCCGTTTGTTGTTCATTATCCGATTGTGGTGTACTATTATCACTTTTCGTGTCATTCGTTTCGTTCTTTTTAATATGCAACGAACTGTGTATCTCCGGTAATATCTCTTTAATCTCGATATCTGGCAATTGTTTTGGTTGATTTAACGTTTTCTTTTCACTACAAATTGATTTTAATGCCGCCTCACTACTAGTTGGTTGAATTGGTTGTTCATCGATTATCGATAGAGAATCGGGTGGTATTTCATCGACTTGTACTTTTGGTATTTGTTTAAAATTGAATTGTCGCCGATCATTATCACTAGAATTCTCCGATAATGAATCCGATGATTGTGTTTTAATTTTATCCCAATCGATATTCGGTACAATAATTGAGGTTTCATGTAATGGACTACGTGGCCGTCCTTCTGGTACATTCTCAAAAACAAATTTCTCCACCGCCTTCTCGTCAATTTCTTCCACCGGTTTTTTATCATTTACCGTTGTTGCCACTAGTGGTTCGGATGGTTGAATCGGTGATAGTTTCTCATTTAATTTATTACAAAACGTTTGCATACTAGCACTAATCTCATTAGCTGGACGTAATAATTTCTGACAATCACTAATATTCGTATGGAATGATTTTAATTTCGTATCTAATGTTGATGCACTGCCGGATTTTTGTATTGCACCAGGACTATTCGTATCATTACCCAACAGATATTTCTTTTTCAATTCTAATGAAACTTTGGCTGCTATACCACCAGTACTTTGGGTACGATTCAAAGCATAACCTTCGGGTGATGGACGTAATGCTGTTGCTGTTGTTGTTGTTGGTGCTGCTTTCCTTAAAATCGATGCTGTCGAAGGCACAAGTGGTGTTAAATTCAATTCAATATTATCACGATTTGTTGCTGTTGTTGGGACTGCTTTTGTTGTAATCGGTGTTTTATTTTGATTTGTTCGCTTCTGTATATAAGCCGATGTGACTTGTATACGTTTCGGTGTTAAATTATTACTACCAGTACCACGTCGTTTTGTTACATAAAAATCGTTAAAAACTATCGGTGGAATTTCACGTGTCGGTGTTGGATCGTCGTGTGCAAATTCTGAATCGGTTGAAATTTCAGTGGCTGAATTACGTATTTCACTCGATGATTCTGATGATTCATCGGAAACAACCTGAAATCATCCAGAAATCTCCATTACAACACTGATAACAGTTAAACAATTATTTATATTTATAATAAAAAAAAAACAAAAGGGCGCCGATTGCTGAAATAACGGCGTATTTGTTAGAGCGGAATTAATTAAAAGCAACACTCACGTCAGCAATGGATTAAAAGCAATTAAACACAATTATTATTAACGTCAAGAAAATTAACAAATAAAACACTCCACTGTCACACCTGTATAGTTATAATTACCTTCGACCATTGCTAAAACGTGATTGTTGACCCCCTGATAATACAACAAACGAATTTCTCTTGCAGGAACTTTTAATATGAATGCATTTTACTATATTATTTGCTTTGTTCTTTTTTTTTTATAAAATAAAATTAATAACAACAACACTTGATAAACTTCAAAGAAAATTCAACACTAATAAACTCTTAAATTTAAACAAAGTAAACCCAACAAAATAATGTTAATTAAGCGTATTCAATCCGATTTGTAAAAGTGGACTATTTCCACAAATAGCACATATAAAATGACTAGAAAATTTTACAAAATTTTAACTAAACAAAAAAAATCTATTGTATACAACAGTCTTTATCATCTTTATCAAACGTTTTCGACTTTTTCCGTTTAGGAACCTGTGGTGTTGGTAATTGGTAAGTTTTTACCGTTTCTTTTGTTACAGTCAAATCGTTAGTAGACGAACTCTTATTATCTCTTTTATTCAGATTTGATGATGATAGTGGTGGCGATTGTGGTGCTAAGAATCTCTTATGAGGTAGAGGTGATGCTGAAATTGCTCGCTGTTTACGTTGCGGTACTTGTGGCGGTGATAATTCACTATTATTATCATTATTAAATGGTTTCTGTCTTAACGGTTTTAATGGTGGTGATTCTGTTGATTTTTTACGTGTACGTTGCGGTGCTACTGGTCGTGTTTCCTCGAGTTGTCGTGGTTTATTCACTTTAGCATACAAATCAGCAATTTGATTTGATTCGGTTGGTTTCTTTTTAACAATTTTTTCATCGTTTGTATTTGTTGAATTTGCACCATTCTCGTTATTATGTAATTTCTTCTTTTCCACGCTACCAGCATCGTCAACGCGTTCCTCACTATCAGGATTGGTTGGAAAAGAATTATCAATTTCTTTAGTAACATTTGCACATTCTTTGTTATCACAGTTATCAGGTGTTGCTGTGTCTGTCGCAGTGCTATCAGCCTCAAACTTTATTTCTGTGATATCAGTTGCATCACAATTATCAGTTTTTTCTTCTTGCTGTGCAACGGTATCATCGATTTGGGTAATACGTGCTCCAAATCTCCAATATTTTGCTCCTTATCAATTTTACTATTTTCCTCAGTGTTGATAGAATTATTATCGGATTGTTCTGTCACAGTTTCTAATGTTGTTTCTATGATATCCGAATCGCAATTATCAGTTTTGTCTTCTTGCTGTGCAACGGTATCATCGATTTGGGTAATAATTGTGTCTCCACAATCTCCAATATTTTGCTCGTTATTAATTTTACTACGTTCCTCTATGTTGGCGGAATTATCGGATTTTTCTGTCACAGTTTCTAACGTTACTTCTGTGATATTAGCCGAATCACAATTATCAATTTTTTCTTCTTGGTGTGCAACGGTATTATCGATTTGGGCAATATTTGTGCCTTCACAATCTTCATTATTTGTTTCGTTCTGAATTGGACGACTTTCCTGCTTATTAGCGTAATTACTATCAGTTTCTTCTGTGTCTTCAACGGTACTGTCGCTTTGTTGATTTTTTGTAACGTTATCTGCTTCTAAATTGATAAATTCTAAATTGGGAATTGTAGAAACTGTAACATTAGCACACCAATTTGTCTCGTCTTTATCGTTTCGTCTCTCATCACTTTTTACCGATTTATTATCAATATTATCGATGAAATTTTGGAAATCTTGAATCGTATCTTCAATATTCTTCGAATAACGTCGATTTGTTACATCCTGACTGTTCTGTTTAAAATTGATTAATGAAAATCGTTTATTTGTATTGAATTTAGGCTTTACTTCCGGTTTATTATTATTATTATTATCGTTACTATTATTTTCAAATTTCATCAAAACTTTCTTTATATCAACTTTACTCACCGCATCTAAATCAACAGAATTCCTAGGTTTATTACAATAAATATCAGTTTTGGAGCGTGTTAATGAAAATCTCCGCCTACCACCGTTATCATCATCATTATCTTCATTATTATTACGATTTAGATCACTTTTACCAGATAGATATTGTTCGAAATATTTGATATTATCTTTTGGTATACGATTAATAACACTATCTGCTCGTTTTGGTACTTTTAAAACACGTTCTAAATTCTTATATTTGGCATCACTTAAAGAACGATACATTTTACTTTTATTATTATCATCATTATTACTATGTTCATTTGATTGATGATCTAATTCTTCTATCCACACTAATAAATCTTCAATTTTTTCATCCGATTTCTTAGCGGTTTCATGATCTTCAGCTTTCGTTTCAGTTTCTAAAGCTTTAAATAGATCTTCAATACTACTTGAAATCTTCTCATCATCTTCAGTATTTGTTGCGTTCTCTTCATGCGTTTGTGCTTCTTCTATTTTATACTTATTTGGATCGATCGGTTTCATCAATTCATCCTCATTGGCTAATAGATTCTCAATATAATCATCAATAGAATTTAAATCATCATCTATCGGTTCAAAATTGAAACTTTTCTCTTCCACCTTTGATAATTGAGGTATTGTACTTTTCTCCGGTAAACTAATCTGTTTTGTTATTTTCGGTTTTAATATCGCTTTATTTACAGTTTCGGCACGTTTTAATATCGATTTAGGTTGTACGGTTGTTTGTCCAAAATATTTCTTAGCATTTTCAATATTCGCCTTAACCGCTACTTTCGGTTTAATCTCTTTCGGTAAATTAATTTTACTCGGTGTACGTTTGATAACTAATAACGGTTCTGGTTCGGGTAAATTAAATTTCGATATAAATTCATTACCGAATGTACGTTGTTTATCTTTGTTAGGTTGTGAAATCGGTGGTTTGCCTAAAACTTGCCCTGTGGTTGCACTTTTTGTTAAAAAGAAATTTATCTGTTGATTATTATTATGATCGGAATCACCCGATTCAGCACTACTAAATTCATCAGATGATGTTGATTTATCATTATTGATTACATTATTATTGTGATTATTGATAATATTATTAGATGGTGACTTCACCTCTGTATCTGTGCCGGTATCGGTTTGGACGACTGGTGGTTCGACACGGACCTCCTGTTTGCGCAGTTCTCGGGCACGGATCTCCTCTTCGCCCTCGGTCGCCGTTTCAGAGTCCTCATCTAAATCAATTGAATTATTATATTTTTATTATTATAATAAATTAAGATCTAAAATACCATCGCTAGTATTCTCGTAATAGCTGGAATGATCGGAACTGCTGTACTCGTCTGATTCCGAATCGTTGCGTTTCTTTGAATAGCGTTTATTGAATCGTTCCGCCCATTTGAGTGTGCCTTCTTTTGTTGCTGGTTCTTCTAGAGCTTCTTCATATGCATCTTCATCATCACTATCCGTATCACTGTAAAAATTATTATTATTTTTAATTGTTTAAAGAGGAACAATAAGATAGTACCTAAGACTTGACGATTCATCATCACTAGTGCCGATTTCAGCAGTCGAAGCGCCGAAATTCCTATCAGTCCATTCGTCTTCATCCATCTGACTAAGAGATTCATCTTGATCGGATAATTGATTGTTGAGATTCGAAAATTCTATACGTTCCGGTGTCCGTACACGATCTAATAAATCAACACCACTAATACCGCCGAGTTTCTTCTCGGGACTTTTTTGTTTTTGTGATGGTTTACGTGTTACTTTATTGTTTGTTTTTAATTCACCCTGCATACCGTAATGGTGTATACAGAAGAATTTATGATCGTATAAGCCGTCACGATCGAAGGCGTACGAACCCAAACGGAGTTGCGTATGGCAATACTGACACCTTCAATTATAAATCGTTATATTTAACAAAAACAGACTTAAAAAAATGATTACTTAAAGCAGCCGTGATGGAAGAATCGGCCTTCAGCCGATAGCCGTTCCATGAGGTAAACCCGTTTGCCGCAGAAATGGCAAAATTCCGAGCCTTGAGGTAGAACAACAGCCGGACGAGATTGCTAAACCACAAAAATCTTCATAAAAAATCGTTATACTTATAGAAAAATCTTACGCTTTTTTGGATCGGTTTCGGTTCGTTTTCTGGTACTTTCTTGCCGAATTTCTCCGTAATTGTGGCAACTTTATTCTGACCTAAATCACGCGATGTGCCCTCTTTCAATTTCAATTCCAAATGTTTAATGTTACGATCAATATCGGCATATTTCGCTTCACAACTATCTTGCCGTTCAAGATGTTGTTTCTCCATTTTCGTTTGACGCGCCAAGAATTGTTCTTTACTCCATTTCGGTACTTTCTCTTTATCTTTATTGACTGATGACGGTTTACCTAATTTATTTTCACGGATTTTCTTTTCGATCTCTTTAATATTCCAATCGGACGTTTCAATTTTACCGATGGCACGTAACAAATCTTTCGGTTTCTTTTCAGTTTGTACCGGTTCTTTCCATTTATCTTCGAAATTCTTGATTCTAGCAGCCAGATCTTCATCGGTGTTATTATTGCGTGTCTGACTCGGTAGTTTGTTCTCGTGATCCTAAATCGATAAAACGAGTATAATTACAAAGAGTCGATACGAAATTATAAAATCACATTAGAGAAAACAGTTATTCTCGCTTCGGTAAACTACAATGCTTACCATTTTCGGCTGGAATATTAATAAATAATTAAAATAAACAACAAAAAAACAACATCAGATTTGTTAAATTGGCTAGCAATTTTGGTTAAATTCTATCAATAAAAAGCACACTCCACACGAGATTCTTACAGGTACATAAGTGAATTTCTTTTCTAAATCTTTAACACGATCCTCGAAATTCGGTGCCGTTTGTCTATACAAAAATATCGAGTAATCTTCAAATGGTTGTGACGAATCGGGTTTAGCGTTTGCTTGTAACATTTGCATACTCTTTAAGAATTGTTCAGTTTGTAAACGTCGTTGTTGTCTACGTTTATTGTGTCGATCTGTACGGTTCGCTATAATCTCTTCTATAGTTCGTTGGCGTTCATCCTTTAATTTTAAAATTATTTTACAACAAACGAGTTTTAAACGAGATTTTATTAGGATTGATTTACAAATAATACGGATACTAGGAGCTAAGGAACTTACAAGGATTTAATTTTTGGTCAGATTATTTGTGAAAATAATCGACCAACAAGTACGAAAATTGCACAATACAGGAAGGTAGAGGAAACCATCTGGAAATTAATCAAATAATAAACGAAAATAAATTGCAAAAAGGATCCGTTTCGTAAATAAAACAAATCAGAACAAAATACTTACTCTTTCCAAAGTACGCCGTTTCCTAGTTTTACGTTCAACACTATTTCCTTTATTATTTACAGGCAAGATAACATCAGCATGTCGTTTATGCTTATTCGATATTCTTGTCGATATTGTTGGCGGTAATTCAGTTTGTACGGCTGCTGGTATATGTCGCAATATTTTAAAGGATGGTTCGGTACGTTTACTTTCAAGTGGCAATTCCTGCAAATAAATAAAAATCAACAAATAGTTTCACAACAAAGACTGAAATGGGAATAGGAATGGGACATACGGTTGGATTTTGATACAAGTCGATTTCATGCTTTGAGAGTCTCTTATTTGGTTCATTTACAGTCAATTTCTTATCACTCTTATCATCATCTCGTGTATGTACGATTAGATCTTCATACAGATTTGACGTTGAATTTCCGGTTAATTTTGTGCTAGTTTTTGCACGATAGAATTTATTCATTTTCCATCGAGAACTGAGACGTTTTTCTTCAATTGGTTCCATTGTCAATGTAAATTTAGTAATGTGTTTGATTTTTTTGGATTTCAATTCAATTTCATTCGTTTGAATTTTATCGAAAACTTCATCATTTGCACAGGTGTCTTGTTCAAAATCGATCAGATTATAGTTTGTTTCACGTTTTAAAACGATTTGTTCTCCGAAATTATTTATCGAGGATCTGGACGATTTCACACTAATTCCCGAATCATTGAAAGTCTTTAAAATTGGTTTCTTATCCTCTAATTCTTCATCCGATGGCGAGTAACGATCGCTTAATATGAAAGGATAATAATACTCTTCGATCCGGTTTTTTAATAATTCAAACAAATTCGGTAATGATGGTTTGGGCAACGGTAGAGGAGGAATATAAGGTGATTGGAGCTAAATTATTTTTTTTAAATAAAGCGAACAGATTAAAAAAACTTTGAATAGAAAAACTTACCACTTTTGGATGTTTAATATGCGGGATTTCACCACGGAATCGATCGTATACTTGTGTTAAATAAGTGGCCATTGTTAGATAATCATCGGTATTTGTGATTTCCTCGCCAGTCATAATTGGAGGTATACCTGAATTTAAAACGGTATAATTAACAATTTTGTCTTTAATTTATAAGCTAAGCGTCACATTGCAGCTTTTTGCAGCGCTCACATGAACTTGTTTTGTCAGTCTTTTTGTTAATTGGGGTAGTAATTTTTTTGATAATTGAGGTAATTTCTTATTTTAAGTCAAAAGTATCAAAAAATGAAACTAGTTAGAAACTGCTTTTATTGGCTGCATTCAAATTAACGAAAGGCCACAAACAGCCTGCACTTTACTCGACAATATCTTGTTATTGTGTGTACGTTAATTTAGCGTTACTTGCTCCCATTTTACTTTAGAAATACTCTTTTTACTGTGCAAATAAATAGCACCCAAAGAAATGATCATGAATTAAAAAAACCTACCTAATTCTTTTTCTAAAATATCAATAGCCAATTGGTTATTTTTGATTGGATCATCATCTTTTATTGAACTATAATCTAATAGATCTGGCCGATAATGATTTATTACAGCACATAGAACTTGGCCATTACGAAAGATCGATGCTAAATCTGTCACAACAATATCTTCATGTTCACGGATTTGTTCCGATATCCAATTGATCAATATTTCACTGTCTACATTTCCTGAAAAACAACAAACAATTTTCCGTTAATCTACTTAATAAAACTGACCGGTGAGTCTAGGTGCAAAAAATATTATATCACAATTTTTCACACAACGTAGATGAGTACCGAAGAAGAATTTTTGAAAATTCATGCCAAAAAAATCGCTACTTTTTAAATTCGACGTATGGAAATTGGTATTTAAGCTTCTGTTAATAAATAAGTCAGTTGTATCACGAAGTGAAACTTCTTTAGGCGCGATAGAGTAGTAAATTTTTTTTTAACGGGACCCCGTGAGGGGAAATCCTTCCCCTCTAACAGACACCTTGAGAGGGAAGAGTGGGGGTGTTGCAATAGCATCACTTCTACTCTCTCTATCAGTTGTGCCAACTGTGTAAAATAAACACTAGGGTCTAAAGTTGGTATCATTGATCGATATACAGCGCTGTATGCCCTCTAGAACGAAACTAAAAGTTTCTGGCCTACCGCGATTTATGATTTTTGTATTCATAAATTAATTAATGGCGTTAAATTATATATGAATATTGTTTTGAGATAAGTGAAATGCAGAAAAAGACAACTGCAGAAAAAATCGATTCTTCTGGCAGAAAGAAAATACATCAATAAAGATGAACTTCATCTCTAAACCAAGAAGTTTCACTTCTCACCCGCGGCGTTCCACGCACTTTCATTTTTTTTTTTGGAAAACCTGCACGAGGAAGCTATTCTTGAAGTTGGTATCGGATCCACAGCTACGTCCTTACCTCGTCGTCGTTTCTTTGGCACATCAACTTGTACCAGATCTTGTGAATTCCTCTTCATCTTTTCAATAGCTTTCGGATTATCCGTATCATATAATGATATAACCTGATGTGCCATAACAACATTTTTATTCAAATTCGGATATCTTGTTGCTGGATCTAATGTATAAGCTTTCCAATCTTTATTTAAATTATCTGGTGTTGTTTGTGCTAATAAACGATAAATCGATTCACGTTCAGCTATCACTTCTAATGATGTCATTGTACCAAGACTCCAACTACGGATCGCCCATGCTGCATCTAATGATGATAGAAAACCACGTGCACAGCCCGAACCAGTCGGCCAAAATGGCTACAATTCCCAAACAAATATCAATAATTTATCCCAAAATTATAATAGTAATAATATTAAATAAATACCTCAAGTAAACTATCACCGACTAGAATCATTAATAAACGATAACCGTGCCTTTCGATGATTTTCGATGCATTCTCAGCTGCATACATTGATGTGAAATCGAACATAGCAACATCCGGTTGGCCATAATGATTCACAGCAAATTCTAAATCGGGCATTTGATAATTTGTACTGAAATTGGCAGCTTCACGGGCATAATTCATTAATTCTTCACGATTCACATTATCGGGTGCTAGGAGACGTTCCGTATCTGCTAAATCCTTCAAATTTCAAATCAATTCTAATTAATAGAGTTTAATAAATTACTAATTGAAATAGTTACCTGTTTAATGACACCTTTATCGATTAAACTTGCCTTCTTGGCGGTCATCACAAAATAATGAGTATCATCTTTATAATAGACAATATTTTCGAGATCAATTCCAGTGACTTCATATAAATCTTTGAAGAATTTCTGATTGAAAATAAATGCAACACCGCTGATTTCTTCGACACGTGCCTCAGCTTCTGTACGTTTATTAATGAAATTCGCCGTGATCGCTATAGCTAATTTACCGCGGAATTCTTTACGTTTAAAGCCTTGTAATGTATTACGTTTACCATCTGCCCCAATAATACAATCGAATTCGTACTGTGATACTGGATGATTGTTTGGTTTAAATTCAGCCTTCCAGCCGATTTTATCTGTTTGATTTGGTTCAATTAAACGTTCAAAACTGACCTCTGTATGTACCTCAACACCTAATAGTAGTGCAACCTTCAATAATATACATTGTAATTGTCTTATACTAATATGATCAATGGAACCAGCACAGAATTTCCCAAAGAATTTCTTAGCACCTAATGCACGTAAATCTTCAATAACAAAAGGCCACAAATGGAGGACATTATTGCGTGATAAACGATCACGTTTCTCTACAATAACAACTTTTGCACCTAATAATTGTGCCTCAATTGCTGTACGTAAACCACATGGTCCAGCTCCAATGATTAATATACGTGTATTTGTACAAATTTTACCTTTACCATAGCATTTATGTATGGCGCGTGCATCGAATTTCTTCCATAATGCTTTTGCACGCCACGATGTTAAATAATTCTTTAATTTCGGATAAAATAATAAGAAATGATTTGGTTTTAAATTGAGCAATTCACATATACTACGATAATAGCCTAAGATATTCTTTAAACTTGTTGCATTTAAAAAATGTTCAAAATAATCAATGGCATGTGCTATATCTTTACTTGTCACTTGTCTACCGCGTTGTACATTATTACTATTATTACTATTATTAATTTGTTGGTAGTGATGATGGTGGTGATTCTGTGTCATGATTGTTGTAAAACGATCCATTTTTTTTTTGTCCTCGTTAATTCTACGAATTTATTCTATTTATCATCTGCAACATAACACAAAGAAAACTTAATTATTATTTACAAAACAACAACAATCACCGTTTTTGTTCTTTTAACCTTTATACGTGTTTCCCATAAATAAGTATTAATTCATTCAAAATTACAAGTATGCAAAACAATTCTAGAATATTAAATGGAATGAGGATATTATTTTGGGTGACTGTATGCCCCTCCCGTGGGCCGATATAATTCTAGGAATGTTTGAACGAATAGCGAGTATATTGAACTAAATTTTAATTGAAAAAAAAACAAAAAATAAACTCCAACGATAGAAATCTAAGAAAGTATAGAGCAAATGTCAGGACGGTCAATCGATATTACTGACCTAAACCACAATAACGTCATCAGCGAGACAAGGGTGAATCGAACCCCATCGTTCTATTATCGATAAAACTACAAGTGTTTTGTAGAGTCATCGACAATAGATTTAATTAAAAATAAGGCTTCTTTCAGTATTCAATAATCATAGAAGACTCTTGACGATGCCAATTTTCAGGCCTTCTTCTAGGAATTTTCAGAGACATATTGATGAGCCCTTTTGATTATTTAAATGATGATAGAAATATGAATTTTGAAAGTAAATTGAAATTTGTGACTATGTTAAAATCTCCCGTTCATGTAATCTAAATAGAATTTAATGTCGGAAATTGTTATACAATATTAACTGGACAGTGTTATATAATAACGAATTACCCTTATTTTTGATAATATTGTTACTGTTTTTAATAATATTGTCTGCAAGATATAAAATGTTTTTAAAATTTTGTTATTCGATACGTTATTACATGACTATATCGAATTATATCTGGACATGATCAAGCAGAAAGAGCTTTTGACGATAGTGATGTGATTATAGCGCTGCAATTTCAGGAGCTCTTCAAACTGCAATTCACTTAATTTTGCAGGCAAGAAAGGGAATGAGGGATACCTCTACTAATTGAAGGTGGTGTCAGAAATTTAACATTTTAATTCGTCAATTTTTTTGTAAAAGTCGTAGGGTGGTCTTTTAAAGAACTGTGTTTATTCTATCTTTGACAATGATTGCATTAAACATACGGGGATATAGTGAGCGTGACAAAACCCGTATGTGATGAATAAAGTTAAAGCTTTTAAGAATTCAGTGTCTCCTACTCTGTAATAAATAAGGAGGGTTAAATACAAACATAAGGTGATTAGCTTTAAATTGTTTTTCTGAGAGTAAAAATAATCGTAATATTCATTTGAACTGTGCTGTAAAATTATCATAAGATTTTTGAAGGAGTCAAACAAATTTTGCAGTACCGTTTTTAGTAGAAAAATTTAACATTTAATGCATGAAAACTGCCTTTATAAAATCACATGAAAATATAACCACATTAGAGTGTTTAAAATATGAAATTTAATATCCCTTTGGTAACAATCAATTTAGTCTTTTGCAATTAGTTCAGAATATTGCAGCATAAGGCAAGTCTTCTAATAAGCTTGAAGGGGGGACAAGGGTCAGAAAACTGATTTTTTTAAAATTTTCTTTCTGATACTACAACTTATAAGAAATATTCTCGAAAAATTTGAAGTCATTAGGAGCAAAATTTTCCTAGTTATAGGCGACTGAGTTTCCGGGCGCTCGGTCCCTCTGACCTTCATTAATAAAAGTGTTATAAATGTTGTATTGCACTCGGTGGTAAAGTCCCTTTATCCACTCGCGGATTTCCACTTGTGGATAAAGTATGACTTTACCACCTTGTACAGTAAATAACTATTTTTCTCTATTTTATTCATATATAACTTCAATCGCGTTTTTCTCACAACTTTTTTTTTAAAGTTGGTATTCAAAATTTCTCGAAAACCTTCGGAACGATTTCGTCTAAACTTTGCACACCTCATTTGCATTCTAAATACTCGTTTCTGAACGAAGGAGCAATTTTTCGCAAAAATCATAGTTTTTTTATTGCACCTTCACCAAAAATTCAAAAAGGAATATTTTGTTAATTCTTTCGTTCAAATTCAAGATAATCTTATGTACTAAAGAAATCCCTTTGGTTTTTATATCAGATGAAGTAATCATGAGTTATCCTGACTACCGTATGGAAACTTTTTTTGAGGCGACTCGGTTCTCAGGACTACCACTGGCTGAATTTTCAATATTTTTAGAATAATGCTTAATAATGTACAACAATTTTAAAAATATTAATAAAAAACGTACTCTGTAAAAAAATCACAAAAATATGCTTTTTTTGGTATCTCGGACCCTTGTCCCCCCTTAATACAAATGATAAATGCAAGATAGATACACAAGTTTTCATATAGAAGCAAAATTTCAGAAAGTAACAGTTTATTCCAGTTTTTACTCTATTAATTGACCGGTTCATGCAGACTTTCTGTGGTAGCCGCTAACTAATTTTCGCCTTTTTCGAAACAGTGCTTTTACTAATCTGTCAATAAACGCCCTTAAAATTGCCGTATGATTGTGGCCTCAACCCGGTCCTGACTGCAACGCAATCGTATAAAAACGTTGTTGCGAATAAAGAGAAAAAACGTAACAACAACGTTACATAAAAACGAACTTTACTTGCCTCAAGTACAATATAGTAAACTGGTTAATCCTGGTTAATGTGATTGTTTTAACGATTACACGCTAGCCTTTGTTATAAAAGAGTACTCTAAAAATAGATAATGGACGCTTTGTGTGGCAACCCGGCGCATCCACCACAATTCAACTAACACCTAAAAATTTCCAAGTTGCTATAAAAATCAAATGTTTGAACGAAATTAGACTTGAATTTGATAAGATTAGATCTGATAAGTGTTGTAAATTAATTGGTAACAACCACCAATTTTCTACAATCAACACAATCAACAATTTACTTAATCTTTTGTACTTTAAAATAAAACAACTTACGTACTAGTACTAAAGCGTAATAAAACCGTAATTAATTGCGTTTCTATTCACGTCCAATATACATAAATGAATGAATCATAGTGTTTTTCGCGAAATGTATTAGATTTATCTTATCTCTATTAAAATAGATTTAGCATTCTTTTTTTGTTGCTGTCGATAATTGTAAAATATTTTAACCTAATTGGGAATTAAGGTGAAATAGATATAAAAGTAGATTAAATTCTACTCTATCAGTATTTGTTTAGTGCTATTATAAAACAATTCAAGTTCAATGGAATTCCAAAGTGTCATTGTAATGAATCCACTTCACCTGCTCGAATAATCTGATTAACATTCACAATTGCAACACATTTCGTCCCCGCCTATTCGACAACAATACCCATCATAATTAGTATTATTGAAGTTCGCCGATCTTAACTCCAAGTTAATTAAATGTGTTGCGTGTTCTAATCAAATTTTTAAGCACAGACAAAAAAAAAAGACAACAGACTATGCTGATTGTATAAGTTTTATTTTACTAATTCGATTAATATTTTGAGAATTTCTATATTAATGGCCAAAGATCTGTACTAAATACTTGAAACCACGGCCCCAACTTGATTCTAATTGTATTCTAACGAATTGTCTACCAATACCACCGCCAATAATTCTGGCTGTCGAATCATGACCATCATAGAATTGATTATAGACACGTATTGCTGAAATGGTTGCATGACGCACATAGCCACCGGGTACATCTTTAGGATATTCAACTAGGACTGAGCGTCTCGACCACCAGCGCCGGACTTTGAAAAAGATCTATAAAATTCAACAGTTTTAAACTTAATTCGTAAAAATAATTCTGGGAATTACTTGATTGAATAATAAGCGATCCATCGGTTGAATATTACCAGCAATCAAATGTCCGTCCGGATTTGGATATGTGTGATTATAAAACGATGCATTTGTTGCATTTTGTGTAGCATTATAAACTGTAGCATTCAAGCTTGGTATTACAATCGGTACAGGTACGTAATGTACTTGACAATAAGTGGCACAGATAACACTTAAAAACACTAAAATTAGGAGTGATTTATTCATATTCTCGATCGTTTTTTCCAACACTCTTCTTTAATTAAGAATTTTTAAAGTACTACTTTAATTAGGTGTTGTTGCAAGTTTTATATCAGAAAATTTCACAGTTTTTTTGATAAGAAGAGTAAACTAAATTGTGACGTAAAATGGGTTGTAAATTATTGTTGAAAATAATAACAAAGAAAACGGAAAGGAGCAGAGTCGTATTTTAAAAACAAACAAAATTTTCCGATACCAAGAAGAATTGGGAGACAAATTGGATTTCATCGTCTACCTATTTAAATTGCACTTGTATGTTTAAGACAGCATCAATTTATTCGGATTTTCCTGCGAGACTTTTCATTGTTCTTTTGACTTTTTTCCAATTTTACAACTGGATCGATCGAAATTAATTTATATAAAAAAATAACAAAGCGGGACCCAGATTGAAGAAGCCTCTAAAAAGAAAATTTATTAAGATTTCCGTGACTTCATTTGATTTCATTTACAGGGTATCCTTTAAATGTGTCAACTATAGAAGCCACCAAACGCCAATTAATGCAGAGACGTTTTCAAACATCTTGGCAAAAATATTACTAAAAAAATCTAATTTCGCCAATCTCTTGACACCCTACATTGTTAGCATTTTATTAATAACAATTGCAGCAGTTCAGGAAAAATCTTTATATTTTTAAGAAACTGAAGCTATTATAAAAAGCTTTTTGGCGTCCGCTAGGAAAAATAGCTGACACCAAATGTACATGTGCTGAAAGATGGGAAGCGTGCTCACGATATCTCTCATGTCCTGTTTGTGAAATATCAAAAAATTCTCTAGTTTTTTAGGTAAATTTTGGAACTTCTACATTAAAATACTTGGAATTGTGCCTTAAATTAGATTTTATTATCATTATCGATTTTATCATACGCAGTGATTGTTCTGAGAAATAATAAAAATTAAATACGGACCTGCTACTTTTTTGCTTTCTTTATGACTAATCTATTTACTTTTGCATTTATGCAAGTAATCACTCCTAAAATAAAAATAAAACAATTGTAATAATCATGGTAAAAAATCATAATTGACGTATTGTAGTAGTTCGTTTCGTTGTCTTTTTTAAAACAATTACATATTCTTCCCATGTGGGATTTAAACATTTAAACAACCATAAATTGCCACAATATTATGTTATTATGCTTTTAATTTTTGTGTCAAATTGTTTTCACCAAAAACACAAAAAAAAAATCTCTCAAGTAATTTACGATTATTATATCAAACATTATAGCGATATAAAACACGAAAAAAAAATGCGACATCACGAAATGCAACACAGAAGCGTAATGGAAATAAATTTTGGAAAATTTCCTTGGAATCACATTATTTTCTTTAACGAAAATAAATACGTACAACATTGTAAAATTCCATTAATTTTAACACAACCATCATCATCCATTCTGGCAGTAATCCAATAACACACACATATTACGAAAAAAAAAATTACTAACGTAAAAATACGCACTATTTCAATCAGTTCTATTAATAATAAAACAGATGATTTTCACTTTGAATAGTCTACACAGAATGATTAATAAAATCACAAGTTGATACATACAGTTAAAATTGGAATATTCTTCATTACCGGTTAGACTCTGTCAGTTTCGTTCTGGCCGGCTTGGCTTTCAGAGAGAGAGAGAGTTGGAAGTTGAAATAGGCGAAGCATACGAAAAACACGCCAACCACAGGGCTTATGTTAAAAATAGTTTTAAATTAAAAAAAATATGCTTCATGTTTTCATTTAAAATGTAGCAAGAGTCGACAAACTCCTAGGTCAGCGACCCCCTCAAAAGAAAATTTGAGCATATACTCAAGTTCAATATTCTTTGATTATAAAGTCATTAAAATCACTATACAATTTGCCTGATTATAGTCTTATTTAGCTCCCAGGGGTTCTGTATTAGCAAAAAAAGGTCAATAAAACAGAGTCCTTCAATGTCGCAATACTAAACAAAACATTTATTTTTAATTGGCGACTTACTGTGCCAACAACATAGTATAAACAATCTCAAACACATAAAAAGTTTTATCCCAGTTTCTTTGATATTGGCTCATGTTGTTACGGACTGAACTTTCATATTAATTATAATAGCAACTTATTTTTAGCGCTACTTCTAGAATTCAGCTTAGCAAAGGTCTTAATTCTAGTTTGTAACTTAAAAATAAGCCTTCTTAGAATTATTTTGGAAATTAAATTGGCTAAAACGTCCTCAACTAAATTATTTTTAGTGTGAACAGTTTTAAAGAATTTTTGATAGCACTTTTATTTAAAAAAAAGCACAATTTTCTACGAAAAACGGTACTTTTGAGTTTTGTAATTTCGATACTTTTAATAATTTGAATCAAGCTCAAAGAGTCCTAGAGACCTCCCTGGCTGCATCCAAGCACAAAAGAAGGATCAAGCAGTTAGAAAATGATTGAACATTTTATGTACAAAAATGTGCTATGCTTGCAATTTACTAGTGTAGCATGCCCTTAGTACCTAGAGCGGCCACTTGGGAAGCGCCCTTATCCCACTATCCCACTACCTCTGTCTAGATTTCAGGGGGCATCACATTTACCTCTATAGGGAAAGATAAAGCCTATAAAAGAAGCATGTCCAACTCCTCAGAAGACAGATCAACTAGAAGTATCCCAGAGCTTTCCTACGGAAATCAAGTGGAACTTAGAGCTGCCTAAACAAGCGAAACGGTACGCTGAAGCATCCTCAGGGGAACCCATACTCTTCTGCACCTTTGCGTAGGGCATTGATAAACATGGAAACTCTCATGTTGGATAACCAAACAGTAGTAGATCTGTATTTTAGGCAATTAATTTGATTAGTAATTTGGACCTTTTGTGGAATAAACATTCTACCTTCTATTTGTGTTAAAAAAAATTATAAATAAAAAGACATGCTATAGTACAATTTTTCTTTAAAAAGAAATGATAATAATATCTTTTATTATCAAATTCGTGTCTAAAAATGATTGAGACGAGTATGGAAGATTTTCTTCACACTAGCGTTATTTTCTAATTTCCAGCAGATTCAATATATCCTGCGGATCCTAGACGTTAATCTTGCTAATTCTTACTCACAAATTTTATTACAAACTCCTTGTTCCGAGGTTGATTAAAATAATGATCCCAGTTGCGATTTGGGAATAAGGTGAACTGAGTCTTAATCATCTGATTGGCGTTTCTGGCAATCCTCTTTTAAAATTCACTAACCGGAGACAAGATGGAAGAAAGTTAAATCAGGCTGCAAAAAGTAGAGTAGTTTTCCAATTATTAACTAAAATCCGATCTTTAATTGCAACTAATATCGTATTTATTGGCCTTGATTTCATATCCAATTATGATTAATCTATTAAACGTTTCCTTGTTGAAATGAAGGAAAATTTGCAGAATTCATTGATATTTAAAAAATATATAATGTTTAAAGTCTGTTTACACTGTAAAGTAGGTAAAGAGGCTGAAGATCATTATGGATTCAACAATGATTAACAAACTCGGTCATTTCACTAAGGCTACATTGTATTCTTTTAATCATCCGATCTAAAATAGATACTTTTCTAACATTCACTTCGTTTTATATGGTTAGATATGTACTGAAGAGAAAAGTAATTAAAAGCAAATAAAAAAAATTTCACTTGAACCTACAATTTATAAAAGGAAAACCAACAAGAAAATCAAATTAAAGTAAAATTAGTTAGTTTGCAGGAAAATTTGCAAATGTAGATGGTGTATGCGTGTTTATAATTAATTTAAAATAAATATTTGAAGATTTCTAGATTTCTTAGAATAAGATGTGTTTAATAATAACATGAATGAATTCCTTGCAAAATGCAGTGGACCATTATTAATTAACTATAGACATATTAAATTAATCTAATAAAATCGTAAATAAATTCAGTCTGACGTTCATTTTCAATACCGTTATTATAAATAAATTTACAAAGAACATGGTTATGATTATTTCACTTTCAATTGACACGCACAATTATAACAGATTTTGAAACGATTCAAAACAATTTCTAAAAGATTCATAACAATTACAAACGAAACATCCACAAATGGTAAAGAAATGATGAGTTGTTGGAAACATTTTCTAAATGAAAGCAATTTTTCCACATTAACTTCCATGAAAATAACCCTTAGAAAAGTCGTATAAAAGTTATATTTAGTACTGTATGAACATAAAAGGATTCAGTAATTTCATAGCACATGGTAATACTTGATTGTTATTAAATTTTCATCACATGTGACTTTATAGGCGACCAAAACAAAAAAAAAACAGTAAACTAATGTAATTGCCAAAATAACGATACAGTTCCACACCTTGATTAATTGACTTTATAATTACTCCACTAATGAATTCTTTAATTTACAGTTAGAGTT
Source organism: Epicauta chinensis (assembly GCA_021725515.1). NCBI lineage: Eukaryota > Metazoa > Arthropoda > Insecta > Coleoptera > Meloidae > Epicauta > Epicauta chinensis. Next base: position 226,550 of record JAEDXX010000079.1, on the reverse strand, counting down.
AGATAAAAATAGTTAACACTGTTTTCACAGTTTTAAATAAACAGATTAGGAAACGGGAACACTAGTCTCACATTTTCCGCAATACACAAGGAGGCACAACAAAAAAAAACACACACACACAATAACGGAAAATTTATTAAAACACCACATTTTGGCTTGATTCCAAACAAAAAAAAACTCGTCAAACTATTTCAACATTCATGTTTGTAATTAGACTTATTAATTATAGGAAACTTGATCAGTTTTTTTGATTGATGAAATCTATAATTTGTTCAAATTTGAGAATATCTCTAATTTTTCTTTTAAACGTATCGTTTGCGGAAGAGGAGCGTCCGGTTCCGTTTCATGCATCCAAAAACATCACAACAAAGACACACAAAATATATCCCAAAACAAATCATGGAGAAAATAAATATTTTTTTTATGTATATAAAATATCCTGATTAAAATAGATCACATGTAGGTAGTGTAAGCGTTGGCAAAAACATATGGTGGGAGTGAATTAACATTTTTGATTCAATCGGCAAAAGAAATAATTAAAGTCGAGAGACAACACATGAAAAAAAAATTGTGGGTTTCTTTGTTAAATAAGGAGCGATTTCGACTACCAAGTTCATGTGTACTGTTAATTTGTTAAATTTAAAATTATGGGTCTAATGAAATTCTCATGATAAATTTGGTGTCATTGACTTCTAAATAGTAGACAGTCTATCGCCCGCTGTGAAATGTCTATTTTATCTATTGCAAATTATTGTTAAACTAACATTTAGGGGATGATATGTTTAGTCTTAAATTAAACCATGGATCTATTCAAATACTCTCCTAAAGTGGCTTTGTTTAACTTCGCTAAATTTAAAGCTGATAGATCTAAAATTATGTTCAACAAACTTTATATTGATTTAATAATACGAGCAGATTGAGCAATAATTTAGCTTTAGTTCTAACTTGCAGTCTTTGATTCTTTAAAATTGCATCTTAAAAGATAAAACTATAATTTCCTCTTGTCTTAAATTTATTTTAAGTCCACTGCAATCTTAACTATATAGATCGTTTCATGTAGCTTCAACCGTCCGAAGGCGTGGCTTGTGGAGGAGTGTATTATAGATGACAGAAGCCGTTCACATAGAGAGTTATCATGAAACTTTTAAGGTAAACGAGCTACAGTACAACTGACAATATGGGAGGCTACATATGACACACATTCTCAACAATTTGGAGTCTACTTGGTCCGCATATTAATTAGCCTACCGTTTTCCTGTAATTGTCAGTGCCTACGTTTAGTTCATAAGTTCGAGTTTCACAAGAGCCGAAAAGGGTCACATGCCTGGGTAAGCCATCGTGTTGACTGCTTATAAATTCGTCATTTTCTTCCACCGCAACTCCCCCAAAGTTTGGAGAAGAAAGAAAAAACTAGACGAAGAGGTCTGATAATAAAATGTAGCTCTTTAAAAATTTTGTTTGCTGATATCGTAAGACTTTTTGAAATTTGCATTTTTTTTCTACAATTTTGTGCTATTTCATGTTCACATTAAAAATTTCACAAAATTATTTACATACAGTATTTTTGAAGTGGCACTCTAAATATTTAGATCGCCAAATATTTATTTGCTTTTCTCGCATATTTTGTTAGTTTACAACATTTATTTTCATCAAACAACACAACAAGAAGCAACACCAAAGGAAGCTCTACAATGTTGACATCTCAAAACAGACAGACACCTTAATAAATTAATTGGTTTTCCTATTATAAATAAACCGCAAAGTCAAAAGAAATACATTATCCACATATATAAATGATTATGAATAATATTTGAATGAACTGTAAATATTTATAATTTGAATTTTGAGTTTCTTTTTGTTTTAAAGGCTTCACTAATTATTACGTCAAGTTTGAATGTTTTACATTTCTCTTCTACATCGTTTGCTTTTCCAATTAAACAAAAAATATATGTAATTCAACGGATATGAATTGTTTACATAAACTATTAGCAATTATAATTCGAATAATTCTTAGAAATTGTAGATTCTTCAAATACTATTCACTAGTTTACTTTTAAATTAGCTAGTAATTTTCTAGAGCTACTGAATTATGTATTTTATACTTTATAAGGAAGTGCATTAGAACAATATCAAAAACGATTGATAAATCACCAAATTAAGATTGTTACTATGCAATAAAGCTATGAGGGGTACTTGGTGAAATAAAAGGAGCAAATTTTCTACAGTTCACAGATTTCATTTTCAATCTTTTTGGCTTGACTCGTAAATAAACGAGTGGCATTTTGGCAAATTTCACCTTTTTATGAAATGTCACAACTAGTATGAAAAATGTGTCTTCCGACTTTACTGAAATATATTTGTGAATACATATCAACAATTAAGAAAAGGCAAATTTTGGTACATGCGGTATTTTAATTAAAATTATGAATCTCTTGATAATCTATTAGATAATAAGGAGAACTTATTTAGAGAAGGGTGCTTAACAAACAAAGAACGGATATTCGCCCTATACAAATAAAAACTTGAATGTAGCGATAATGAAAACTTCTAACAATCGTACTTCGGGTAAAATGATTTTTACTATAACAGAGTTATTGGAGTTAAAAACGCTTTCAAAATTATTGGGTCCACTGTATGGCAATTGAAATCCTTTTCTTATAAAATCTTATGAACACAATTTTTAAATCAACGCAATTCATGCAATCGAACTATTAAAAAAATTATGGGAAATAAATCAAGGCAAAGCAAATTATTCGAATAATTTTCCGTTTTTCTGGCAAACAAAGTCATTCTTTTTTTATTCAGCAACTTCGATGTAAATTTTAGAATAAGCTGATTAATTCAAAGGAAGAAAAGGTTCTGCATTCGTCGTATATGATTCATCCAGTGATTACCAATATAAAATGGATTTTATGTTTCTCCAACCACATCGGTTTTTTTTATGGAAAAGCGATTTAATTTTTCAATTTAATTCACACATGTGCTTCCCATTATTATTGTTGGTGGTTTTGTGGAATTTCGATTCTCTACCAATGAAATTTAATAGAATCTTATCAATTTATAAACACGATAAAAAAGACGCGACCAAATTTATAAAGAATAACGGTTCTACAATTGTATTATTATGACACTGAAATGATCTATGAACTTATCCAACAATTCCAACTTAATTATAGTGTAAAACAACCTTTGTTTACTGTAGAAAAACATAACAATTCTCATTGAAAACGAATCGATCGAAGGTTCAGTACTTCTACAAATAAAAGTTGCTTTTTGTTAATAGAATCTTTAAAGATTATTAGAAAAACTTTATCTCTAGTGTGTTATTGATAAATCTTTTATTTGTAAACATTAGGAAAAGGAATCTAGAACAGAGGTGTCTCGTTTTTTCGGTAAAAGCTAAAACAAGCACAGTAGAACCTCTATAATCCTGAATTTCCCGAAGAATCGAAAATTCCGGATAATCAAATAATTTTTTTTAGTGTCCTAATTTATAATAGGGTTCTCTCGGAGCGCTTTTGCTTGAACCATTGAAAAAATGCCACTTACAGTTGAAGTTTTCGTTGTTTTCTTAAACGAAGAAGAACATTGATTCAGGGATCAAAAATGTTTTTTTTGGCTTCAGGATATCGCGAACCGTCTCTGTTCACCAATAGCGCATTCCGTGGATTTTTTTACACTTCCGCACTTATTTACCTTCGATTATTTCCAGTTTTTGTTCTCTCATGGAAAAGTGAGATTTTTTGAAATTGTCTTGATTGAGAATAAAGCAGAAAGTATTAAAAGCCGATTCTACAATCGCTTTAATTCCGCCCGATATTAAAAAAAAATCATTTTTGCCACAACGTGTGTGGGACTCCATAGAAAATTCTAATGACAAAATTATGCTGTTAAGGCGAAGCAAGATTCAAAAAAAAAAATAATGGGGAACTTCGACCCAGTTCCGGATATGATCAAAACTTCAGATCGAATGCCTATTAAACTGAAGCCCTTAATACTTTAAAACTGTGTAGTTCTTCGATGCAAATTAAAAGGAATAAATCGGTTTTTAATTGATTTCTAAGCGATGCTTAATGTTCTGGTGCATGTGCGACTGTAATTTCGAAATTTCAATCTACGGGGAAATTTAATCGGATCCATGATAAACTAATAACTAGAAAACTTTCCTTCCAGTAGGTCAATTTTTTTATCATTGTGAACCCAAAAGGTTGGACAACCCTGATCTACAACACTGTAACTATTATTTGACATTGAGAGACCTTTGTAACTTATTCCATAGAAAAAATTATCATTTTGTTATCAAAAAAGTGTTGTTTATTTTTTTAAAAAATGTCTCATTTCATTTATTATATAAAATCTGCTTTTTCGATAAAAACCGAATTGAATTTGTCGCATAATAGACTATAATTTGACGCATAATACACAAATAATTGTTGTTTATATTTATCTGGAATACACTGTATTTTGTACGAGAATCATGCAAATACACTACTTTTAAGTCTATATGAATTTTTAAACATTATACCCTTCTTATACAATCTGAAACTCGATAGGTTTACTTGGTATTTTATTTATTTAAATCCGACCCTGATTCTTAATTTAAACATCTGGGCCTTACAATTACACGAGTTGAAATTTGTCCTTTTGTCTAATATATTTATAACTTTGATTCTTTTTTTTTGAACCGGCAAAAAGAAAAACCAGAAAGGACGTAGAGGTTTATAATTAACGAAAAGTCTTAGTAAGAAAAAAGGAAAACGCGAACAGTAAATTATCATGCTTCAATGAGTCGACAAGTGAGTGCATAAATGAAAGCAAAAGAGAACAAAAAACACACACACACAATATTTTTACATTCTCACTAATAAAGGAATAGTAATTATGTGGCACACAAGAAGAAAACAGTAATTGAATTATCGTTACTAGAGATCGATTTTAATAATTTGTTAAATTTAATTAGCAACTTTTAATTAATGTTACTGTTACATAATGATCACCGTAACGATTGGCTGATTCGTTAACTAAATTCGTGCTAATTTGCCAAAAACTTATTTTATCTGATTAATTATTTTTAATCATTACTGTATTAGAAATATTATCATTCTCTAATAATTTCTGTTTGTAATACTTTAATAAATAACTAGGTCGGTTTTTTGGTTGTTCTTGACTTGTTTTATTATTTCCTCATTTCATGTTGATTTTATATTCAAGTAATATAACCGATGTAAATTATTGATTACTGCAAACTTTTGCTATAGCACAACACAATTGTGCAACAAAAGAATTGGAGAGAAAAAAATTAAAGTCAAGACAATAAAGATATTGCAATCGATAAACAGGAAACTAAACAATCTCTTAATAAAGATATTCCAACCTTGATGGATCAATGCTTTTCTTAATATAGAACTAAAATATTATTATTAATGCAATTAAAAGCAATAATTAATAAATCGGATTGATTTTTCTCCTAGATTTTGTACGAGAATTTAAATGATTTGCAATAAAAGACAAATAAAATCAATTAAAATTCTCGGTGAGCTATTTAACAACATTGTGATGTCTATAAATATTGTATTTATGATAGTTGTAATAGTTTTAGATAGATAGTTATTAACACTTCAATTTGGGTTAATATCTAAGAACATTATACAGCTGTGGCATCTTGTCTAAGCACTGAAGTGGTACTAGAATCGATCAGTGACGTAAATTGGAAATCGATAAGTAAAGGACAGAATTCCACAAAATGCAGCTGTAGTGATGACTGAAAAAGGAGTAATAACAACAGTGTTTCCCTAAAGTGGACGCTAGACCTATTTTTAATTTACTACAAATTTGAGAGCGTCCCAAAAAAATTGTACCACACACTAAGCTGCTCAATAACAAACGCTTATTATTAATGAACTATATTTTTTCAGTAAAAAACTCGACGTAGAATTCGTTTAAATAAAAGTCATTTGGGTTCGCCACAAATTTAATTGTTGGTCTGTTAAAATAAACCGTATGTAAACATCACCTACACTTGTTGTTTTCGTAAATATTACTTAATTAAAAATGAAATAAAATAGATTTTCCGACTAAGAGAAAATTTCCACGAAATATAGGTGCACCGATATACTTAATTCTTTTGTAAATTTATTTTTTTTATCATTTAAAAAATCTTTAGACTACGCACTAAAAACAGCTGATCTTTGTTTACCAAAAGGATATTGTTGTCTTTTAAAATACATAAAAGATGAAATAAGGTGCATAAACAAATGCAAAAAGTGAAAATAAACCCCAATCCTACAATTTAAAGAAAATCTATAAACAACCATCTGATTTTTTCACCACATGTTTGAATCTGAAATATAAATAACGAAATAACAATTTCCTACTCTTGAAATCTTTCGAATTTATACAAATCAAAAATGGCATCACATTTCTTTAATAATTAGAAAAAGAATAGGATTAAGGGTGCCAATATTTTGTTAATAGTTTGTGTTTTTATGTTCAAGTTAAGTGCCGCAACAGTGTATCTATTATTCTATGGACAGGTTGAACTTTTACAAATTTTACCCAAATGCAGATTTTAAAGGACTGCACATAAACAAAAGCAACAATAAATTGATCTTATAACCCAAATCATTGTTTTCTTGTCCGCTCTTTGTTACAAATTCCCTTAAAAATGATAAAATTTCCGGTTAAAGACTTGTTTATTAAGTTCATTGTCCAAATTATCACAAAGATTACGTTTAATCTGCCTTCTGTGTCTTTTTAATTGAAAATTATTGAAAATTCACAGGTTATTAACATTGTCGGTATCTAAATAAGTTGAGAAAATCCCCAGATGAGTCATCATCATCATTTTATACAGATGTTTAGAGAGGAGGGTGATTTGGATCGAAACGGCTAGTCGTCGCCGCCACCACCACCAACCGCCTACAACACAATATTTCTTTGGTTTATCTCGATTTATTTGGTACGATTATTACAACAATTTCCTTTGCTCTTTATTTGAATTTCACATTACAACAACCTATATTTAGACATCAATAATGACGTGCCAAGATGCCATTTTACTAGAGATCTATCTGAAATTTACGTAGAGAAATGTTAATTTTCAAATAATTCCTCTTATCTTTCATTGTTATATAAAATAATTGAGGGTAATTTCCTGTAGATAAATTTATCAAAAAATAATACAATAAACAATACGAATCACCTGTTTTTTCTTGCTCTATTTTGTTGCTATTTTTCCTTTTATATTCGAGTGAAATTTTTAATTTCATTGAAGAATCTTTTAATTATTTATTGTAGAAACCGATTTGAATTAATAATTAATTGATTTAGAAACCGTCTACTTTTTGTTGATTAAAAAGCTATTTCGAAAATTGCACTTCAATCTCTATAAAAATAGTAAATGTTGGAAAATTGTAGGAATACGAAAATAGAATTAGAACAGCTGTAACTATAAATTCGTTCCTGTTCTGTTCTTATTGTTTTAATAATTCTTTTTGTAGTTTCAACACTTTATCAACTAAAAATACTAACAATGGTGGCTTAAACGTAGAGTTGGTTTAGAGCTACATCATCATAAACTGTTAGTCCCTTTAATATAATCACAATAGGGCACGCTTTTTAAAGATCTAGGAAGACTAATTTCTTATTATTTATCTAGTACATGTGTACACAAATGCACTCCAGTCGTTAACGAAGAGGTCGGTGTTACTCATCTATTTTCCCAATAATAATAGGGAAAACTGCAATGCTTATAAAAAAGGTCAACAGCTGCATTTTTGTAGTGTCTCCGTTTTTATATTCATATAAGTTTACTTCTGTATTTAGATAGAATGCCATATCTGTATTATAAACAATAATTGTGATCTTGCTGATAAGTTATCGGAAATTAGTCATAAACGTAATTGAAAGATACCTTAACTAGTTATTAAAGTTTATGATAATTAGCATTTAACGATAATAACACAAACAGATGAAGGCCACATTGTCAAGGATTACGGAATTGTAAGAATCTCCAAAAATCTGATAAATATACAATTAAAACGGAATTATTCAAATAATCTCACGTCCAGTGGTGGTACATTAAAAACCACAAAAACAACCACATTCAATAATGGCAAATGGAGAACAATTTAAACAAAGACTAAATGTAAACTTGTGGAGGATAATTGAAATCCGAAATGATTAGATTTTCAATTGTAGATGAAAATATTGCGGTTGTGTTTATTCTAAGCAAATGCCTAGAGACTTTCCAATTTTATTGCGTATTTATGGTAGAATTAGCTCGGAATGTTGTTAGTAATTTTCCAAAAACAAAACAAAAATTGTACAATAAACTAAACACTTCTAAATTCGTTCAATTGTTATAATTACAAACGTGTATTTGACGTGAGTTGTGGAAATCTTAATGGAAAACGCCTAGATTTCCGCATATAAATAGATATTTTTTTTTTTTGAAAAACTAACCTTCAAAATCTTCGTCGGTACAGGAACAACATTGCTTGATTTACCACTAACTAACTTGAATTAGAATAACTGTAATTTGATTTAAATTAATATGAATTTATTAATTTCATTCACAATTTGCATTATTTTATTGAGAAATTGCGGTTATTTTAAACAAGAAAAATTAAACAGATAATCAGTGTTTTGTTGTTATCAAGCACGAAACGTCAAGAATGACACACACAGACTGACATTCATCTGTTTCGATGTTCTGGCGATACTAGCGCCCTCTGATATCGTGTCTAAAAATAATATATCAATACTATATACAGAGTGATGCAAAAAAAAAACAAAAAGTATAGTTGATTTGCAATTCTGATATAAAATTTTGAAGTGATAGGATTTAAATTTATAATTCATATGTAATCAATAACAGATAAGATCCTTACAGTGGAATATAAACGAGGAATGTATAAAATTCAATATGATAAATTTTTGATGTTTTAGCTCACAAATGAAACCTTTGTCGATCTTACGATAGCTTAACATTCAAAACTACACAAGTGTATTCAGCTCAGGGTTCGGAAGTAGTAAATGTCGACGTAATTTACGGTATAAAATACGCGTAGTTTTTTCATTTACTACGTGTAGAAAATTCATAAAAAAACTACGTATTTACTACATATTTACTACGCGGATCGTTTTTTTTTTGTAATTCAGAGCAAGAATTAATATATGAAAGCTAATTTCATCTAATTCCATTGCGAAACACTAAAGATATTGCCCACAACTAGCAATTGCTTTTATTTATTTGCTGTTGGTTGCTATGGAGTTGCTATCAAGTTGCTGGATGGTAAAGTGTTTACTCAACGGTAAAATAAACATTTTACCGTTGAGGTGGGTAAAGTGCTACTTTACCATCAAGTTTTTAGTTGATAAAGTAGGACTTTAACAGCCAGTATTGAAAAAATACATTTTATACATAAATATTTAACGGATAAGGCAGTTAATGTTAATGGTTGTTTGCATTTTATTTACAGCCCATTTGAAATGTTGCCCCGGACTTCAAAGCTGCTAAAGCAGGCTCTGTGTTCAATTATATCTTAGAAATTTGATATTAGACAGTATTTACTAAACTACGTTTATTACATCAACAACTACGCGTAGACGTAGTTTATGTAGTAAATATTTTTTACATGTACTTTTCCGACCCCTGATTCAGCTGCTTATAATGTAAGATGGAAAGAATAATTAATTGTAAAAAAAATGCTGGAGTATTAATTAGTATGCTATCCGTTTTTATTACTATCCAGAAACTAGCGAAACTTGAGCATCAAGACATATAATATTAAACCATACTAATAACGTTTTGTCTGTTTTTAAGTTTTTACTATTTACAGAAAAAAAGTTGAAATAATTAGCTGCATTCCCTTGTAAGTACCGATAAGTCTCTATTGCTATCTAAAAAAGGAATATAATAGATATATGCTGAATTTGAACCAAAGGGTTTCTACATTTAAGTTGGTACCCTTGTGATATTCTTAGGGATTTATTTGTTTATTTACAATTGCTTGCAATCCTGCGACTACATACTTTAACAAGACGTCTGTACGATCAAGGAACCCTTTACTCGGTGTGCCACTTAAGTCTCTGCATCTTCTACCTCAAAACACAATGTTTTTTCTTAAGATCTCACGGTCGCATTCCACAATTTGAAGAGAAGGTTGATAGCTCAAATGATTACAAAAGTAAAAATCTCGGTCCCTCTTAAACTTTTTTTCTAAATTTCTTATCAAATTTAAAAACAAGGGCTTAAGAGCAAATATCAAAAGATTTTTTCTGAAGGTCTCATTTTCTCAAATTAAAACTTTCCGGCAAGTGCTTGGGTGCATTAGGTAGAGAAAAGAAAACTTGACGTCCCTCTTAAATTCTTTTTTTTTGAAAAATCTTCAAGTTTTTTGGTGATTTGAGTTTAAAGAGATGTTTGTTATTCTTCTTTTTAACGTTAGTTAGCGAAAAGTTACCGCTCTTAGAAGTATAGAGTGGTGGAGAACTTGTAAACAGCCAATCAGTACTTTCCTAAACACACTGTGTTGCCGGTTTGAAGGTGACACACCAAAATTACTCGCAAGAAGAATAATGAAGAACTTATTGGAATAATAGACCACAATTACAGTCGAAAAATTAATTGATTCCCTTTTTTATGTTGAATTGTTGTGATAAATTTTTTCCTATGTAATAAGTAAATAATAAAAATTAGACTCCGACACTGCCTGGTGGTCAACAGGCGACGCCAGGTGCCTATAAAATGTTTCCTCTTATATACAGAATGTCTCATAAGTAATGGACCACCTTGCACGGTCAGATAGGAAATTAAATCCTGAATCGAAAAGTCCTTTTCTATTTTTCGATCTAGATAATTTACTATTAATTAAATTCAATAACCAATCAGGTGGGCGCCTTAGCGACAGAACGGTATGCGGGGAAGAAGTAGACTGCCGCGGGTCCTATCGCCTTCCGTTCTGCCGCTAAAGCGCGCACCTGATTGGTTTAATTTGAATTATATAGATTGAAAAATGTAAAGGACTTTTAAACAGATTTATCCCTATCTGACTCTGCAAGGTGGTCCATTACATACGAGACACTCTGTATAAAAAAGGCGAATCATTGTTTACCGAACAATCACGCTCACTGCATCTAGTGCAGCTTACAACCGAGAAAATTCTTGTAATAATGATTGCAATATTTGTAATTAATCTGTAGAAGTTGTACCTGAATAGCTTCGAATAAATTAGGATGCAATTGATACTTAATCAATAACCAACCATCCAAAGACCATACGACTTACAATTAGTTGGGGATTTTTGGAGCTTTTAGAAAAATTTTGGACATTTAAAATTTCACAAATAACCAGTAAATTTTCTATACTGTCACGAGAATTAAGTCATAGTTAGTAGTAAATATGATTTAAATTTTCTATTGTACAAAACAAAAATATAAGAAAATATAATTCATATCTTTACTCGATTTACAGTTATCTATAAGCTTTGTTTATATGAATTCTAACTACTAGATGTCGCTGTTTATTTTGACAAAAAAATGAGATTTTAATTTTTCAAATTATGGTCGACAAACTGGAAATGCTATCTTTTCACATGTTTCTTTATTTGCAAACCGATTATTAGTGCCACGACATCCACCATAATTTGCCTGTTCGCATTGCTGTGTTTGATGATTGTAATGATAAACTGGTATATAAGCCAAACATACCGGGCCATCTTCTTCAATATTTTTGATACAATCTATAAGAGAAATTGTATTAATATCTTTAAAAATGTCCATATTGAGAAAAACTATAATCTACCTTCTTTTGTGAATCGTGGCTGTTCTGCAATTTCTGCCAGTGTTGAAATTATGGAAATTAACAAGAAGATATAGAAGACTTTGAACATTTTGAAAGATGTATGGATCACTTGACTACAATCAGTGAGTTTAAAATCAAAATTGATTGGTTTCTAATCAATTCTAGACTATTTATATGCACGAAAAATATATTCTAGTTTGATTTATGAACATTCAATCAAAAACAGCATTGATAAGATTTTTTAATAAAAATGACTAAAAATATCATCATAGACGCACAAGGATACTGTTTTTGATCTGCTATAAATTAATTGCTTAAATTTAGAATTACAGACTTTGTTATCAGTGAAAGGATCTAATTTCAATTTAAATTGGTCTAGAACTACAGCTTGAATCTTAAGATTAATTAATTTCACAGTAAATCAGCCTCTGATCTTTTGAAGTGATTTGTTTTGTATGTAGCAAATAACATAATAAAACCTTGAGCTAACATAAAAAATAATTACTTATGATACAAAGGTCAAAAGTGACGTTTTATTTTGCAAGAGGAAATTAGCACTCTTGGTGGGAAACAACTCTTTGAGCAAAATAAAATCACTTTTAACACATGTATCGTATACTATTTTTTCTACAAACTTCACATCTTCTGAAGTTAACATATTTTTCCAAAATAGTGCTTTTGAAATTATGTAAACATTTGTTTGGTCATCTGTTTTGGCACTATTCTTAAAAATTGTTTGCCATATTCATGGTGAAATACATCTGTTTTTCCAATACTAACTGTTAGATTCCTACTTTACCGATTAAAAACTCGATGGTAAAGTAACATTTTACCCACTTGATAGTAAAGTGATACTTTACCGTCGATTCCAGAAAAGTATATAGTGTCTTTGGCAACTAAATAAATAAGACCAAATGTTAGTTGTTTCCCTAGCGATTTTGACGACACTGAAAAAACTCGGAGTACTGATGGAGTTTCGGTGCTATTCTACCTATCGAAACGCAGAGTCTTGTATGCAGTTACGACACGAGGTTCTAGCAGTGTTTTCTCGGTGCTCCCGTGGAGTATTGCCGGTATCCACACTATCTCTTAGTAACACCAGTAAAACTCGGCCAAAAGACAAGTAATACTCCGTGATTGTACGATGAACATTTCGTTTATAATCCGCGGAAATACAGACAATACTCCACGGGAACTCCGAGAAAACACCACCAGAATCTCGTGTCGTAACTGCCCACAAAACTCCGCGTTTTGACCGCTTAAGGACCGTCAAAACTTCCATGAAAGAGTTTACGCCGTAGAAACTCCGTGTTTCATCCGAATTTTTTCCGTGTCATGAAAACCGCTAGGGTTATGGAAATCCGTAGCAACCGACAGCAAATTTACAAAAACAATTGGTAGCTGTTTAGGGATTCCCGTAGCAATCAATAGACGTTGACAAGTGTATAAATAATTAATTAATATAATAAGTTATTAGAAAGTTAAAAAATAAATTAATAAAAAAGTGTTTTAAGGGCAAGTATTTGAAAAAATCATGTAATGCATAAGATAGTAAAGTCACTTTATCCACTAGAGGAATTGTTCACTCGGCCTCTGCCTCGTGAGCCAAACTATCCGCTCGTAGATAAAGTATCACTTTACCACCTTGTATAATAATTAATAATAACTGTTAAAATGCTACGATACTACTTTACCAATTAAAAACTCGATGGTAAAGTGCTGCTGTATCATTAATGTAAAAGTAAGTTTTGTTTTTGACAACTAAATATATAAAAACAAATGTTAGTTGTTTATGGAAATCCATAACGACTATCGGCAAATAAACAAAAGCATTTGCTAGTTGTTTAAGAAAATCCAATAGCAACCACCAGCCATTGACAATTGAATGATTAATTAATGTTAATAACTTATTCGAACACTAAAAAAATTAAATAAATCGAAAAGAGTTTTAACTGTTAGTATTCGAAATAATCTTGTATACGGTGCTAAAGTCACTTTACCACCTTGTACAGTAAATAACTATTAATTATTTCTATTACACAAAATAATAATACCTACGACCAAATTAAAATCAAGTTTATTCGAAAATTTTACACCAAAACAAACAAAATAATAATAATAATATGAGAATAACTCCAATTTTCCAAATTATGATCGACAAACTGGAAACGCTATCTTTTCACATATTTCTTTATTTGCAAATCGATTATTAGTGCCATTACATCCACCATAATCCGCCTTCTCGCATTGTTTGATGATTGTAATAATAAACTGGTATTAAAGCCAAACATCTTTGGTCACCTTCTTCAACATCTTTAGTACAATCTATAGTAAAAAATAGTATTAAAATTTTTAAAAATGTAGGTACATATGTACAGGGTGGACCATTTTCGATGGTTTTGCAGGGTATCTCCTATAAGGAGAGCTCGTTTAGAATAATGGATAGTACATTCTTTTCCTACTTTTTCCTGACTAGTCAGATGGTGGAATTATGCTATGTTCTTTTGTTTTCAAGTTATTTCCGGTTTTTCATTTTTTCGCGATTTCGAAGATGCCTTATATCTCGTAGGTTTTCAAAAAAGTTGACGCTTTTTCCACAGTTTCTAGTGTAGTTTTTAAAGCTGATTCTATTTAGCTAATTAGATTTTCTCTAGCTCTCACCGTTTTTGAAATATAACAGATACTTATGTTTTTTTAAATGGAACCTATATTTAATTTATCGCTCATTAAATTGCTTATTTTTTTCTGATTTCAAATATATATAGTTTGATATAGTTATTATCAAAAATGCGGGAGTTATTTTGAAAATTTCGATTTCGCAAGTAGTGATTACAAAAATTATACTCGAAAGGACTTTAGAGTGCCATGAAACAAATTTTACCTGTTGCAAAATAAGAAAACAAAAGAATAAATAAATAGCAACCAAAATAATAGTTCGTTGACAAGCTAAAAAACGATTGTTTCATAGCACTCTAAAGTCTTTTCGAATATGATTTTAGGAATTTTTCCCTTCGAAATCGAAATTTTTCAAATAACTCTCACATTTTTGAAAATAACTATAGCAAACTATATAAATTTGAAATCAGAAAGAAATAAGCAATTTAATGAGCAATACATTAAATATATGTTCCATTTAAAAAAACACAGGTTTGTGTTATATTTCAAAAATGGTGAAAGCTAGAGAAAATATAATTAGCTAAATAGAATCAGATTTAAAAACTACATTGAAAACAATGAAAAGAAAATGAACTTTTTCGATAGCCTACGAGATATGAGGCATTTTTGAAATCTCGAAAAAATGAAAAACCGGAAATAACTCGAAAACAAAAGAACATAGCAAAAATCTAATTGCATCATCTGACAAGTCAGGAAAAAGTAGGACAGGAATGTGCTATCCGTTAGTTTCTATGAGCTTTCCTTATAGGAGATAGCCTGCAAAACCATCGAATATGGTCCACCCTATACATACATTCAATCAAAAACAGCATTGATAAGATTTTTTAATAAAAATCTCTTAAAATAGTATCATAGCACAAGGATATTGTTTTTGATCTGTTATAAATTAATTGCTTAAATTTCGAATTACAGACTTTGTGATCAGTGAAAGGATCTAATTTCAATTTAAATTGGTCTAGAACTACAGCTTGAATCTTAAGCTTAATTAATTTCAGGGTAAATCAGCCTCTGATCTTTTGAACTGATTTGTTTTGTATATAACAAATAACATAATAAAACCTTGAGCCAACATGATACAAAGGTTAAAAGTGACAGTTTATTTTGCGAGTGGAAATTGCGTCTCTTGGTGAGAAACAACTCCTTGAGCAAATTAAAATCACTTTTAACATTTGCATCGTACACTATTTTTTCTACAAACTTAGTACACTTCTTCTGAAGTTAACAAATTTTTCCAAGACAATGCGGTTGAAATTATGTAAACATTTGTTTTGTCATCTGTTTTTGCACTATTTTTAAAAATTGTTCGCCGTATTCATGGTGAAATACATCTGTTTTTCCAATACTAACTGTTAGATTCCTGCTTTACCGATTAAAAACTCGATGGTAAAATAGCATTTTACTCACATGATAGTAGAGTGATATTTTTTCTACGATCGTATTTTTTCCATTTTCCGTGCATGTATTGAGCTATCGAAAGCAGCCGATTGCAGTAGGTCTCCCGGTTGTTATGGCAACCTTAGTAAATAACATGGATAAATGATTCCGATTGGTTAAAATTTTTATTTTCTGGATAAATACAGCAAATGCAATTTTCTAACCACTTGGAGAAAACAAAAAATAGTGCAATAGATGACAGTACTAATCATTATTTATCAATTGTGGCAATATAATTTGCAATCGTTGCAATCAATAATGGAATGCATATAATTTATCCAATTAAAATTAAATATAAAATCAACAAATTGCCTGTGTTTACACACGATCGTAGAAAAAATAGCGTACAATATTCGTGCGAAAACATCTTTTCGGAACTCGTAGGTTATGCAGCACTCGCTCCGCTCCGCTCGTGCCGCAACTCATATACTCGTTCCGAAAAAATTAGTTTTCCGCACTTACATATATCGTAATATACTATTACCGTCGAGTCCAGTAAAATATTGCTTTGACAACTAAATAAATAAAAACAAATGCTATTTGTTTATCGAAATGATCGAAATCTATAGCAACCGACCGCAAATATACAAAAACAATTGGTAATTGTTTAAAGATTCCCATAGCAACCAACAGCCATTGACAAGTGTATAAATAATTAATTAATATAATAACTTATTAGAAAGTTAAAAAAATAAAACAAATTAAGAAGAGTTTTAAAGGCAAGTATTTGAAAAAATCTTGTACTGTACAAGATAGTAAAGTCACTTTATCCACTAGCGGAATTCCTCACTCGAGCCCTGCCTCGTGAGCCAAACTATCCGAACGTGGATTAAGTATGACTTTACCACCTTGTATAATAATTAATAATAACTGTTAAAATGCTACGATGCTACTTTACCGATTAAAAACTTGATGGTAAAGTGCTACTTTACCATCGAGGTAAAAGTATAGTCCATTTCATTATCAAACGTTTTTTGCCTTAAGCTGCAAATAAAAATTTGTGGTTTACACAATAGATGTAAAATTTATAATAGCCGTTTGTAGATATCGTAAATCATACAGAGTGGTCGACCAATTCACCATCTGTTTATATACACATTTAGATGTTTCTTGCAGCAGGTACAAAATTGAATTTGTCGACCACTCTGTATGATTTACGATATCTCCAAACGGCTATTGTAAATTTTACATCTATTGTGTAAACCACAAATTTTTATTTGTAGCTTAAGGCAAAAAACGTTAGGAAATGAAATATATAAAAACAAATGTTAGTTGTCTATGAAAACCCATAACAACCGTCAGCAAATAAACAAAAACAATTGCTAGTTGTTTAGGAAACTCCAATAGCAACCAACAGCCGTTGACAATTTAATGATTAATTAATGTCATAACTTATTCGAACATTAAAAAATAAAATAAATTGAAAATAGTATTGGAAATAATCTTGTACTGCACACGGTGCTAAAGTCACTTTACCACCTTGTACAGTAAATAACTACATATTAATTATTTCTATTATACAGAATAAAAATACGATCAAATTAAAATCAAATAAGTTTATTCGAAAATTTTACACTTGATTTACAGTTATCTGTAAATAACTTTGTTTATATTAATGATCACTACTAGAGGTGGCTGTTTGTTCTAACAAAAAGGAAATGAGAATAACTCCAATTTTCCAAATTATGATCGACAAACTGGAAACGCTATCTTTTCACATGATTCTTTATCTGCAAACCAATTATTAGTACCATGACATCCACCATAATTTGCCTGTTCGCATTGCTGTGATTGATGATTGTAATGATAAACTGGTGTTAAAGCCATACATCTTACGTTACCTTCTTCAACACCTTTCGTACAATCTATAGAAATGAATAGTATCAATATTTTTTAAAATGTCCATATTAAAAAAATTTAGAATTCACCTTCTTTTGTGAATCGTGGCTTTTCTGCAATTTCTGCCAACGTTGAAATTACGGAAATTAATAATACAATATAAAAGACTTTGAACATTTTGTACAATGTAGATGACTACAGTCAATGAATTTAGAATTAGAATTAATTGGCTTATAATCAGTTCTAGACTGTTTATATGCACGAAACGAATTTTATTTTATTTTGATTTACATTCAATCAAACACAGCACTGATAAGATTTTTTAATAAAAATATCTAAAAATCGTATCATAGACGCATAAGGATTTGTTACATATTAATTGCTTGAATTTAGAATTATAAGCTGCGTGATAAGTGAATGGACCTGGAGATAATTAAGTCAAGGTCCTTTTTCTGTAGGATACATTGAAAATAAACTACAAACATTATTGGGGCGACAATCTGAAGCTCAA
Source organism: Epicauta chinensis (assembly GCA_021725515.1). Taxonomy (NCBI): domain Eukaryota; kingdom Metazoa; phylum Arthropoda; class Insecta; order Coleoptera; family Meloidae; genus Epicauta; species Epicauta chinensis. Next base: position 208,284 of record JAEDXX010000079.1, on the reverse strand, counting down.
GCTTCATTAGTTTCATGGTAAATCAGCCTCTGATGTTCTGATTTGATTTGTTTTGTCCATATCAAAATTATTATAAAACCTTAAGCTAACATAAAAAGGCCCTTTTAGTATATTAATTCAAAGTTTCGCGCTAAAACTTTCAAACCATTTATAGATGTCACTTGACAGATGTCATGTGACTAAGTCACTAAGTCACGTGATATCTGTCAAACGACTACGTCATTGTGTATAAAACATTTTGAGAAAATGTTCTCGTATAGAGTTTGCGGTGTCCTTTCTTGTAACAATACAACTTTGAAAACTCCCGAAAAGTTATTTGTACATGTTCCTCTAAAGCCAAAAAAGTCTCGTAACAAGTGGATACAATTGGCAGGACGCAACCCTAGCAAAATATCAAGAAAATCTGAACTTTATTTTTGTGAAGATCATTTTAATGTAAGTTGTACATAAACTGTGGATAATAAATATAGAATAGAATACTAGACAAAAAATTTTTACAGTTAGAAGCAGATATGGACAACTTTATGGAATACAAAATTATAGGTTCTGTAAAAAAAATTCGAATGAGACGTTCTTGTGTACCATCAAAATTAGTACCAAGTAAATTGGATCCAGCAAATAATACAGCTGCCCCAGGTATTATGGTGCAAATACCATTAAATCTGGAAATGGAGCATATCTTAGAAACGCCCTTTAGGCTTCGGACATCGGGCACATCAAGTACCATTAGAAAAACTGAGAACGGTCAGTACTCACATACTTACATGTTCATAAACTCACTTGTCTTATCACTATTTGTCTTTGAACAATTTATTCATCGGTGTATTTTGTTGGTGCTGCTTTGGCACCCAAAAATTTTTGCTAGCCATTCTAAGGTAAATATGTCAAATCAGAAACTTTCTATCCAATGTCACTATTACTGAGACAGCTATAGTATAGTCGACAAATTTATGTGGTACTGCTTTGTTAGCATGAGTTCCCTCGTAGCTAAGTACCTTTTTAAGTCATACCTTTAAGTTGCCTGAGATTTAACATTCCATATGACTTAATCCACACGGTTCGGATCAGCAGCATTATCCTCAGAAACTTCTTCAGAAGTTGTGCGGAGATCTTTATAAATATCTGCTGTCTATCCAAAACTATGCCGGAGCAGTTACAATAGCTCACTCCGTACCGCATCAGGTTCTACTTTGGGGGCATTCGGTTCCCTTCGTGCCAGCCTACATCACTGGTGGTTAACTAAGGTTTACTCGATTCGAAGGATTTGAAACTACTTGTTATTAGTATTAGTTTTTGATTTATGGTCGCAGCCTCCCAGGAAAAAAAACGATCAAATCTGGCCATATATAGTTATACATGATCACATATAGTTATACATAAACTTTTTTCATCGGCGATGGAAAAAAAGGTCAGACCTGGCCAACTTTTAGCTCGGATCATATGTGATTATACGTAATTAGATAAAATCTTTTTTCATCGCCGATGAAAAAAGATTATGTACACTGTTAAAAATTTTTCCCGAAAATTCAGAAAAAAAATTATAAAAAGTTTTTCACCGATACTTTATTCTGAAAATTCAGAATGCATGGTTTTGAAAATTCAGAACGAATGATTCTGAAAATTCAGAGAATAAATAGTTTGAAAATTCAGAAAGTGTAGCTCTGAAAATTCAGAATGCTTGGTTCTAAAATTCAGAAGAAAGTATGACTGAAAATTCAGTGTGTGTGGTTGTAAAATTCAGAATGTATGACTCTGAAAATTATACCTCAAGTGCTTAATATTCAGACATAAGTATTGGATTTAGCTAGGTAATATGGTAAAAATTGAAAAAAAGAAGCGTTATATATTAAATTTATCAAATTTTATTGCCTATATACGAATAAAAAGGACATATACATGATTAAATGTGTGAATTTCTTTTAATCGTCAATGTCATAATACTATTCTAAATTGTTCGCCAACCTTTTGACAGCTGTGCAATAGTTGGCCACTTATTGTTTTCCTTTTTTCTTCGCTTTTTTATTGACAGTGCCGATTGGATTTATATCCAGCAGCACTCTGAAAATTGTTTAAAAAAATTAGCTAGATAAAATAAACAAATCTAAAAAAAATACGGTAATTATAATACCTTTGAATAAATTCAGACTTATTATATTTTTTTTAGTCCTGACACAATTATCAATAACTACCCTGCCTGGGTTGTTCGATTCCGTCATCTAATTTTTTCCAAAGTGTGTGGAATATTCCGGGACATTACACCGATTTCCTGATATGTTAACTTTAATTATATAATATTATTTTAATAATAATTAATAAATAATTATTCAACTAAATATTATGAGAAAATTCAGTAGCAAATTGTTAAATTGAAAGACATTTGGAAATAAATGCATTAATTTCTTGATAAGTATAACAAAAATTCGAACATTCGATATACAGCACTGGCGGCTCTCCTGGGCACATAGGAGAAACGTTCGCCCCTCCCATCTGTAGTACTTGCATATGAGTTAGAAGGAGATAAAGAGAATGTAGGTGGTGAAAGAATTAAAAATGCAACCACCCACCCTTAGACCCTTGACCAAACAGGACACTTTCGATTGTAACAAAAACTCGACAAATATCCCATATTTTAGAAATTGTCAACAACGACATGTTAGAGATTCGGTATCTTTGTCACATAGTATCAGAATTTCTGAAATTACATCCCCGATCAAACGCATCAGACAAAGAAGGGACTATTCACAAGATGCCATTATTCGTAAAATTGTAAGTATTTTCTTTGAAATAGAAAAACGGGAATAGTTTACAAATTTGGTTTTATGACAGGGTCAACAACAGTTATAGAAGAATTTAGAATCCTTACTTTATTTTTAAAGAATAAATACAAAGATGTATTTTTTCAATAAAAGTATTGTATATTTATTGTTCATTTTTTTACCCCATCTGCACTCTGCTTTTTTTCACCACCTACATTCTCTTTATCTCCTTTTAACTCATATGCAAGTGCTACAGATGGGAGGGGCGAACGTTTCTCCTATGTGCCCAGGAGAGCCGCCAGTGCTGTATGTGCGTACAATGAATATTACTTACCGTAAATATAATAAACCTTACCAAAAAAATCACAATATTCCTGTTGCACTATTACTATAACAAAGAGGATTAAAATCTAAAATGCGCTTTTGGAGTAATAAAAAAAATATTGAAAGCAGTTAATCTAGCCCACTATCACTAGAATAGTCAGCTACTTTCAAGTTCAAATATCTCGGAAATACACCAATTAGTAAGCTCTCCGAGTTCAAAAATATGAAATTTCCACATTTTTAAGCTCTTTGGGCTAAAAACAATAACTTCCAGAACATTTGAAAATTTTCAATTTTCTCAAAAATTCTAACATTTTATGGAAAATTCAAATATTATAATAGTAAGGGTTTAATTTTTTTTTCTCATATTTTTTATATTTTGGAACTTTCAGGTGATAATCTGAAATTATGAATAATTTTCACAAAAATACAACAGATATTTCAGATAAATTAGCTTACGAAATTGCAGAGCATCTTTTTACAAATACTGCTGCTTTATGAATTCCCAACTACTTTCTTAAAATTCAGAACTATATTGTTCTCGGAATACTTTCAGAAATGTTAGTTTGTAAATTTTAGAAAATTTTCTTAAAAATAATCCAATTTTCAAATACGTTCTGAAAATTCAGAATAATCTTATCCTTGAAACACTGTCAGAATGTAGATTCTGAAAATTCAGAATAATATTATACTTGAAACACTTCCAGAATATTGATTCTGAAATTTCAGAAACGTTAGCTTCTGAAATTTCAGAAAATTTTTAACAGTGTATAACTATATATGATCAGAGCTAAAAATTGGCCAGATGTGATCTTTTTTTTTCCTGCGCTCCGTACTGCATGATATGTCCAGAACATTCAAGTAATTTCATAATACATTATAAATAGTCTGTTAATCGGATTTTCTTAGCTAAGTTATAAGAATTGTGCCTCTATGTTAAAACAGGTTGTATAAAGCAGGAACATGTTATAATACGTGGATTATTTAACAGTTACAATCGATTTGATTAAGCATCAAACAAATTTAGATTGAATTTTATTATTAACCAGAAACAAAACTTTTCAGCCAAAGCTTATATTTTCATATTACATCACATTAGACAATTGCATATATCCAGACCTTCATCAAAGTCAGCCATTCAAAAGACAAATCCTCGACTGGTTTTCCACCAATGAACGAAGACGGACCTAGACTGAATCGCCTAGATGGTAGTTTTATCGATTTTCGTTCCCTTGACGCTTTCTTTACAGTTTTTCTTTTCCCAATCCTTCTATAAATTTATTAATTCCTTCTTGATTGCAATTCCTCCATTGACCTATTTTGAATATATCCAATAAGACAGCAGTAGAATAAAAATTAGTTTTGTTTTCGTACTAATTGTAGGCTTTGGCCAAACAAATGAAGCTCGCCTCTATATTACCCACTCTCTAGGTGTGTGTATTATTTAAAGAATTTGAAGGAAAGATGTTTTCATTTTTTTTTTCTTGAATGAATTGTTTTTTGCTTTCTAAAGACTATTGCAGATCGGTTTTATTTTTCTTCTTTATTTTCTTAAAAATATCATTTCTATGGTAATTCTTCAAACGCCATAAAATGATGCGCAGTAGTGTGCGCACTCATCGTTATTTTGCAGATACTCGTTTTGTATATTACAGTTACGGCAACATTGCTGTTGTCTGCATTATTTCTTATCTTAACTTCAAATTATCAGATTTTTATCAAATCATCAAATCAAAAGAAAATACAAAACACTTGCAGATTGAAAGAAATTGACTTATTGTTCCCTATATTGTTATCAAGATTATGGTGAATGCAATAACCTCAAATTAGGTTAGGTGAGTAGTATTCAATTATTGTTTCTATTGAATTAAATTGAAAAAAAAAACGCTAAAACTTATTAATATGATCAAATATTAAGGTGGATTCACACTAAATATAAGTTAGGTTATGATAAGTATTTTGAGGAAATATGGCGACGATTTGACGTAATCAACAGTGGGTATAGCGCTTAAGTTTAGTTCTGTAATAGTAATTTTTCTAAATTTTCTCATTTAGAGAATTATTTGTGAATCTAAGTAATATATTGCGTATAATTGATCAAAAAAAATGTAAAAATCCATTCAAAAAGCATTTACAGAAATCATAGGATTTATCAATTATAACAATTTCGTAATATGTTACTTTTCAAATGGGTCAGTTACTAGTACTGATAATTTCAAATAAGTTAGTTAAGTTAGTCAAATTAACTTGAAGAAATAGTTTTTTTTTAAATTTCTAACAGTGCTAAGTGTTATTAGCACTAAAGCCCAACATCTTAAATGTTTATAGGGGATAAATCGAAATAACAATAAATTTCGTTTATCGGGAGCACTTTTAGTCCAAATTCTAAGGTTATGGGCCCCCAATAAAATTCTCATTGTGTGGAAAGTTAATTCGTACACAAAAGGAAACAGAAGGCCCAGACCCTGATAAATCATTTGTGTTTTGTGAATTCCAGGCCCGTTTTCAAACAGGATAATGGGTTAAGATAGTCAATACAATAAAATTAAAAATATGCCAAAATTAAAATTATTTGTCTAAATGCTGTGCATATTGAAGTTTTTTCTGAAAATTACTCTTGAACTTGTCGACACATAAGTTGAAAATTCCATTTGATATTCCTGGAAAAATATTACAAACGAAATGTGAAATTTCTATAAGTTCGACAAGTTCGTTTGAAACCCACCCTGGTCAGAGAAATAAGGGTAAAGCAACACGAGCTAGCCAGATGGTTTACAACCAGAAATTTTTTTCTATTGTATACCTACCAGTTAAATTTTACACAATGGGATAAGTTTATTGGAGGCCGATAAACTTAGAGAATTTGGACACTCGTTTCCAGTGGTAATAATCTATAATCTTAAATGAAAATTATTTGGAAAACTTATTAACTTTTTCCGTAAGTCGTGAAAATTCTTTAACAATCCCAATTTAAATCAGCATTTTCGTTTTTCTCCTTTGTTTATTAACAGAATGAAATGAAATTTATGTCAGCGATCATCGTTGATGTGCTTGATGTCGGAATATGTTTCCAAAATTCACACCTATTTTCTAAGAAATGCAATGACTTCTTCCAAATAATTCTTGTTTATGAGGTTTTTTAGAAAAAGGAAATCCGTACATTCAGCCCATTTGCGACTATAACTGCCATAAAAGTCATTCAATTCTGTTTCTGATAATCGAAAGAGAAGGGCGAAAAGATTGATTTAAATTGGGGTTGTCATTGAATTCTTCTACCGTCTTACAGGAAAACTAAATAAGTTGTCAAAAAAAAATTTCAAATGAGTTTATAGCTTATTGGAAACGAATGTAAAAGAATTAACTTCTTAAAATGTTCAGTTTTTTGTAATAAAAAATCAACATGAGCAGGGTTGCAAATAATGCATTGAATTAGCATTTGAATTAACAATTTTTTTTTATTTGCTAATTCTAAAAATTCGAATCAAAAATATTTTTTCAATCTTTAATCCTATCATAAGGATTAAAAAATTTAAAAAAAATCGAGTACACTGCATTAAAAAATAATAATTTAATTTTTAATTTGGACATTGGGAATACAAAATATATTCTTTTTAATCCCAATTACTCCAATAACAATTCATTTTTAAGTTGAGAATTAAAGAATGAAAGTAAAAATTAAAATAATAATTCAGATTTTTTGTTTTTTTTTTCATAAAATTTATACCTAATCGACGAATTCAAAATAATTTTTTTTATTTTAAATTCCAGCATTGGGATTAAAAATTAAATTTGTGATTTTCAGGCCCAGTATTGCGCTTACAAAATAATATTTTAATTTTTAATTTTCACATTGGGAGTACAAATAATCTTTTAATTTTGAATTTCATCATTGGGATTAAAAAATAATTTTTTAATTTGTAATCCAAGCATTTGAATTAAAAATTGAAAATTTAATTTTAATTCAAATTTTTTGAATTAAAAAATTCGCAACCCTGAACGTTAGTGGATAGGCGCCCGTTGTGAAATATCTTTAAAAGACTACTCTTAGTAACATCATCGGATGAATTGAATTTGAAAATACAAAATTTCTTGTATCGAGGATACATTTGGCTTTCATATAATTTACTTTCCAGGTTTTTGGAATAATCACTGACTTTTTACGATCTAAATTCTATCAAAGTGTTCCTGTAGACCGCATTTAATGCTCCCATCTTCTTTATTCAGTAAGCACAATTTTAAAAGGGGTCCACAAAATCACAGCTTTGTATTTTTCTGAAATTACCTTAGTCTTTTCTTTATAAAGGTTTCAAGGTCTTCGAAGGGTTTTCCAAACATAAAACTTTTATAATTTGACTGTACATCCGTACTTTACTGATTTTTATTTGCATTATTGATTGTATGCACATGCGGACTTGGACAAGGATATCATTAGTGAATTTGTCATGTATCGAACAAAGAGAATTGCATTTTCGTTCAATCGCAGACATAATTTTATATTTATATCATACAGAAACTTTCATGTAACGAAAAAAAAATGCGTCTAAATTTGAATAAAAAAAAAGGGAAATTTTTATTTTCTGAATTATTCGTTGGTTGGTATAGCAGAACATCCAAAAGAAGTTTTTCATTCACATTATTGTGTTTGATGATTGTAATGATAAACTGGTATAAAAGCCAAAAATTATGTTTCACATACTTGAATATTGTTGCTAAAATCTAAGAAAATCTTCTGTAAATCGCGTTTATTCTGCGATTTCTGCCAAAGTTGAAATTACACAAATCAAGATAAGAGACAAATTTTTAAACTTTTCATAACAGACGAACTGATTAAGCGTCTATATCTAATGGGTTAAACATTAGAATTGTCACACATCAGTTTATTTTAGTACGATTTATATAGATATTCTTTAGGTATTACTTCATTCTGATTAATATTCAGTTAATTGTAAGTGGGAGAAAAGATGATCCAGATTTTTTACAGTAATTATAAGAAATCTGTTATTATGACATGTTCCACGTTGGTCTAATTCTGGAGGACTAATTTAAATGAATCCAAGATTTTTATTTTCCACACCAACACGAGGACATCTAGACTTGATCGCCTCAGTGGTAGTTTTATCGATTTTCCACCCCTTAACGTTTCTTATCAGCGTCTCTCTCAAATCCTATTTTTTGACCAAATGTTCCTTTGAATATTGTTGTTTAGAATAAACCATGTACCAACTGCCGATGTTAAAATTTTCTAAACTTAATATTTCTTTTTAGCATTAGTAGGCCTTGATTCGGTAATTAGGGGCCTTCCCATTCCTCCCACAGTACTTTTATTAGGGGAAAATTTGAATCGTTTACTTTTGATTTCTCCCCCAAAAAGACCATGGATGACCTCTTTGGTTTTTTTGTTTTGTTTCTTTTTATTTTGTCCAATAGTCAAAAACCATGATGCGCTAACAGAGGCTGTGTTACCGGTTGAGGCAAATAGATGCGCAGTAGTGTGGCGCACTCGACGAATTTTGCAGGTATTCGTATTGTGTTACGGGTACGGCAACACTGCTGTTGTCCAGTAAAAAAGTCTTATTTTTATTGTTTTTGTCTTTGATTAAAAAAAAATTAATTGGATTATTGAACAAAAAACGCAATAGTTGAATTAAAAATCAACTTTAAAGTATTACGCTTTTGTTGCAATTCATCTGAAAAAATTTGATGTTATAACCTAAAATTAGGTGAGTAAAATCGAATTCTCATATGATTGTATTGAATAAAATAGTAGAAAAATAGGACATTCACTTATTTTATAGAATATTAAGGTGAATTCACACTAGATAAAAGTTGGGTTAAGTTTAAGTACTTTGCAAATGGCGACGGTATGACGTAATTTGGTGGGGATAGCACTTAAGTTACTAGCTAAGCACTGTAGTTCTAATTTTTATAGACACACAGTATAGGATTTGTGACGTTTTTTTATTATTTCACGGAAATTATTCATAAATATCTTTGAATTTAGTTAATATTTTTGAAATTTAAAATATCTGATAATCAATTTTTACGAATTATTGATTATTATTCTTATTTTTACTTAAGCTTCTGTGTAATGTTAAATTTGTTAATTAAGAAAATATAAGGTTCTAGGGGCACAATAATTGTTAAACCATTCCCATGTAACGGCCGAATTCTGTTAGATAATTCCTGTCTTTTTTGTTCCTTTTATTTTTGTTGCATAATCGAATTTTCTAGATTCTATTTGTTGTCTTTCTCTTTTCACTTTTAAGTGGATCAAAAACCTAACTTTGATAAAGTGTACAAAAAAAAACAAGTTAAGGTTCCGCCTCAATTAATTCTAAAGGGATTTATCCCAATTTTCTAAGAGATTTCTAAAATTTCCCCAAAAAGATTCCTAAGCATATTGTAGAACTTAACGGACGAGTCTATTATTGGAAGATTCGTAGGGGAGTAGCGATGTATATGTAGATTACGTATACATAGCAACGGTGCCAAATTTCCAAAAGTTTGTCAATTTCTCTAGGTTTTTCTATAGTAAAAATAGATTAAAATTATGTAAAATCCTACTAAAACAACACTTATTGCTAACTTAAACTGGAATTAGTTTTTTTCTCAAAAACTAAATGAGTTTCCATTATTTTTGTAAACTATGTTATTCAACTGATTTATTATTAGAAAAGAATATCGTATTAATAATTTTATTGCAAAATCTAATCAATTACAATTAGAAATGGTATAAAACAGTGGTACCACACAGTCTAATCGATGATAGTTGATGGTATGTGATTGGTGGCCGATGATGGCAACATCGCATACCTTTAATCGTATGACTTGAGTGGAATGCTTTTTTTTCTGTACAATCTTTTTGCATTACAAATAAATTCAAAATTGTTTTTCTAATGCAAACAAATTCACTTCAAGAGCAATTGTTACTGTTACTGATCAGTCGACTTTTGATCTATCGGACATACATGGTTCTAACAGAAGTCGGTATAATCAATCAATACTTTTAAGTTGGGTTTAAGGGATGCAAACAAATCTATGTAAAATTATATTATACACAGAGTGGTAGTTGGGGATTTAGCTTTTTGGATTCATTAGGAGATTATATGAATTTTGTCAAAATTTTAAAACATTAATAAAACCGTATAATATCAATATTTAGAAGAATTTGTCCATCTATAAGTCAATAAATCTTGGGTGTGATAAATGAATTTGAAGATGTTTTGTTGCTTTTTATTTAAATAAACGCAAATAAAATTGTGTAGATTAATCTCAAGGTCATTACAAGTCCACCATTTTAGATCCGTCTCTGTGCGTCGCGTCAATTTTCAACGTTGCAAATTTTTGGGCGTAACTGTTTTTTTCTCCAAAAACAAAAGAATAGAGGATTCATTAATAATTTCCAAAATTTTCGCTTTTGTTTATGTTTTTCTTTGTTTTTTTTTTGGGATAGGCCCCCTACGCCCCTACGGTATAAATTCATTCTTGGTCTAATAAATTAATTAACAAGGGATTGTAATAAATGTTTTTCAATTGTTTATAGTTTGGTAAAGTGATTTTGAGAATGAAATAGAAAAAAATAAAGTGTAGAGAGAAAAAATAAGTCGCCTACTGAACTTTCCGTCATTGTCTACCAATAAGTTGTCTTTGTCTGCTATTGAACACGACCTCACCTAAAATTCTCTATAATAATAATGGACTGGTCCGATCCAGTTTGGATCTTAACAACTGGATAACTGGATATTGTTGGTTTGGTTTGCAGACTTTCCAAAAGTCAAATTTTTGCATTTTCCGTTGATTATTCTGTAGTTTTCCCCTACTAGGATATTTAAATTTGTTAGGTTATATTAAAAAATATGGCCGTCCATTTTTGATACGAGAATTTCGATGAAATTTCTGGATAATTATCCAAACAAACAATAACAATACTAATAATAAATAATCGTCGGAGATTAAGTAGCGTTTGAAACATAGGCAATTGGTAGAGCTTGTCTTGAGCTTGAGGGATTTTTGTTTCTCTGAAAATTGCTATGTATTTAATTGTTGCAATACGAGTACGTTGATGTTTAAGCAGTTTTTTTTTACTTTTTATCAGTGACATTTAATAGACTTTTTTAAACATTTGTTTATCCCGAGTACGTAAGATAAAACTTGGATCTTATCAGGGACTTCTTTGGATTCATTCGATCTAATCAAAGGCCTCAATTATTTCTTAAAATTAAACTTTCCATCAGAATTATAAGAAATATTTGTTTTATAATAAAAGTTCATACATTTTTTTTGTACTATTAGGTCAAATTAAGTTTGCTTCGAAATCAGTACGGCGCATGCTCAAAATCACAGGTCTTTCATCTGACCTTCTGTCCCATCTATAATGATTTTTTTTAATTTAATGATTTTAAATTTTTGTAATTTTTACATTTTACATCCATTTATGTTAGTTTTTCGGCGTCTTAAAGCGCCAGGCCCGGACTAACTAGTTTTGTCAAATTAATTATAATAACAATTTTAGGAAATTCTATGAAAAATATCTAAATTATAGGTAGCATTTGATTTAGAAAATAAAAATAAAAAATTATGTATTTGTCCAAAAAAAGACCAAATTCGTTTACGATAATAATCCGTTTTGGATACGGTAGTATCGACTGCGCATGCGTACACAACCAGTCCTTTTGTAGTTGAACGTACCGGTCTAGTAGACATTTTGTTATACATCCGCTTTCTTGGTGCAGTATAAAAAAGTGTACGTAATAATAATCAAAACGCGGATTTGCCGATTTATAAAACATTTTCTATTTACATACATACCGAACGTATGTTGTTAATTGATTCAATACGCGTTGTCGTGGTTATCTACCTTTTTTCCTCGCGTGATGTTTTTATCCACTCGAACTGTCATAATTATTTTGACTTAAAAGAGGCTGGGTTTTCATCCAAAGCCTATCCTGGCTAGTTGTGGAATTAATGATTTTCACACTTAATCACTAATTGTTTGGCAATTCTCCCCAATCGAGTCGTAAATAAGAATTTAGCCACTGAAGAGAAATTGTAAATAATTATTTACGAATATCTTAATTTTTTCGAGTTTAATCGGCCATTTTCTTGATTTTGTTGAGCTGTTTTTTTCGTGATAATTTTGTTGACGTGGTAACACGTTAATGCGCAAGCGCACAATCCAATATTAGACCATTTCAAAGAGAACAAATTCAAATGTTTTATTTGATTAAAATTCTTTTTTTATAGAAATGCCATCGATTGATCAAACCGTGACCGAATTACCAACAATGACAAGTTCCATAGAAGTATTCCATTCGTTTAAGTCTAGAGAAGACTCGAAGGAATCAGATGATGAAAGTTTGCATTTACAGTTGGAAGAAGATGATAATGAAGAAAGTAGGTACCTTTATTTTTTGACCACGCAAAAAGATTACTATCAGAATTATGATTGTTAACCATTTCTTATATTTCAGAAATCGATGAAGGTCCTAGTGAGAATGAAGATGAAATTTTACACAAATTTGATCCGGAATACAAGAAATGTAATGGAGAGGCAGAAGAAACAAGCGATAACAAAGAAACGCATGAAGAGTCAGAAAAACAAGAAACAGAAAAAGATTCGGAACAAGATAAAGAACATGAAGCAAACGGAGAAGAAGACAAACAAGTAGTAAATGAAGAAGTTAAAGAAATTCAAGATAATTCTACAGAAACTGTCAAGAATAGTACTGAAGAAGCGAGTACTGAAAATGTTACGGAAGATAATGATGATAATAATAAGGAAGAAACTTCTGTTGGTAATTCTGAAGAACCACCACCTGTTACTGTAGAAGAATCAGGTACTTCGAATTCAAGTGTAGAGAAGATTGATAATAAGGAACAAGAGAAAGTTGATGAAGTCGTAAACGCAGAAGACAAAGATGATAAATGTGAAAATGACACAGAAGAAGATTTGTTGGATATAAGTAAAGTACGGGATGTCGAAGAAGACAATGCGGATAATGCTTCAAATGAAGAATGCGATGAAGACACCAGTGATAAAATGGAAAATGATGAAATTCCTAATGAACAAACGAACAATAAGAGTGATGAAGTTGATATTGAAGAGACTAATTTAGAAATGAATTGTAATGAAGAAGATAAAAGTAAAGAATTAATTGAAGAGACTGATAATAATAAAAATAATGAAAGTACAGTGAATTTAAGTCATGATGTAGAAATGACAGATGATGTAAATAGTGAGACTAGAAATTCATCGAAACGATCGTTAGATAGTAATGATAGTAATAGTAATAGTGATGGTAGTAATTTAATAAAAAGACAACGTTTAGAAGAGAACTTGCAAACTGTTCAAAATAAATTAAGTGATAATAATAATAAAGAAAGTCAAATACCGATTGTTCTACAATCAATTGATCATTTTAAAGACTTTATGAAAAAGAAAAACTATAAAATAAGTGTATATGATTTAGAGGAGTTGTGTTTAGAAAAAACTTGTGAAGTAATACAATATTGTAGTAAATTAGGTGATGCCCGACATCAAATCCAATTGCAAAAACAATTAGTTGAATCACTACGTAAAGAATTACAACAGGTCATGAAACAGACACGTGATTTAGAGATTGTCAATAGAAAATTGATGGGTGATGTGAAACAATGTATGGCAGCATTATCAGCAGCATCGGCAACAACAAAAACAACAACAGGTGAACAAACTGAAGGAGTAACAACAACAACAGCACCACCGAAACCGTTACAGCCGTTGAAAATTACCAGATCTGTTGGATTACAAGTTCGTTTTACAACACCATTTGAGACTGCAACAATCACAACAAAACGTCGTCAATCTGTTATATTACCACATCAAAAAATACCTATTGTAGCAATAACGAATAATAAGAATGCAAAATCGGTTAATTCAGCCACACCGATACGTCAACAGGTAATTCAATTTTTTTTTCTTTTTTTTGTTTAATAAATGAACCAAAACCAATTTATTTTGTTTTTGGTTTTCAATATAGGCTGTTATTCAGAAAACTGCCACAACAAATCAATCGTCCCCAATATTAACTCAAGCATTAACTAGTAATCGTAAATCAGATACAAATAATAAATTGCCTGTACAGGGTGCACGACCAAGAGTAGCAACAGCTACAGCCGCACCATCATCATCAACAACAACAACCACATCAATTACAACACCATCAATTATAGATTTGACAGATGAAGATGATAGACAAAATAGAAGAGTTTCAACAATCACTACAGCAGCAGCAACAACAACAACGACGGGACAAAATCGTAATACTGTTGCAAGAAATTCGTTACCATTAAGGCAAAATAACCAGATACAATCTGTTAGGACTGTAACATCAAATGTACGTTTAACAGCATCATCTTCATCAACATCATCATCATCCACAATATCAACAACAAAACAAATTAATAATGCTAATGGAACGATTACAACAACACAAACTCCAATGTATTTATTACAGTCTATACCACAAACAATGTTAACATCATCATTAACCACAGCGGCTAAAGTTGTGTTAAGTCTACAAACACCAAACGGTCTATTAAGTAATATATTTTAAATAAATAATAATCAAATTTTTTAAATAAATTCTCAATTCTAGACGGTTCAACAGTTACAATACAGAGACCAACAGCGCCGTCGATTCAATTGAAACCTGTTCACACATTGAAAGCGCCATCAATAGTAACAACAACCACTACTAATACCACTACAATTAATGGTGTCAATAGTAGTAGTAATGGTCCAAATAATAGACGATCATCGAATCAACATCCAGCACCATTACCATTACCACCACCGCCACCACCAAATAAATTCGATAAACACTTAAAACCAATACCACCAAAACCGCATTTAACAATTCGTAAAACCGATAGTGGTATTATATTACAATGGAAGATGCCATACGAATTAGACATGTACGAAATCATAGCTAGTTATCAATTGTTTGCTTATCAAGAAACGAATGCAACACCAGATACGGATATGTGGAGACGTGTTGGTGATGTTAAAGCATTGGCATTACCAATGGCATGTACATTGACACAATTTGCCGATAATAATAAATATTATTTTGCTGTACGACCAGTTGATATACATAAACGAATTGGTGCGTTCAGTGATCCTGAAGAAATTTCATTGTAAATGTATTTTCTTTTTTTTTTCTTTTGTATTCTTTTTATTTGATTGAACTAAGATTGTTGTTTTTTTCATTGTGACAAAATATGTTTGAAAATAAAGTGTAGAAGACTGTTTTTGTTGTTTTATTAGTGTGTGAAGCAGGGTTTGTTGTTGTCCATAAGTACACAAAGCAAAACCTGCTTGCGCTATACTGGCCATCCTTAAACTTATCCATACAAGAAAAGAGGCGCTCTTTAAAAACTGAACTTAATACCAGACTCACAGGCATTCATTGATAGGCTCATAGGTACTAATTTCAAGACTCACTCACAGCTCCTAATTGAAAGACTCACTCACAGGTCCTAATTGAAAGACTCACTCACAGGTACTAATTGAAAGACTCACTCACAGGTACTAATTGAAAGACTCACTCACAGGTACTAATTGAAAGACTCACTCACAGGTACTAATTGAAAGACTCACAGGTACTAATTGAAAGACTCACTCACAGGTACTAATTGAAAGACTCACAGGTACTAATTGAAAGACTCACAGGTACTAATTGAAAGACTCACTCACAGGTACTAATTGAAAGACTCACTCACAGGTACTAATTGAAAGACTCACTCACAGGTACTAATTGAAAGACTCACTCACAGGTACTAATTGAAAGACTCACTCACAGGTACTAATTGAAAGACTCACTCACAGGTACTAATTGAAAGACTCACTCACAGGTACTAATTGAAAGACTCACTCACAGGTACTAATTGAAAGACTCACTCACAGGTACTAATTGAAAGACTCACTCACAGGTACTAATTGAAAGACTCACAGGTACTAATTGAAAGACTCACAGGTACTAATTGAAAGACTCACAGGTACTAATTGAAAGACTCACAGGTACTAATTGAAAGACTCACAGGTACTAATTGAAAGACTCACAGCCACTCACACCCCACCAGCAATGTGATTTAGTACCAGGACCATCTGTCGCTTGGTTTGGTCTCGGAGAGTAGTGTAATCGGAGCACTGACGGTCTTAGCGAGTCCTAGCGCCTATACTGCCTCCGGCACTATCCTGGAGAGACAGTAGAGGATTAGATAGGCTGACAGACTCACATGCACTCATTGACAGGTTCATAAGCACTTATTGAAAGGTTCACAGGTACTCATTGAGAGGCTCACAGGTACTCATTGACAGACTCACAGGTACTCATTGACAGGCTCACAGGTACTCCTTGATAGGCTCACAGGTACTCATTGACAGGCTCACAGGCACTCACATCCCGCCAGCAATGTGATTCGGTACCACGAGGACCACTAGTCTCTTGGATTGGACTCGTGGGAGTAGGGTATTGGGAGAACTGGCGGTCCTAGCGAGACAGTAGAGGTTTGATAGCCCTTTACTCAATCGAAATGCTGGACGAGACAGCAGCTCCAAAGGAAATCGATAGTCGAACTTATTTAATGACTCCTTATCCGACGTCCATAGGGACCGTGTAGATTAATCCGAAAGCTAATTGATTGTCCTGTATAGACAGACAAATTCGTACCCATTTTTGTTAATTTTCTTAATCTATCGGGAACTTAAATAAAAACATCTTTTTTTAACAAATACATTCATATTTATTTATTCATTATTATTTTCTTCTTTATAATATGCAATACAAAGAGAATCAATTCATATATTTCTATTAGAATATATCATTATAATAATAATAATATAAAACAATTCCGGTTATCTATTTTATTTATTTACAGTATTTGTACTTTTGAGCAAATACTTGTATTGCATTGTGTTCTTTTTTGTTTGTTTTGTTCTGTTTCGTTTAATTAAAAAGAAAAACAAAATTACAAGACTATTGTACATTATGGTTGAGCATTTAGTAACTGTTTTATTAATGTTAATGGCATATTATTGAGGTTGCTGCGAGTTGTTGTTGTTGTTATTGTAAAGAAAAAAACGACTAACAAAAGTAATATAAACAATTTGAAATGATTCTCTTATTGAAATTACGCTGGACGCAAAATAGTTTTCGATCTCAAATTTTTTTCTTTAAATATAAACACATATATTTATATCATTTATAATTGTTTTTTTTTTGCAAATTTTTGTTTTTGAACAATAAAAATGAATGTTTATCTCGTAGAATTGTCAATTTTAATAATTTAAATTATTATAATTTCTAAAAAATAGGTAAAAAAATACACACGCAACAAAATCAAAAGACAACGTCTACGTAATAAACATTTTTGATACAAGAAACTATTTGATTTTTAAGAGATTGTCTCACAAACCGAAAATCAGGGTATAATCATTTATTTTTTTGGTTGTTTTATTTTTAATTTGCTAATGTTTACGTGTAAATTTCGGTGTAATTGTGAAAAAACACTGAAGAATTGCACAAATTGTTCCAGAAAACACTCAGATTAACGATAAAAGATGAAAAGAATTAGAAACCCTGTTCAGAATAATATCCCAGTCTTCGTTGGTTCAACATTAGTATTATTCTGTGCGAAAAGTATTTGATTTTAATAATGATAAGTGTGCAAATTTGATTAGAAAACGATTCCTTAATTATTTATATCTATGGCACTTACTTGCTATTATTAACACAACAGAGATCTTGTAGGCTTTCAGATTTATTTATTTTTTTTCAGTTTAAATTAAAGAGTATTTTCGAGTAGTTAGACTACTATAAATCGAACCAAAATTAAAGCTTTTTTGATGAGAAAAACTGACTGATACAACTGAGAATTTGCGTGGAATGTCACCAATTTTAAATATTCATGATGCATTTCGGAATGCGAATATGATGATTGAATTAGATGATTAGATCGAAAAATCAGTCTTTCAAAAAAACATGAAAGTCAGTTTTTCTAAAATAAATACAAAAACAAATAAAGGAACCCAAACTGGGATATCACACAATTATTACTGACATCTCTTTGTTTTTTTGTTACAAATAGATCAAAAAGTTTTTCTTTCATCTTTGTTTTCTCTCATCTCTAAAAAAATCCAATTATATTTACATATTGGTTTACTATCAACTAATTAAATGCTATCACGGTTTTTCTTTCCTTCTTATCTTCTCAAAGTCTTATAGCTCAACAAAATTGCGGCTGTTACAGCCGTTTATTCTATCAAATAAAAACCTGTTCTTTCTTTTATCAATAAAGAATAGGCCTGCACACTGGTAAATTTCTTTGATCGAAAAATTCTACTAAAGTATAATCGTATACAAAGATTTATAAACAAATACATTTACAAAATAATAGAAAATAATAATAAAAAAATAACTAAAGAATTTGGTCTTTACAATGTAAATTTGACGGGGCCTAAATTCGTTAATATCTGTCTATAAACGACTGTATCTGTGTGTAGACCTGTGTTTGATGAGTATAAATATTTTTAATAACAATTTATTATAAAATCTATTATTTATAAAAAAAGGTCAATAGTTATAAAATTCGGCTTCTACCATCACCTGTTTCTGTGTATATAAATCTTAATATTTTTCTTGTATTTTATAAAAAATTGTGTATCTGTAACTAAAATAATTAACTCTGTTTTATTTATAATTAGATTATTATTGTTATTATTGTTGTGATTATTAGAACCCGTCAAACAGTTCTATCTATTGTTCATTTAGTCTGATTTACGTTAAGGAGATCACATAATTATTAGTAAAATCTACCTACAACAATAATGATAATTTTTTTTTAATATTAAAGTACTTTCTGCTTAAAGTATTGCCACTAAGTGAACAGGACACGATTTGAATAAAACCTTTTAAAATACTTTTACATTTTACATAGATAATAATAATAATAATAATAATGATAAACATAATAATTATAATCATAAATGTAATAAAAATTAATAATAATCGTAATAATCGAAATTAATAATTGAGAATAATAATAATAATAATAGTATATGTATATCTAAAAATCGTAATTACATGCTACATTTCCGTATATTACAATGAAAACTAATAGAGTTTTCCTTGAAATAAACTCAAGAATTAAATGAAGAAAGAATCTGGTTCTCAGCACCATGTGATAATCACTCAGCAAAATATCTTTAAAGATATTTTATTGAAATCACCAATAATAAATTATCAAACTTAACTATTTTATCTTATAATTTAATTAATTAATTTTGAATTAATTAATTACGTCCAAGTCCAAGTCTTTAATATGTAAAAAAATTTCCAACTCATTTCGTTCTAAAACAACATAAGGTCTCTATCAGTCCATCATTAAAGTTCCAACACTGGCAAAAGGTCACCCAATACAGGGCGGTCCTAATTGCCAGCTAGCCGTTAGTCACTGTGCTGTCGGTAACCCATTTGGTGGTTTGAATTCACTATTCGTTGGTGGTGCAGTCGATCCAGATCCACCGCCACTTCCACCGCCGGTACTACTGACCCCACCGCCCCCTCCGCCACCACCACCGCCACCGCCGCCTCCAGCAGCGACAGTGACGGCATTGTGGAATTGTGCAGCGGCCGCAGCCGCAGCCGCCACACTAGTCGGTGGATTGAAGCTGGGTGCATAGCATTGGGGGAAATACAATTCCGGTTTAACAACAGTTGTTGGTGTCAAACCACGGGGTAACATACCATTCGTTGTTAGTGTACCTGTTGTACCTGTAGCACCTGTTAATTTACTAACATCACTACTGGCTGAATCACGGCGTGATTTTGATGCGTGCGGATTCATATGGTTGTCGATGTGTTTCTTCACTTCGGGCTCGGTGGCGAAACGGCGTCTACAATTCGGCATCGGGCAACAGAATGGCCTGTCTCCTTTAAACAAAAGAAAAGCGGACTATTTAAACTGCATCACAAGAGGATGAGAATCAAGTCAAACACAAATTACTTCTTCTATGGTATATGCGTATCACATTACCAAAGAAAAAGCACGTAGATAAGTATCACTAGAACATTCTGTGACTTTGCTACAAGAATGGTCTACCACTGTAAACAGGCGGTAAAATCGCTTTTACCGCCTGAATGGATTCTTTAACGATTTAGTAAGACTTAAATTCAAGTGATTTTAGAGAAATTGATTAATGGTATAGTAGGATCACGATAAAGTGGCCCACCATAAAATTTAACTCAAAATTATGACAATAGGGATTGTGGGTCACTGTGTTGATAGAGAGATTTACAACTTCTTTAGCCAGAAGATTTATAATAGCCAAGAGACTACTAAATAAGTGACCGTTGAACAAGGGGCAAACTTATTTTAAGAAAAAGTTCTGTAATATAATTTCTGTATATAAGTTTCAATTTTCTATAATAAATATTGGGTATTTCCATTTATTTTCTTGTGACAATTTTAAGCAAAGTAAACCCTTGTCGACATATTTTGAAAATCTCTTTACCTGCTAGTATAAATCTTCTAGCTAGACAAGTTGTAAATCTCTATATCAACACCGTGACCCACAAGCCCTATTGTCATATTTTGGCTTTATTATTTTATGGTGGACAACTTTATCGTGGTCCTACTATACCTTATCTGTTTACATATGTATTTGAACAGGGCCGGCCCTAGACCATTTTAAGGGCTCCACTTTGTTGTAAGACTGTGTTAACTTTAGTTTTATCAATTTTTCCGGAAAGGGACGCCGAAAAGTTTAGGCCGGCTCTGTATTTGTATTTAAAAGCAAATGAAAGTGAATGATGTTGGTACCTTGGTGCGTCCTCGTGTGCTGATCCAGTATCGCCTTCTGTCGGAAATCTTTTCCACACTGTGCACATTTATACGGTTTTTCACCAGTATGTATCCTTAAATGTTGATTTAATATTGTCCTCTGTCTAAAATTCCTACCACAATACACACAACCGTACGGTTTCTCATTCGTATGTATACGTAAATGTTGTGTTAAATGGCTCTGTTGTCGAAAACGTTTCCCACATTCCGGACATGGATAAGGTCGCGATTCGATATGTATACAACCATGTTGTAATAATGTTGATTTCTGTTTGAACTCCTTCTGGCATATTGGACAACGTACATATAATGGCATACCAGCTGACCGACCATGTTGTATAACATCCGGTAATACTTTACCAGATGCAGCAGCAGCAGCAGCGGCAGCAGCTTGTTGTTGTTGTTTTAAATATTGTAATGCACCAAAATTCGTTGTTGTACCAAACACTGAATGGTTCATACCTTTGGCATCTTTAAAGTATGCCGGATATTGGAGACTACCATTTGGTGAGAAACAATTCGTACGGTCCGTTTGTGAATCACCATCACCATAAGTGGAGGCAACTTCTTCTTTACCTTCATCGGGCGGGAATGGTACGTCTTGCGGCCAGAGCGTTGGATTTATACCGTTTTTGAAGACAAGATGTGGACTGACGTCTGTAAACATTTACAGGAATTATAAGAAAAACGTACAATCACTGAATAAATATAATGATTAAATTTTTACTGAATTTTACTTGAATCCAAAATTAACTCAAAATTTATGACTTACTAAACAGTGAAAATTTGGACGTGTTGAAGTCTTGTTTGCTGACTAAAACTTAAAAAATAAAATTGTTGCAAATTTGTTTCAACAATTAAATGACGATAATTCTCATTATTCTTAATTTAATATTAATATAAAGAATAATAGATTTATCGATTGAAATAATAAAGAAAAAGTGTGTGTGCATTTAACCCACAATCTTGACAATCGCGTAAAATTCATAATTGCCCGCCAATTTCCACGACATGCGCTCTACTAACAATCTTTCGAAGCCACCCAGTATACTACGATGCTTTTAGTACCACCAATCAACTGCAAGATGGTAGCACTGAGGCTCTGCTAACAGTCAAATGAACTTTCTCTCCAAAAAAATCATTCGTCCTCGAATCACGCTTGTTAATTGCAATTTTTTTTCTACTCAAACTCTAAACTACTTATGAAAGTTAGTTTTTTTGTTGTTGTTTTTTTTTCTGTTTCTTTCAAGACAAATTTTATCGTTATTTATATGAAGCGGTAACTTATTGCTTTTCGAATTTGTATGGGAGACGAGAAAATAGTGAAACGTAGATGTTAGAGTGTGTTATTTTTAAGAAAACTCACCGGGCGACGCCATTGTGGGTCAATGCGGCACTGTGCGACGATTGCAATGCACATCGTTTGATGGGTTTTTGTGTTACAGTACAATCACCAAAAGGTGTCTCGTCATAAAGACTATTAACCTTTTTTTTTGATTAATTTTTTTTGTATTGTACTCTTTTCAACAACAAGATCAACAACGTTTTCTAATTAGCTAATTATCTAAATTATAATTTTGATCAAATTTTGAAAAAAATTAACTGTGAAGTATGTGGGGAGTGCGGCAGACCAACTAACCGCTCGCACGCGTGAACAGAACCTCCAATACCTTTTCTTTTGTTTTATTAATTCTTATTATTATTGTTATTGTAATTAATTAAAAAAAATAAATAAATAATTAAATATAATTCTTTGTGGTAATTTTGCTAAGTTAAGATTTTTGTTAATGGGTTATTCACGGGGGTGGCGTCGCGTGGTTGGCCGCCGTTATCGAGGAGGAGGGGCGCTCGCCTTGGTGTGTGCGGACGTGCTGGTTGAGGATGGCCTTCTGGCGGAAGTGTTTCCCGCACTCCGGGCATTCATAGGGCTTCTCACCGGAATGGATACGGAGATGTTGATTTAAGATGGCCCTTTGTCGGAACGTTCGTTCGCAATAAACGCACGCATACGGCTTCTCATTGGCATGGATACGTAAATGTTGTGTTAAATGGCTTTGTTGACGGAAACGTTTGCCACATTCTGGACAACCGTACGGACGGCTGTCTGTATGGATACGTTCGTGTTGTAATAATGTTGATTTTTGTTTAAAGTCTTTGCCACATGTTAAACACTTGAATAAACGTAATTCACCGCCACCACCGCCTAGGCCACCGTTATTTGTTTTCGTTGTTGTTGATTGTTTCAAGCCGATTTGTTGTTGTTGTATAACATCAGGGAGGCTGGCTGTTGAACGTAAATCTTGCATATTACCAGCGTACTGGTCTAATTGGCCGCCACCTGTAAACAACACAAAAAAACAACATAAACCATCATCATCATCATCAGCTGAAAATTTATTACAAATCAGTCCATTTTCGTTGGCGAGAACATAGGGGAAAACAACGAACAAAAAAATCAATAACCCCACCCCTAGAGTTTTTTAAAATATTTCAGACGCGAGGGAATGCATGCGCCGGTTATCTCATATCATCCATCCTTATACATATACATATAGTATTCATTCCCTATCATTTACGTGGTATTTTTTTCGTTTTATCGAATTTTAAACAATCACACTGTTTTACAATTATTGCATCATTACGTCATCATTTTTATCGGACAAAAGACAGAAAACAAAACAAATACCTAACGCATAATAATGCATTTGTTGGACTCGTCCTCCCCAAAACTGATCATAACAGTTCCGTTGCATAGAGAAGAGATTTGGGAAGTGTTCCTGCTTTGTAGACATGGGAGTTCGAATTGGGCATGCGTATTCCAACAAAATCATTCTATATACATCCACTCACACACACATATTCTAATATAGCTATCTCTATCTTGCACATTTACATGTATGGGTTTTTTTTGAATGTGTGTGTTATGTCTAGACGAAGACCTAGCTAATTTAATGCACAAACACAACGACACACACACACACACACACGTATATGCACATGTATGGAAGCTATATAGACAAACAATCTAAAAATAAACCTCCACCGAATTCATCAACGTTTTATAAAATTCGATTGCAACTTGAAAACGTTGGAATAAAAATCAATTTTCGTTTACAAATCAAAAAAATTTCATTTTCATAATGAAGAAAATCAATTAAAATGAAGAGACCGAATAAATACGCAAATAAATACGATAAGAGGGACGAGGGGGCAAGATCGATTATCGCACTTAAGTAATATGCAGTAATAACAATTGTTATTGTAATCGTTTAAAAATATTATGAATTTTAATTTAAATAAAATTAATTAAAACAAAATATATGTAATAATAAGTTTTAATCATATTATTATTGTTGTTTAAAAATAGATAAGTACGAATTAATCTCTAATTAGTTTTTATTATTAATCGCGTCGTTTTTCTTGAAATTTGGGGTTACCAATAATATAGTTCATCACTTTTGCCCTTTGTGTTTATTTATTTTCGCTTTGTTTTATTATCGAATATTTGTTATAATTTCAAAATAAAAAAACGCCAAGATAATCCCAAATATAGTGGACCCAATTCAACTTGACTTGACGCTTTAAAATCGCCAATAAAGATGCATAATGGAAACGTTTGTCAATAGCGACGGTTTATTGACACTAAACCCACAGATGTAATAAAGTAAAACATATAAATCGAAACTACTGCAAATAATTACAGGATCCCATGTTTTTGTCTACAATCAGTAATGGGCGGATATCAGCTCCAAGATGGAGCAAGGCAAATTTTAGTCTCCTGACAAATTCGTATAGAGCGTATTGGCCACAGCCGTTGTACCTGTATAGTCTATCTTTTCTTGTGAAACATTTTAAAATTAAATAATAAAGTAAAACATATAAATCGAAACTACTGCAAATAATTACAGGATCCCATGTTTTTGTCTACAATCAGTAATGGGCGGATATCAGCTCCAAGATGGAGCAAGGCAAATTTTAGTCTCCTGACAAATTCGTATAGAGCGTATTGGCCACAGCCGTTGTACCTGTATAGTCTATCTTTTCTTTACAAATAGTGTCCGAACGTTGAGAAGCAGTGGACCAGTTGACTGCTACCATGAAGTCATGACGTTAAGGCGAAAAAACAGGTGCCTAGTTGTACCGAATTCCTATGAAATTCTGGTCGCTCTCTCTCTCTCTTTAAAAAGCGGCTCGTCAAAAACAATTTTTGACAAAAATAAATTAAAAAAAACTTTAAAATTATGAATACATTTTTGTTGATTTGTTCTACGTGTCTTTTCTTATAAATTTATGTAAATACATGTATTAACATTAATCTACGCCAATGGTGCATTTCGGGCGTTGTAAATCTTGCCAAATGACCTTCAATCCGCCCTTTAACAATCAGTCTATATGAAGATGTTCGCAAAATCGCAGTTTTTTTAAAGAAAATCCGACTATAGTCCATCCAAAAATTAAGTATAAAATTTCAAATGACAGAAATGCAGCTAACTTACACAACGAAAAATAGTCGCAAAATTTTGATTCTTTATTGTATTAAACTGAAAATTGATTCGTGAAGGATTTTATAATCTCCAAAGAAATATAAAATATCGAATTTTTTGGTTAATATAAAAAAAATATATCACCAAATTATGCAAACAAATGCGTAGGGTTTTATTCAAACAGGAGTGCCACAATTTAATATGATTTTTCTTTCATGTTAACATGTGAAAGTTAGGAACTTTTCAAACATTAAGTTGCCTATAACCTTCCATCTGTACTTCAAAATGTTATACTTAATTTTTGGACAGACTATATTAGTAATGCGGTTGTTTTTTTATTAAATTTCGCGAAGAACCAGTCCAATAAACATGACAAAATCAGTTTTCTCGCTTGCTAAACTGGGTGTGTTAGTAGAATTCTTTCTAATTTGTTTAAATTACCGTCTGCTCCTAAACTAGTCAGCATAACGCCGGATTGTTTGAGATAATGTAAAGCTGAAAAACTGCCAGCGCCTAGCATGTGTGGCGGCACAGGAGGTGGGGCTGCCGGTGGCGGTGCTCGTGCATACTGTTGATAAGCCTGTTGTTGTTGCTGCTGTTGTTGTTGCTGTTGTTGTTGTAAATCAGTTGGAAAACATTGTTGTGACGATGGTCGCGTCTCCAAATCCATTGTGGGTTGTTCGGATGCTATATCATCATCTCTTGGTTCGGCTTGTGTAGCTGGATACGGTGATGGTGCTGGTGATGGTAAACTTTGGTCTCT
Source organism: Epicauta chinensis (assembly GCA_021725515.1). NCBI lineage: Eukaryota > Metazoa > Arthropoda > Insecta > Coleoptera > Meloidae > Epicauta > Epicauta chinensis. The sequence goes on along the minus strand of JAEDXX010000079.1, from coordinate 182,074 downwards.
TGGTTGTACAGTATCTGCTTCAACACCTAATGGTACATTTGCTGGACCACCACAGGTTTGTTGCGGACTAGCTGCACCCGATGTACCTTGTTGTTGAGGTTGTGTTTGTTGCTGTTGTTGGGATTGCTGTTGTTGTTGTGGTGGTGGTTGTGGCGGTGGGTAATCTTGTGGACCACCCCATTGACTGCGAGATTGATCCATCCCATCTTTGTAAAGGACATAAGGGGCGGCTGTGTCTGTAAATAAAATCATTTTATAATTCTTATAATTCGTCCCTAAGGGTGTTCTTAAATATTAATGTAGTTATTTCTATCAAGGGTCAGGTTTAACGAGTCTTGTCATCGACCTGATTAGCACTTAGTGTTAAGTGAAGCTAAGTAGATAATTGCACTGACTGACAACGACTTAAGAACCTAATGTTTTTTTTTCGGAAATATTAGGGCATTACCGCACAGACGAGTATAGCGCAATCCGAGGTTTTACCTTTTTCTTTTATATTAGGATGAGTTTTACAAGAACTATTTAAGTAAATTTCTGGCAGTTTAACGAAGTTTGATGTGTTTTAGTTTTTAAACGTGATAGTAGCTCTCTCCAACTTTTTATATAAATGTTCCAACTTGGCTAGTGACTGCAGAACCATTAAAGTCAGCTAAATTATTATTGGCTAAAATCATGACAGTTACATTCGAAATTTTGCATAAAAATCGAGCAAAGATTGCGCCACATTGCAATGTCTATTAATAATTTAGTTGAACATTCATTTAATATGATGCTTCCAATGCAATATCGTTTACCTTTTAAACGTGGATGTGTAACGATTTCTTCATTTAATAGGTGAGCGAAATTTCTCAATTAACAAAGTTTAAACGTCTCTCTAAAATACTAGTAATTACTCTTTCAATCTTGATTTGCCTTAAAAGTCGTTTAAATAAATGCATGACTGTTAAGATAGAGATTATTTAATGTCGAAAAGTACACCATATCTGTTCTAAATCTGGTGGAAAAAACACTATTGCAGAGGTTCACAATCGCCGGTATACAAAATAATCAGAAAATCACAAAATATCAAAACTCAACTCATGAGATAATAATACATTTTTAATTTCTTTGTGAATCACACTTTTGCCGATTGAATGTAAAGCTCAAGCTCAAAAATTGTGGAAAGAGGGATCTCATAGTTAATAGGAAAACAGCTTAGTAACTATTTACAATAAAAGAAAATTTATTCATTTTTTTCCCAGATCTAAGTTAAGAAATTATAAGTTATATAATCGAATATTCCTCTTTTCTTAATCAAGCACTAATAAAGGTTCTATGCAAGGGTTTTTTGGGCTGCAGCTCAGTGTCCTAAGGATATCAGTTGCCTTTATTGTCTTACATTTGGTTGATTACGTAGGCCTCAAAACGCAGTGCGCCTCTGTATAAAGAATGCTGCATGCGAAAGCGAAGAATTCGCAGCGGTAAGAGAAAAACAAGCTTGATCGCATCGTAGCGACTTTTTTCGATGCAGAAATTGTGTAAAACAGAAAACTATTCTCAGTTATTCTATTTTGCGTCAAATACAAAATTCGTAAGAGATAGAAAATTAGTACCTATATTAAAAAACAAGTGTCAGAAGTCGACAATTATTGCACGAGTGCAATATACGACTTCTGACACGAGTCTTTTTATACTATTTTTTCTATTTTGCCTATTTTGTGCCCCTTTTTACAAAAAAAATTGCGAGATTTGAAATTTAGGAAAATTGGTGGAAGTTGGTGTTACTGACAAAACACTTGAACATTCAGCCGGGAAACTTCAATTGTTTTTTTGCACTATTAGTCAATTGTTTTTTTCGCCATATTGTTTATTTAACAATAAGTGAAGAATTTTCATGTACTCCACCTGAAATAAGGGAAATTGCTGAAAATGCAGGAAAAACGGTATATTAAGTATTTTGTTTTTATGATTTTTGACATTGTCAAATCAATGAAAACGTTACCAACATTAGGGGAAAAAAATTTACTACATTTTTCATGTACACAGTGTATCGAAATGAACTTATTTCGATACACTAGCAAGTTTAAAAATAGCTCTATTATTGACGCAAAATAGAAAAAAAAATCTAAAAAAAAGCTATTTCAAAAGACATAAAGTAAATGTAAAATTGATAAAACTAGTCGTTTTCGAAATCGATCAACAAATAGTAAATCGAAAAGGAACCAAGAATGCCTTCATCTAAAGCTTAGATTCGCGGGGACTAAATGCGACTTGAAAACCCTTCGACCGGTGACATCGATTCTTCTCAAGTACTGAATAAGTAAACAGTATAATAAATAATAAGACATTACGAAAATTGGTGCGCAAAAAATTTAGGAAATACTAAATTGACTTTCCTAATATTTGTGAATCCCTAATCTACAGCAAGGTTAACTTTTTTTGTTCCAGGAACCCCTTGAAAGTTTATGCGGCGCTTTCAAAACTTCTAAAATCTGAAGGCACTCTTCAACTTGTTGGTCCATGTTTGAATTGTCTTCTGATCTAAAGTTTTAGAAAAATTGTCTATAAATGAGTTACGCTCTACAAGAAGCTCAGACACACTTTAGGTGAAATGAAAGAATCGTATATTATTGCCGTCGCATTGGTAATTTAAGGAACATGCCAAAGAAAGAAATCTAGTTTGGCATTCCTGATAGACGCGGTCGGATGTGAACAAACCTTTAACGAGATGTACTTCATTTGAGAAACCCATAAGATTTAATAACGTTGCAATAATAATTATGTTTACAGTACAAAAGCGGAAAATATGTTGCAAATAAAAATCACAGCAATGATGATGATGATGATGATGATAATGACGATAGAACAACAAATAACGTCCATTAAAATATCATTATGATTCAATTATCTGTTAATTTTCTCAGATACTTTCGCATATAAAACATAGGCATTAAAAGGGGAAGATTGTTCGTTTCTTATAGAAGTATGCAAAAATTCAAGAAAAATAAATGCTATTAGAAGCTGGAAAAAAAAACAACAGAAAAATAGTTGAAATAACTGTGAAATTGGCTATTTTTAGCAAAATAAAAGAATTTAAAGGAGGGACCGATACCCAAAAGAACAACAATCAAAACAAAAAAAAAACATATGCAAAACAGCCAATAATAAGATGCATGCATATTCGTAAACTTGTTCTAACTCTTCTATAAATAAATTTATTCATGATGTAGGTTGTCTCTTTCTACCTTTTTTTTTGTGCGTTTTTTTCCATAATCGTTTTATTTTATTATTATTTTTTGGCTTATTTGTTCCTCAGACATAAAATTAAAATGTGAATATTAATGGAACGGGTTTTTGTGAGAAACGAAAAAAATTGGTCAAAATAGAGAAACCTCGACTTACTTTTTATCTCCTACATCACTACTATTGTACAGCGAATGTATAAAGAAATTTGATATTGTGATAGGTCAATATTAAAAACGTGCTTATATAAGCCAGTTTTTTTATATATAAATTCGATGTAAAAAACACAAATTTTAAAAAGACTATAAAACGCTCTAATTGGTCGTATTTCAAAGTCGTGTGTACGCTATTTTAGACGTTTTCTAAAGCTATGTTCACACTTAATCAATTATATCGTTTGACACCTTTCTATTTGATTTGATACGATTTTTTTGCATTAAAACATTGCACCGATTCAGAGATAAGATTGTCGCCGAAAGCATTTGAATATCAAATGATAATTATAGCATCTTGTTGCCATTTTAGTAGGACAATCGACCATTTTATATTATAATCAGGGCATTAAATTCACAATAATCAAACCATTCACTATCAATAAAACCTACTAATTAAATATAATAATCTTTCCATATTTACTTTCTATAAAATTTTAAATTTATTAAATTGCAAATTATTCGGTTTTTCGTATATGCTTATCATCGGATATGGTGAGATTTGATTGTCTGTACAAACTAGATTTAAGAGGTCATGGATAATTAATAATTACAACAAAAAAACGATTTCACAAATTATTGATAAATTACACTTGAAAATAATAACCGGTGCATATTGAATTTCAATGAGCAACAATAATGATCATCACCTGTTTTTCTTGAACTTAATCTTTTGATATGTGCAATTTTATAAATAAATCTGCAATTTTTGCGCAAATTTATTTATAACACGTCATGATTCTCTTTGATAATCTTTAATCTGCAATTTATTATCTTAATCGTAAATTATAGAAGATTGAGTGTTAATTTAAGATGATTTCAAATTCACAATAACAACAAAACAGTTTTATAATGAAATTTTTTAATTACTTTTGTTGTACCTTTCATTAGAAGAAATCTAGAACAGGGTGTTCTACTTAAATGCATTCACTTATAATTTCCTGATTAATCGGCGATATTTTATTAAAATTCAATCAAATCATTAAATAGAAATATGGAAAATTAAGAAAATTAATGATTTTACCAGCATTGTAATGAATTCGCTGATTACGAAGTCGCTACACAGTAATTTTTATATGTAAAGCGTTAAATTTATATCTAATGTAATTTGTTTAAAGCCATAATTATAAAAGATTGTATTATTAGATTCGATAATCATACGAAACCAATTTCAAATTATATATAAATTTTTTCAATAATTATCAATAAATTATCAGTCATAATTTTCTATGTTTCTAATCTTCAAATTCAACGATAGGAAATCGGAACAAAGAATTGTGTCGTATTCTGCACTTATTATTTATATCATTGTTATTATTATTATTATTATTATTACTTTTGTGTCCAGTTTAAAGTTGACTTGGATTAATGAGCTACTACCACCAATGAAATTGTGCGATAAACAGGTTTTATACCTGTTTACTGGTTGTTGTTGGTGTATATACCCTTCTGGAAAAGTATTATTTGACATTAAAAATTAATATTAGCTTTCATTTTCGATCAACAATAAAATATGATCGATCAACTGATTTCATGTATAAATGATTGCAGTTTTATTTTTTTGTCAAACTGAAATGAATTAATTTCAATAAAGATTGATTTCGGCGGTCGTCAATTCTAAGAAATTGCCAGTTTTTGCAATCAAACAATTTATCCTTGAATTATGCTAATTATTTATCTAATTCTGGATTACGCAATAGTTTAGAAACGTTCTGGGTTTTTTTTTTCGGTCTGTGGGGGTGTTTTCCCAATTGTTTGCAGGATGATAAAAGCGGCGTAGTGCGTGTGCGTTTAGAAATCTGCGAAAGGCTTCAGTTACGCATTTGTGAGCAAACACACAATAGAGTCACACACAGTGATCTTCATTTAAAGTCTGGGATAACGATTAATTGAGCAATTGAAATTTATAATTAAATGTTAATAATGTTTGATTATTTAATAAGAAGCATAAATCATTGTTGTTTAAATGTGTATAGAAATGTGTGTTTAGAGATATGGCGCGAAATTTTGTGTGGCAAAAAGCCTACCTTGTGGGATGCAATACATGATTTGCCTGGGCACTTTTAGTCCTGCTGCCAGACAGGCGGCAAATGATGCCGAAAAGTTGATGGCCATTTTTAATGGCTTAGTCACTGGAAACACTATAAAGAACACGAGAAAGTGCACAGCAACAATTTGAAAAATTGTAAATCACCACCATTGTATAACACAAACACCACATGATTATAATAATAGGAATTTTAATAATATTAACACAGTCACTAAGGGGCGGCACATTAACTTCAATATACAACAGCAATGAAGAAATAGAAGAAAAAGTTGAATTTGTTGTTGTTGTTGTTGTTGCACTTGTGATGTTGTGATGCTCCTGCTGCTGCTGCTGCTGCTCCTGTTGTCCCCTCATCGGCGGTGGTTCTGGCGGCGACGCCGGTGGTGGTAATAAATAAAAAACAATGAAATTTCACTAACAATAAATTTACAACTCTTGTTGTTTTGTGTTGTTGTTGTTGTTGATGATGATGATGATGATGATGATGTTGCATTCAGTGTTTATGGTGCTGCTGCAGCACGCGGTGTCCGAGACTCGGCGCAACGGCGGTGGTGGTGGTGGCGGGGATGTTGACGATGGCGGTGGTGCAGACGCTGCTGATGGTGGGTCGGTTACCGACGACCTCATGGCTCGTTTCGACGACGAGAGATCTCGCGAGATGAAGAGACACGGCCCCGCCGCGCTGTTGCCGTTCACGGTTGTTCGTTCGTTCGTTCGTTCGTCTAGCTGGCTGCACTCCACCATCACACTCACCCACCCGCACTGTTCCCCTCTTATGCCTTATGCACGTGCATCGCGCCGGCCTGCTGCACCCGAATCAATATCACACACATTATCACAAAAAACTGACCCGACTTGAAGCGGGGCTTTGCACCTTGCCGCCTAGACGCGCCAGCTAGACGACGGCGGCGGCGGCGGTGGCGGTGGTGGTGGTGGAAGTGGTAGTGGCAGTAGCAGTACAACCACCACTGTTAATGGGAAACAATGACGGCTGAAACCATCAAAAATCGCCTGCAACAATGGAAAGTCCTCAAAATATAAGCTGTTTTTCTGTTTGCAGAAACGGTATTTCTTTGAATTCTAAATTAAACAGGTCCCTCTCATTCCAAATTTTCCATCACTATTAAAATATTTCAAAGCATTATAAGACGATTAGCCAATAAGTAGAACTACAATTTAAACGTAACATAAAAAAATCGATGTAATAATCTACATCTAACAACTCATCATTTTGCATTTAACCACAACACCACAAAACTTCCAATCCATATTTCACATCAATATTTTATAGTTTTACTTTTTCTAATTAGAGAAAAAAAGACAAACACATGTTGCTTTCTCTATACAATAAATGGAAAGTTTGCCAAAACTTTTCCAACTAATATTAACATATTCCAGATTAAGTTGTGCATTTTGCAGAACAATAACTTAAAAATGAACATTATACGGAAATTGTTCAAAGCAGCCGTGCTCTTAATAATTCTTGTAAAACATACACATAAAATCCACAAGTAAAACAAGTGTTATAGAACTTGTATTGTTGTTTGTCAACAAAATCATTCGCGGAGAGAAGTTTGGAACACTTCCATCCCTGTATACATTTGTTTTTGTTTGTTGTTTCTAGGGGTTGATTCAACTCAACCAATATAGAGAAGAAAATCGACAAAGATAAATTGTGTCAAAGTGTGCGTTAGGTCATGGAATAATACAACCCTAAACACGATGCAGTATATAACATAATTTAAAACATTTCCAATTATCAATCAAAAGTTTCTGTATTTTTCCTTAAAAACTTCCTTATTAGAAATTGCCGTTAATCGACCAGTTCTTGTGGCCGTCTACAAAAACAACACACAAACAATATTTCGCTCGTACACACACACCGTGTTACTAATTAATCATTAGATTTGACAGCAGAACACTGAAATGCATACATCATCTCTCATCACACATAAAGATGTGAATATCTTAAGGCGGAATTGTTATTCTCTTTGTTTGCAATACGTTAAATATAGTGCAACCGCATTTAAATTTAATGGTGTTGATGATGATGACGATAATGATGCATTTGGGAACATTTGTACGTTTCTTTGTCTTTGCGCCGAGTAACGGGGGGGCATTGTCTTTAAATGGTTAGTAGCAGAAACCACCGTGTTTTCGTTTCGTTGCGAAATAATTAAAATTGATTGGAGGTGACTTTATCAGTTGGCAACCTTTGATTTGTGTGCAGTCATAATAACGTATGCATGCACGTATATCGGTTGCAGCCAGATATTCTCTTTTCGACCTTGCAACTGCCAGAAAAAACATTAAAAAAAACACCGTCTTACATCATTTATTTACTAATCACTTTCTTATCATTTTAATGAGCCTCATTACGGATATTATGGTAAATGAGAAATTCTCGTAAAATTTGGAGAAACGGTTACGTTTCCATGGTAGTAGTCTAATGGTCGACTTTTCCATATAGTGTACAACAAATATAAAGGCTCGCGGGTTCAATATTAGGCCGTGGATTATATACACACATATACATATAGATAGATTCTGTCTGCAAGTGGGGGGTAAGACGTGAAGAACACGACACGCCGCGGCCGAGCAAAGCAAGACCAAGGAGGAACTCGAAACCCTTGAGAAGGTCGCGGCTAAACTTTAGAAGAAGTGGTGGAGGAGGCGAAGAACGAGGACAACGAATCGACGAAGAAGATGATTGCCATTACTTTCTGGTTGTTGTTGTCGTTATTGACCTGACGTGTTCTACTATACCTTGTCCAATATGTTTTTGGTCATCAAACTTTGTACGCTTTTTAATATAAAACATCATTGTACTGTGGTAGAAAGATACAAATCGAATTATAGAAAACCCAACAGAGATGGAGATAATAATTGGATTTAATTTGAAAGTGAATGGGGTATATACATCTTTTTAGAAGTGAAACTTGGATGAATTTGCAGTAGAATACCGTTTCTCTTCTCGTATTTCTTTTTGTGTTTAGAACTGTTGCTTTATATCTCTTTATTTTTATCATTTTAACTTGTGTGTTTGTTTAAGAAGGTGAGATGAACGACGACGACGACGACGCATCCAGCGTCTATATTTAGGGTCGTCGCTGAAAGGCCAGTGAACACAACAGAAATAAAAGGTCGACAATCGTCCAGAAATGCTCTTCAAATTTCACAAGCCGCATTTAAATTTAGTTTTGTTCAAAAATTTTCCTCTGATAAAATTGGAATTTATCTGTAAACATAACATAAAAAAAACATGATAGATTCGAAACTCTATCATGTGCGGTAAAAAAATTGAAATAGGATCAATCCCCATATCTCCACTGATCGTCATCATCATCCATCTATCCAACCACCTACCCACCCGCACCCCTTCAATGCATTTTTTCCCTTGCCGAGTCTGATAATTTTTCCAACGTCAGAGTGATACACACACACGCGCGCACACATATATTTTGTATAGGTAGATATACGTATAGACGGTGTTGGGGGTGGTTTGTGTCTAGTACAGAAATGATAGGAGCTTGAGTTGCCACCACTACCACCATCGCCACCGCCACCACTACTACTACTACTACTAAATCGATTTTTATAGTTTTGCTGGAGTGGAGAATTGCGTCTGGTGTCGATATGCGAACACTGCAACCGGCGCAAACTTCTCTAGGCCCGGGCTCTCCTAGCCCCAGTGCATCATCACTGAGGGTAGTGGCGGCGGCGGAGGTGGAATATTCAACATCTCGTCTTGCCCCGTCTAACCGTCTTTCTCTCTTTGATGTATTATATTTTTGATAGTTGGCGTCGCGACGTTAAACAATCTCGCTTAGAATTAAAAAAAAAAGGATGATAGTAATAAGACATTCCAATTTCGTATAATTTTCTGTATTAAAATTTATGGAAATTTTTCGAAATCACGACGTATTATTGGTATGTTAAGACAAGTTTTATGATGGTTAGATAGGTCGATATATGTATGCAGAAATTGAGCCGGAGGCTTTTGAAAGTCGATGACCGGCCATCATCTTAGAAACTGACGTCGATTTGACGCTGCTATCTTATAGTGGTCAGCCCTCTAGTCATAATCTTATATAATAAAAAAATATATTTCCTGCAATTAAACGAACTTTTACACGAAAATCAATTGTTAACTGTAAATAGTAAAGAATCGCATTTAAAAGATCAAACGATTACATCAAATTAATTATGCCAGAAACATACAACCCTGTAGAAGAATCTTTGATATTCAACTGCACCATAAAAATTATTATCATTATTGCGAATATGGGGCATAATCAACTGTTATTATTGCGAGCCAACCTGTCAGAAACTATTACCCTCTTCGCTCTTTGAATTTATGAAAGCATATTTGATATGCATTTATTAGACATCCAGCTTTATCAATCAACGTTGATCTTAATCAAAAAATAAAATTTCAAATTAAAAACAAAGATCGTCTGTATTTAGAACAAAGATTTTCCATTACGACAAAAATCAGCGTCCATTACCATCTCACGTAACAACATTTTTTTTTTCAGTTGTTGAAATTTTTTTGTGAAATTCGGTTGTTGAAGCGTTACAGGCACACGTATATATAAATTCTTCTACTGGACGAACATAAAACTAGAAACAAAAAGAAATCGACAAATAACCGATAGAGTTAGACGTGCCTGTTAGTAGTGAACTGATGGATTTTTAAAAGAGACAAATCAAGACCAAAACCGTTCCTCTTTGTGAATGGGAAACTTCAATAACCATGAAGGAAATAAAAATTGGTTTCAAACACTCAATGGGGACAAAAAATTTGTTAAAAATCAATGATAAAATCGAAGCCACCACCCGTGAAAGTTGCAATAACTGTCGATTAGAACCAGAGAAGAAGTAGCAGGAAAAAAAAAAACACGACAACAACCGTAGAACAAAACCCAAAAAAAAAACAATTTAGTTTGTATCGTCATATCCTGTCGATAATTAATGATTTTTTGTTTGTTTTAAAATAAGGAGATTATAATGGAGAAAATTAATTAAGAATTAAAATAGTTTTGGATTTGATTTACACGCAACTAGATGCGGTGGTAGCAGTAATATGGCAAACATCAGCCGACTAGAGTATAGTTGCTTCGCAGGTCTACAGTTTGTGGCTGGTTTAGCTGCAGATCCTGTATTTGGACCCTCAGGCAGATCAGGTACAAAAAATGCGGCGCGTAGCTGCAGGTGTTAATGCAGATGAATGCATGCGCGAGGGGGCAGTTGGAGGGTGGCGGCGGGGGCGACTAATCAAGTCCAGCACACTAATACACACATGTACCGATCTATCTACATACATAGGTGTACATATTCAACTTTAATATCCAACAACGTGTACAGTTAGGCAGATAAAAACGAAAATTTGAATGTAATGAATAATAATAATTCAATAAATAACATGAAAACAACTAAATTAAGTAATGATCAGATATTAAAAAAAATTAACGGCTTGAAATTGAATTGCCATGAAGTAATTTTGTTAAAAATCTGAAATGTTTTATTGATAATAAAATATGAAGAATGACTCTCTAAAAATTGCGAAAACTTCAATAAAACTCTGAAGTTTAAAAGAAAATTCCAATAAATTTGATTAATGTTGAAAATTAACATAATAGTCGCAGAAATTTTTGCAACGATCTCTTCGAAAAATTAACCATTATTGTTGTTTTTTTCCATATGGAAAAGTGAGTTTTAATTAGGATCGATGCTACATTCGAACAAAATCAAAAATAAAACAAGCATAAAACAAAAATGAAAAAGAAAAGAAAAAATGCAGTGGATAGCAAAAAACGGCAGCTCGTTTATTTCGTCTGGCATCTGACAGTTCGGTAGTAGAGAGCTAGTAGATCGTATTATAGTTGTCTGTACGGACAACAAAATCGGAACAGCCAGCAACAGATCCTTAATTATATCTATCCAATATTTTAAATAATAATAATAATGAGAATAATGTTAAAGACAATGTAGCGTAGAACGGATTTGATGCAAATAGCGAAAACGTTTGGAATTTTTGCTGTTGTTTTCAGCTCCACACACACACACATCTCAATCGCACAACAGACTCTCTTTCTTTCGATCTAGACGAAATCTTATAAGTCTGATGGTGGTATATACACACATTCATAAGAAAAAAGTCTTAACCATACAATAGTGACCTTCAACTCCGGTTTGTTCTGTGCCTTTTCGTCTTCTTCTATCATATAGAAATCGTAATAATCACAATTTATAGCTATTTCTTTTTATAGTTTTATAACCCTCATCAAATAATTTTCAATTGCTTTTACATAAAGTAATAATTTCCATTTTAATTTGAAATCAATTTTATTTCCAACAATAACAACAACAAAATGCCAATAATGATTGCACCACTAAATAGTTTTAATTATTCTTGTGTTCAGGAAAAAAAAGCAAGGTAGAAGAAAGTTCATTAACAATGCATCAACAACAATATCGATCGATCGATTCCCGAAAGAAAATTGAATTTCTCATTACTTAACGCAAATCGAATTCGAGGAAAACGTCAAAATATCAATTAATTGAAATTATTTTTATAGTTTAATAAGTCTGTGTGGCTTATAGAAATCGTTTATATGTGAAAAATGCGACTTTTTCTATTGCTTTAAATCGTTTAATTTCTAGGAACTTGCAACTTAATTACATGGAATTTATTTGTTAACAGATCGTGTAACTGTCGCTCATAAAAGAAATGGGGGTACGGTAATTATTACTTATTTGAGATATTTCCTTTATACGATAATTATTTACATAATTAAAAAAATAAATAATCGTTTGTATACGGTGTGTCTACAAAGTAGCGGTATCAACACTAGTTCTATGTCGAGATAACGATCTTTTGAGTGCTAAATGAAGTTTCTTGTATACCGTATACAATATTGGGATAAAACTTATCTTTTGTTGGCTTGAACGCCACCGCCAAGATTGTATCGCTGCCAATTCCTCCAGTTTCGCAGGACTGCATATTTATTACCTGATGGGGCTTCGTTGTCGCCTATCAAAAGAAACTGATGCAACAACCTCATGTGTGCAGCTTTAAGATTAATTTATGATTTCTAATAAGACTACAACTTTCTGTATAGACAAATATGTTTAAGATCGTAATGTATTCTCCTTTTTGCAATGGTTTGGATAGTGGAATATTTAATGATGCTACAGAAGATTTCTGGTCAAGAGAAAGGGGTCTCTTGTCTCGTTTTGATTTTCAAGAGGTAAATTCTACTTCGTGTCAAGAGGAGAGACGTCTCGAATCGTTTTGTCTCATATCATCTCTACTCTCGTCTTTTGTCGATTATGCCACAAATAACAACATTTACTAAAGTGTGTAAACTTTTTTTTAATTTAGTTGTACTTTTTCACGACGATTTCGAGATGCATATAGAGAGAGTCGAGACAAGAGAAGGGGCTTTCTCGTATCGTTGTAATATTACGATATTTGGATTTTTAGTGCCTCGGCTAGTCTCGATGAGATGAGAGAGTCTCAGCGTGAGCACTAGAAAAACTTTTTGTAAGCTTTATAAAATTTGTACTTTTAAGAATTTACTGAATGTTAAATAAAAACTTAAACAGAGCCCTCCATTTACCCACTATAGGAAAGTGATTTCCACTGAGTAACAATTTTTACCCGAGCAAAAGTCTGCAAGAGTGACTATAGCGATAGCTGATCGGGATAATCTAATAAAAAATAAACTTTTGTCTTATGAGGTTATCTTGAAAGGGGTCTCAGGACCAGATTGACCAGGTATTTGCTTTTTAAAAGGTTATCTTGAGATAAAACTCACGTGGTCCTGGCCAGGATAATCTAATAAAAGATTATTATTTTCAGATAAGACTATCCTGAGAGAAACCTTAGCTAGTTCTAATTTGGATAACCAAATAAAAAATTGTTTTTTTAAAGGTTACCTGAGAGACACCTCACCTAGACCTTACCAGGATAATCTAATACGAGATTGTTCCTTTTCATATAAGGCTGTCCTGAGAGGAACCCTATCTCGTCCTGTCTGGGATAACCAAATAAAAAATATATTATTTACTCAGAAGGTTATTCTGAGAAGAACCTTAGTTAAGCATGTTCAGGACAACCCTATTTTGATTTTCATTGGATATCGTGATTCTATCCCCGTATTAAGGAAGACCCAATTTTCAACCGATATGGTCCTCATGGTACTTTAAGCAAATCAGGAAACAATTCGATTTGGGTACCCGACTCGCGAGTTGTTTCCTCGGTAAAATAAAGTCGGCATTGTCAAATTTTTTTGTTCAATACTTGCTGCTAAAGACCTACTTTATTGACTAAAAACTCGATGGTAAAGTAGCACTTTACCCACCTCAACGGTAAAGTGTTTGGAGAAATCCAATAGCAACCAACAACGATTGACAACTGTATGAATAGTTAATGTCAAAACTTATTAGAAAATTTAAAAAAATAAATAAAAAAGAGTTTGAAAGGTAAGTATTAAACAAAATCTTTTACTACACACGATGGTAAAGTCTCTTTACCCACTCGAGCCAAACTTCCGCTCTTGGATAAAGTATGACTTTACCACCTTGTACAGTAAATAGCTATTATTCTAAGATTTTAGTAGGAAATGTAGTTCATATTGTTTCCTTGTCGTATTCGGTGATATTTATTGTGGCGTAAAATTTCGTTGGCGTAATTAAAGGAGAGATCAACTTGATTAAAAAACCGTGAATTTCAGATAACATCAAAACTGATTGACAGCAACTTTCTGCACAAATCACTAAAATACGCCCAGTATACACCTATTAACATGGACATACGGTACAAATGAATTATAGCTTTGGCACTGTTTCTTTTTTGTGTGCACAAAATTCCTTACCTAATTTCTCAATTAATCAGTATGTAAATATTCCGAGTTTTTTTATTTTCGAAATTATTTTCGCTCACGATAATCGTTATAAAATTAAAACAAAATGCACATTAGCTAAAAATAGAATGTGTGATGCATAAATTCTGCGAAATTTCCAAATTAGTGGTATTGAAGACCAACAATTATCTCTCTATGACCTTTCACCTTATCAAAGTGTGTTAAAAATGTTGGCGTTTTTATAGACATCCTAAATTTCGATTGCATACTTATTGCAATATTTATTTATTTCAAAAAGGAGAGAAAAAAGTGGAAATTGGCGTGGCCACACGAAATTAGCAAATAAACAAAAAACTAGAAAAGAATAATAAAAATTTAGAAAACTTAATAAAGTAGGTGGATAGATAAAAAGAAAGCTGCAGGTGGACGACTTTTTGTGATTTTTTCTTAAAAAAAAAATACAAAAACCAATGTATTGATTGATTTATTTTGTATCGAAAAAATATTATAAAAGACGGTAATATTGACGGAAAGACACGCTATTCCAATTGTAATTGATAAATAATAGCTTGTAAAAAGTCCAATAAATACTAAAATCTATATTATAGAGAAATGATTTGCTAACCATTAATTTAGAGTCGTCGAAAAAAAATGCAAAAAGCAAAAAATGATGGATAACCATAAATTAATCTAGCTGTATATGTTCTGTATAATAAACAAAAACTATTCTATATTTTTCCTATCTATCTACATGTAAATACATATACAGTTACACTAGTTTACAACGATTCCTTTCTAATGATGCTAAAATCTGCATGTTAATAGTTTGATAAAAACGGCACGTTAGCCGCAGCAGTTTTCCATTTGCAGGGCCGGCCCGGCTTCTCTGGCGCTCCAGGTAAGCTTATTTCCCATGCCTCTTTTCGTATGTTTTCAAAAATTAAAGTTCGAAAATAATCGAGATTTGTAGGATTTTAAAAAGCCGTAATAAAACATTGCAAAACGATTAAAAAGTCCACCTTTTCGTATGAGACATTGTTGAGAAAAAAAACAGACACACGGCTTGGTTCCAGTTGATAACTGCATAACTGTAACAAAAATACAAAGATAAACTATTAGCATTATAAAAAAAACAATTATTCAAAAATTTACTGTCCTTTATAGAAATCCTGGAGCCGTCCGGTACGGGATGTCTGTGTTTATACTAAAGGCACTGGCACTTACACTAACACTAGCACTAGGTGCAATTATTTTGGTATTAATTAACGAAAAAATCACAATTATTAAACATTAACACTCCAAAGATTGGATCACAACTGAACAAGAACGATTAAATCTAAAAGGGGTGTTAAGTAAGCGTCCTGTGTTCGGTTTTTATCAAGAACGTGTCTGCACGATTAATGCAATCGTCGCAGCAACAAAAAAAAAAACAGGTGGAAAAAATGTTAAAAATGTTTTTTGTAAACAAAAATACAGTTAACCCACTTGAAGGTAATTGGAAACTTCAAAAAAACTTCCAAGGGTGAATTTGGAAAAACTTGACTGAGAAGATTTTCCAAAGCCTGAACATTTTTTTGACGATCTACGAGGTCTGAAGATCTGACATAGAATTGGTCAATTAGAAACTTTTCCACCTTCAATAATTCCTCTAGAAATAATATTTTTCAAACTGAATCAAATCTTATGTATTTAGTAGCAGTTCCAAAAAGTTCGAAGGTATCCCAATTCCATATTGGGTAAATTCATCAGAGATAAGACTCTTCTATAGTTTTTTTTTTGAGTTAATAATTAATATTGAAAAGTGCCGCCCCAAAAATTGCCGCTTCAGGCAGCTGCCTGGTTTGCTGCGTCGTCGGGCCGGCTCTGTCCATTTGCCGTACGTAATAAAATTATAAAATTATTTTTCGTTTGAACGCCGGATGATAATAGTGATTACAAATCATCCCGACGACATTTTCTCTATATTTAATATCAGATGTATATAAAATACGTATGGAGTTATTAGTTTTAAATGGGCACCCGTTTCTATCGACCCACAATATCCGATGGGCTTTAATTATTCGTTATAATCGCCCATAATTGACATCGGATAATAAACTGGCTTGGCAAATGGCAAATAAAAGACGAAACGAAAATATGTGTGTGCAGAGATAAATAGAGATGGTTGGAACTTGTTTGAAATATGGAAAACTGAAAAAAATAGCTTTATCATTAAAAAAAAATTTTTTCGCTTTAATAATCAACTCTTAACTACATCTTTCCGCTTTGTTTTGTTCTTGTTTTGTACAACACCAAGTTGGACATGGTTATAGATTGATCTTACAAATAAATATTACATAAACTAGTAATTTATCTAGTTCTTGATTATAATTAAGAGAATGCACCCATTTCTTCATATTTTTCTTCTTTGCTTCTATTACGGACGTGTATCTTTTAATTATCTGGATAATGAGATGGTAGATACGTGGCATAAAATATCGTGTAATGATTACAAAAATTTTCGTTGAATTATGTATCGCGTGATAAATTATTTGAAATTGGAGTAAATGTTGTACAAAAGATTATTATGTTGTGTTGAATTATTAACATCTTTTCGAACGCTAATTGACATTATTGGTGGATATTTTGCACGTAAAAGAATTGTTTTCGACTGTGGGAGAGGTCATTATTTTTGGTCAATGATCGATCATTAATTTCCTCTATGTTTAACATAACTGTTTTTTTTTTGGCTAGCTTATGATTTGTAAACGTACGAATTTTGCTAATATAGATTAAAATTTAGATTAGAGTTGTTTTGAAAAATATTGCAATAGGAAAGGTTGGTTGAAATTTCCAGTATCTTTCGGTTGATCAATTTTGTATTCTAAAATTATACAGTGACTAAGTTTGCAATGATTTAGATTGATTGGCTAGATTAAGATTGAATTAATTTAATCCATTGATTTGGTTAAAGGTTAATCTTTTGCTATTAGGAATCTAGCGTTTTTTGACAAATTCAAATAATTCGCAAAGCTCAAGCAATAGTTGGGAACTTTAAATTAAACGATTACATTTCTTTTGCGTTCGATTGCCATTACAAAAACAATACAATTTTTCAAGTTGAATAAAATTGTAACTTTGTCAATTTTTTGTCAGGAAGATTAGATTATACGTATCTACGTTTGTCTTTCTTTAGTTCTTGATAAGAAGTGAACAAAGCAGAATTACCTACCCAACACTTTTTCTCGAGTTGTTCACTCCTGTGTTATTTGAGTTTTAGTTTTCGTGGTGTTAATATTATTTGTAAATTGTGAAATGTAGTTCTAAGCCCAGTGTTCTGTAAATAGTGCTAGTGTGTGAGATAAGGTGCCATGCCTAAGAACTTCAGGAATTCTACGGGAATAGTAATTTGCAAATTTCCCAATTATTGGTTTTCTATAATTGTAATTGTTTATTATTCTGTTTTTGTTGCAGTTCAACTGGATCCAAACTGTGAGTAATTTTTTTTCCACCAATGCCCCCGTTCCAAAATTTGTATTTTCTATAGTTTTATCGAAATTTTTTATTCTATGAAGAGTTATTTAAATTTCTAGTCAAGTTATTGGATCGGTCATTTATCTTCATGGCAACATATATCCTTTTTTAAAACCGTTTCAGTATTGAATTTAGAGATTTGTTCGATACTCATATATCGATATCACAGATGTCGAGCACAATCACCTCGAGTTGTGGAACAGAAAACTATTATTATTTTCATGTCTCCTTAATATCGCGAAACATAAATTAATCTAATCAGTAGAAAAATTGTGCAAAAGCACAGAATTCTTTTTCTATAAAACTTTTGGGGCTTTGACCTATCTATGAACTAGTATAGTTGAATTTTTAAAAATAATATAGTTCTTTCGCCAGACCGAGGTCTAACAATAAGAGACGGATGCGCAGTAGAATTGTTGCCGTTAAAGGGCGTACAGATGATTTCATGTAATAGGTATTTTATAAAACCAACACAGACTGAAATCTTCCTTTTATTTGACAATCAAAATTTGCAATGGCGCCTTTTAGGTACGGTCTAATATCCTTTACGGACGCCTGTGTATTGCAGGTCAGTTACAACGCTTATTATTTGATAAATAACAAAAGGGATCCACCCATCCTTTTACTAATACCCAGCCATCTGCGTCAAAACTATTGCCAATTCATTTCTACACATTGAAGGTGCCGATATAGAGATTTCGCCCAGCCTCTCTACTTTCTTTCTCTATTTTTCACTTTATAATGTTGAAATGGTGAGATGGTCAACTTTCCCACATGTCACCACCATTGCAAAATAGTTGCAGCCCATACCACACAACCAATAGTGGATTGTTTTCTCTCACTTTAACTATAAGATTCTGTTGAACAGAAAAGGAAACATGAAATAGAAACGTGTATTGGAAATCAATTTTTGCTCTTTACAATTTTATAACAATAAAAAAAATTATTGTATGTAATTGTTTCTCGCGAAGCGAGCCTATGTCATTTATTAAAACGCCAAAACTTATGCCTCTCAGATTGTTTTAATTTTAATGTTCCATCCTGCAAAGGGATGGAACTTTAATCCTTTCTTAGTCGCCATCTACATTATTTAAAGGGTTCATCAGTGTTTACTCCAAATTTCCGGATGATACATCCCAAAAGTAAGCAATTCCTACAATTTAATTCAATTTTGTGGGCATTTAGTGTAAGACAAGGACTAGAAGAAACTTTACATGTTTCGCCAATTTCAGTATTAATTTACAGAATGATTGCAAGCCTATAGAAGAAAACGGAAAGGATACATTTATGTTATACTAGCTGATATTCACCCGCTTCGCTGAGCACACGATAATATTTGATTGTTGAACCTAGACGTAGAGTACAAACAAAATGTTTAATACTGTTTTGACAAAACTCCTAGATTTCAACGTGATTAAACTTTAATGCCCTTTTAAGCCCCGTTAGAGGGCTAGTATTCAAAAATTCTTTCTTAGTGAGCGTCTACATCACAAAAGGAATATATGTGCCAAATTTAAAGTCTATCGGATGTATAGTTTCGGAGATATCGTGATGAGTGAGTGAGTGAGTGAGTGAGGTAAATTAATTAATTTAAGAATAACTCAATTTTAAAGCAAGTAAGATAATATTGGTTCTATCAAAAAGTTGTTTTTTTGTCCGGTTGTCGGAGCGCGTAGTTTTGTAGAGATGTGCCCAATATTTTTATAAGTCTATGAACAGTTATATTGTTGAGGAAGTCCTTGTAACTCAAGAAACCGAAAATGAAATGTTATCGAGTGGGTCGTGAAAGTTTTCCGTATTTAATATGACTATTTATCACGTTTCATTGAACAGACAGACGACCACTTCTCTTGAATCATCGATATTATACATCAAAGCCAAAAAAATGAACTGCAAGGATCGCACGCAGAGAGCAAAAATCTAATTTTGCACACTAAAACATCTGTAAAGAGAAGAAAAGTTTGCTAAATATTGTCGAGTAATCGGCGTTAACAGGCCACAAAATTGAAACGACCAATAAATTAAGCCTGAAGTGTACTAAATAGTAATTAATGAATGTGGTACATTCATTAGTTTAAGTCATAAATAAAAGTAGCAACTTAACTTAATTTTTGGTGTTTTTTTTTAATCTTTCCTTTGACATCTGAAAATTTGAGGTTATGATCACATGACTGCGAAAAACATTTTTTATCGTAACAACGGCTGTTATTTTTCATAACGTCATCGCAACGCCATAATAGCCCGTCGTCAAGTAAACAATTATTATTTGCTTATTAATGCAATCGTTTTGATACCTATTAATGGCCAATAATAAACAACATAAACAAATAAACATTGTTTTCGCAACTTTTGCAAATATTCAAGTTTAGGTATTTCTTATACTACACCAACTCCTAATGATTGCAAATTTAATTGAAAATTAAATCCCTACTGATGTGACTTTATTAAGAAATTCTAAATTACCTGTTAATGATTACTAATTAGCATATTTTGATAAGAACTTGGTATTTTATCATAATTATCTCATAATACATAATTAAATAAATGAAGGAAACTCTTATATGATGTAAATATTTGAAAGTAGAATGTGTGTCTTAAAAGCCCCCGAGAAAATTTATTTTTTTCTTATATAAAATAACTGACAACTAATAATCATCTTTCTAATGACACATGATAGGAATAGGCCGATTTTAATAATACGTTAATCATTAATAATAAGCAATTTTGCCCAAAAACACCAACAAAACAAAACGGTTAAGTGTAACGAAAAAATAGCTTGATTTGCTATCGAATATCCGTTACTGTTAGATTCCCATTTCTATAATTTTTCTAAATCGTTTTATTTTCTAACAATAAAATCGTGCACTTTTACTCATCCAAGAGATTAAGTTGTTTCACTTATAGCGCTATTACTTGTTAAATTACCGTTTTTATTAGGGTTATCATTATTATTGTCTAGATATTAATTGAAATGGACTAGTGAAGGGAATCAAGGAGGGAAATGTACAATTGCCGAAAATACTGCAATATATTATAGACATATGTAATTTAAACTCATGGCCAGTCTCAATGATGATGATTATGATGAAAACAAAACAATTTTTTCTAATTGACAAAGGTCAGAGTAATTTTTTTTTGCAATGATTGGGAACAACAACAGACTTTGTAGAAGAAAAAAAAACAACAACGAACCTGACCTATGGCAGTATAAAATTTCTAACAAACTTTTTCCTTAATTATGGCTAATATTAATTATGGCCAAGTTGTTTGGGGACTTGCCAACGAGTGTCAAAATCCTTGCAAATATTAGGAAATCTCCACTAATTTTTATTATTACTTTCTAGTTGTTGTTGCTTTTTTTGCCATACGTAGACGTAAATTAAAATTTTAAATGTTGTGAAAAAATATAAATAGAAAAATCGCGTCTTTATATCTGGTTAGAACTGGTAAATGTGCAAAAACTTGTTGTTTGTTTAGTTTATCCGACATTTAACAATAATGATCAATAAGAACATTGCAACTAATCAATCAATTAAATAATTAACATTTCGAATTACATCAATAATAACAAACAATAAAACAACAATTTTTCTAAGGCTACATTTTATTTACATTTTCAAACAAACATAAACAGCTTTTATTACACCTTGACCTATCTTAATCCGTTTTCGTATAATGATCTCATGGTTGGCATCATTACGTCTTCCTCTGTTTTTATTATTGCTTTTTTCTTCAATTTTTTTTTTATACGGTAACAGAAAGTTAATGGAATTTTTGTCCGAAATTACTCAGTATTTTGGGAAAGTCAACAAAATGATAAATTAATAGACCGACCATAATTTGCAGGTGTATTGTCCAATGCGATGTAAATAACACCGATTTTGTCGAAATCACGCCGTACCTTGGTGAATGTTGTTTTTTGGCGGAATTTTCCTGCAATTCAAGCCCGGTCCTCGACCTGAGTGTGTGTGTTAATTTCTTGGGTTTTTATTGTCAATTAATTTTTTTTGTTGTTTTTTTTATTAATTACGCTAGTTTGTAGCAGATTTTTATTGCAAATAGAGTTATCAACAAGTGGAATTGTGTTGTGAACATGTAAGAATCTACGATATTGATGTTGAGAGAAAGAGTTGGACATTAAAACATTTTGCCGGCAATGACATTTGTATGGTATTTCAAAGTAGTCTAGCCAGAAAGTAGTTGCTCTTTTACTATACCTATAGCAAGATTCTTTCTATCTTTATCGTATGGATGTGTGTGTGCTTGTATAGTAACAGACTATTCGAATCAATGTCATTGTAGAGAAATGACAATAAATTCAGCCTAGGTCTAGGTCAGAAATCCAACTGTAAAAAAATCTTTATATGCCTATTAAAGCAACCCAATAAAAATCCCGATATTTATCGATAATCCCAATACTAATGATCGCTGATCAATCTCGTGTTCTCCAATAAAATTTTTCCTCAATCGTCTGATTAATCACATCAACCTCTTGGATATTCCATCATCTCCACTATGATTCACAGTTGAGATAGTACGTTCGGTTTTTTTGTTGTTGTTTTTTTTTTGTCGAACAACACAACTCGTACCACGCTGATTTTGATTGATTATCGATATGTAATTGATCAAGCAATTTAACCTTTCATGAAACCCCTTCAGGTGGCACTTTTACAATTCTACAATTCGTTGGTGTTGCAAAAAAAAAATTTCACCACAAAAATGAGTCAAAACAATAATTATGTTATTTTATTGAAAAAAACAAGTTCAAGTGTGTTTGTTCTCAGTTAACCGTGATGTTGAAGGTCGATATTTGTTTCTTCTGTTGTTTCATTTAAAATTTATATGTTGTGTTGTAGAAGGCAACTATATAGTTGCATGCAATACAACCAGATGAAACGGGGAATATAACGGTGCGCCAATGTTGTTTTATTGTTATTTTATACAAAGTATAGCGATTTGTTAACAATTAGCCCTCGAGCTGAATTTATTATCAGCACCCACTATATGAAGTGTGTATACGGTTATTTCTATTATCCTATGAAGCAGAAATTGTAAAATCAAAAACAAAAATGACTAAAACAAATGCATGTATCAGTTGTGTGTTCCTAAAGGCTACCGGTAGCGCTTCTAAGCGTTTTATTTTTTTTTAACTTGATTATCGCATAATTTCACAGGCATTTGCAGCATTATAACTAATTAGAAAATTGTCTCTCATAAAGATATGGTAGATTAGATAATCACTAATCACTAATAAGCGTTCATAGACAATTACAATTATATACCTATACGAAGAAGATAAATTGAAATAGTTGTGTAGTTCAAATGTCGTGGTTCTATAATTACTATTATGTCATACGTATATATTATTGGACCATTAATAGATATCAAAACTATTACATTAATGAGCAAATACTAATTGTTTACTTGACGATGGACCATTATGACGTTGCGATCGCGTTATGAGAAATAATAGCCCGCTGTTAAGGCCCGTTGCTATGATAAACAATCTTTTCGGCTGTCATTAAAAATATGTTCATAACCTCAGTTTTTCAAATGTCAAAGGAAAAATTTAAAAAAAAACACCAAAAATAAATTTAAATTGATTCTTTTACTTATGACATAAACTCATGAATGCACCACGGGCATTATGGACACGCTCTTGATACATAATAGTAATTAATGCATCAAGGGCGTTATTAATGGTTCAATAATATATACGTATGACGTAAATTATTATAATATGCTCAAAATAATCTTTGTTCCGCTTTAAAAGCCCCAAATGTAAATCCTACACATTTGTTAGTTTTGGTCATATTACTCTATAGTTGTCACCAAAACGAATTCCTAAGCAGGAAAGATATAGTGCGCGTACTTGACTTATTGTTATTACAACTACTTATGAATGTGCTGAAATTTAAATCTCAGGAATTCTTGATGCTCCATTTCAGCGAACATTTCGTATCTTTGCAATGTTTATAGATGCTTCGAAAAATAAGTCATTTTTTCAAACTAAAACAGAGATTTTAAATTATTTTTTTCAATCGTAATTGAAACGCATAGCTTTCGTTTAAAGTTAATTGATTTCGTCCAAAAGTTGTATGAAGATCAGGCTTAAAGTAAAAACGGCTGCAAGTTGGAACTTTAGGAATCAGTGCACGTTAGTCTAAATTCAAATTGAGGCAGGTTGCTTAAGAAAGTCGTAGCAATCTTTCCATTTTGTACCAACTGTTTTATTAAGTAGCAATGATGTGATTTTTATATTGTAAGAGATTTTTTCTTTAAAAAAGTATACGAATGGTTATCGATAATTAGAAAAGTTAAGGCGATATTGCGACAAACAATTAACAATTGATCAATTCTATGTCAGATCTTCAGACCTTGTGGATTATAAAAGAAATTAATTTTTGGGAGAATTCTTTCAGTCACAATTTTAGAATAAGGACAATTATATTTCTTTTTAAAATATAGAAAATTCCCAACTCTACTTCTGAATTCTGCATAGGACTTGGAATTTACTAAATTCACCATTGGAAGTTTTTCTGAAGTTTCCAATTGCTTCAATCCCTTCATCTATCTATGTAAATTGTTATCTTTATTTGGGTACCGTATTTTCACTTATATGTTCTTTTTTTTTGTTACTGCGCAGATCAGATTAATCACGTACATGCGTTCCTGATAAGAACCGAACAAATGACACTTACTTAACACCCCTTATTCGTTCTTATTAATTTGTATTCCAGTCTTGGAGGTGTTAATGTTGTTTCGAAAAATTGTGATGTCTTTGTTAATTAATAAATAATTGTTAGTGTTAGTGCTAGTGTCAGTGTAAGTGCCTTATTCAAAAAGGCCATTTTTTTCAATATTATGAATTGTTTTAATATGAATTTTTTAAAGATACTCTTCGATGGGACACCAGGCGCTTTTTTTATCTCAGCTTTCTAAAATTCGACAGAGTTATCGCGATTATTTTGAAATTTTAATTTTTGAATACAAAATGATGTAACGCAAGTGATTATTGTTTTTTTTACCTTGTTGTCAAAAGAACTATCTTTGATCAGATAAAATTTAGTTAAAGCTTACTTTTTTGGACTAAGTAATCAACGAAAACGTCAAAGAATTTCTTTTCGAAATATATAGAAGTAGTGAACTCATTGTCACTCATTTCTGTAGAAGTATACCGAAATTAAACTTACCTGAACCGGCAGAAAGGCCCGGGTGTGTCCTGGCGGCACAGGTTGCTTTCAAATCCACAGATTTACATAATTTTTGGTACATAGGAGGCTATTCTAAAGGAAGCTTGTGCTGTGCTGAAATTTGAAACAGATATAGGACTTAGAAATCATCCTATAAAATCAGTTTTTTTCAAAATATCTTCAAAAATTCGTTCATTTTAAATGGCTTAAAATAACCGAATAATCTGGGTTTTTAAGGACGATCGTATAATAGAAACACATTTTCTATATCTTATGTAACATTGGAATGAAAATGAAATTTATAAACTTTGACGTGTTATGCTTTCAATTATTGAATTAGTGTTGGCCACAGTGCTGAAAAGACATTCGACGACTTATATGGAAAGAAAATTGCTGTTACAATATCTGGCTGAAATAAACGAATTGTAGAATCGACTATAAGCCACTAAAACTATCGATCCGCTTGGAAGACATTTGGATAAATTACTTTGCCAGGCAAACTTCAATATTCTTTTTCTCCCTTGAGATTGAGAACGGACACCAAGAGAAAAAACATTTGTTTTAGAATAGATTCTTTTATCAAAAAAATTGCTACAACAGAGATTTTTGTCGCCGGCAAAAGCAGCCTTGTGTCCAACTTTCTGTTTTGTGTAGCAGTTAAGGGTGAACCACTGATATTAAACGTGGATCAGGTTTTATTTACCATAATCCAAAGACAAAAATTTTCCGATTTTTTACGAAGGTTATTCATTTTAGTTACGTTTTTTTGGATATTTTTCTATAATCACCTTTGCTGTCCAATTTTCGAAATTAATTATATTCTTTAACATTTCCAAATAAGCTACAAGAGTACTTTCATTGAGACACATTGCCTTGAAATCAGAACGTTTTCAAAACAGCTCAATATTTTATAATAATTTATAAATCAATCCCATTCTGCCCTTTTAAGTTTATAGACATGATTTTTTTTGATGAAAATAGCAAATTAAAAAATAAAAGTTATCTGTTTTTTGAGTTTGTTTTTTTGTATTTTTACTCTTTGAAGTGAAGCTTATTGATTATTGAACTTCAGTGTCGAATTATAAGTATTTTAATGAACAAATCTGAAAGCTAAGAATTTCCACCGTAGTTTATTTGTTGGTGAGTTTCCAAAGTCGGCAGCTTCTTGATTATTTGCCAGTTCTGACTATTTCCAGTTGCCAATCACAGGTCGACATTTTGTACGTTTCCACTTTGTCGATGGTGATCACCTTCATGAAAAAAATTCTTGTTACTAAAGACAAATCTTGAAATGGTCGTCCATAGTTATTTGTTTGTCAATCTGTCTGTTAGCATTGCACTAAGCAAACGCTTTCGAAAGCTTTGCAATAACAGTAAACATCTCTTCAAAATTGATAAATTGGGAACAATCTAAAAGCTACGTAATCTTTGTTTTGAAACCTAGATTGTCAAAAAACGAACAATTAAAACATCAACTTTTTCGTAATCGTGTGTCCAGTTGCATGATGCAACGTATATTTGCTGAAAAACCAAACAAACAACAAATAGTAGATACTTGAGAATTGTGCAAAAATTGTAATGTCCTCTTCTCAACTCAATCGTGAAATTTGCAATTGATTATTTTTACGATCGATTTACAGTTAATGTGCTTTTTTATTATTATTCTTATTACCGTTTTTTTAAATTCCAAAATGAATTGTCTATAATTCCTCAACTGAAAAAAGTCGATTTTTTCAATTGAAATATTTAAGAACAATTTCACAGTAAATTAATTTGTGATTTCAACAAAAGAACTTTTATTATCTGTCCTATCGAGATAGACTACCTAACTCGAATGCACTGCCTTTTTTGTTCACTTCTTATACAATCTATCTAATTAAAAATCCTTTGTATATTTGCTTCATTAAAATATTGTGGTTATTTTAAAAATATTCTTGTACATTCTCAAATAGCCAGAGTTTTAAATATTACCGGATGATGGTAATTAAGTAGATCTTCTTCTATTTTGTCCCTCCTCTTTCAATTCTTTTCATTTTACTCTGAGTCTTTTTATAATTCTGTCACCAAATCGTAATATTGCTACAACTTTATCTCTTCCTGTTTTGTTAATAAATTATCTTCTACACACATACAGAAAATAGATATGAAAACATATTAAACTATTCTTAAGTCCATTGAAATGAAACGTTATTTATTGGACTTAATAGGTGAATGCACATGCACATTTGATTATCATTTAAATGATAACTGATTTAATCACAGGCTATGGAGATTTATAACGGGAATCATTTTTATTTTTGTGTAATTTATAGAAAATCCATCAAATTAGATTCAATGAAGGAAATCTAACACTAACACTAATTAGGAAGTAATTTACAACATGCTATTATTTTTTATAAAATGAAATTAACAAAATTGACTGGTCTTTTTGTTTGAATATGACCTAAAATTGTCACCTTTCTCTTTATCCATGGTCATGGTCATTTATTGTATCATTCCTTTTTACGTTATTGTGATAAAATTTGTTTTTGTTTTTAGACACAAACAAATTGCGACATTATTGTCACCGAAATTATTTAAACAAATTTAGATGTGTTTAAATATTTGTTTATATTCGATATTACTAGTAATATAATTCAGTAACATTACAGTAGCATTTCTGGTGCTGTACCGCGGCACCACCACAGGAAACAGCATTCTTATTTCGTATATTTATAATTTTAGATGTCTGTATGTAACGGCATCCGGTTAAGAGACGTCAACGACGACAAAGACATTATTTTCACATTTTTTAATGATCATTTTTTTGTTTGCATCTCCATAAACTAACATAATCATAATGATGATGATGATCATCATCATTGACGACGACTTTCGTAGAAGTCATTTTTTCAAAAAAAAAATAAAAATTTTTAATAACAAAACAAACAACAATTTTCGACTGTCACTATTGCAAAACTATTTATAGACGGGTTTTATTGTTTACAATCATTTCTACGTCTTAAAAAACAACCAGCTTGTTTAAATGAGTGGTGAGACTTTAAATCTATACTAGAAAAAAATTGTTTACTATAACTAAACACAAAAATTTTGTTGTTATTCACCAAATTTGTTATTATTTTTCTTGTTTTGTTATTGCAATAGTTTAAGTAGGTGTTTTGTTTTGTTTTGTTATTTGTGTGATCAAAAGATTCGACAAATTTTATTACCCACTGGTTCGAATCTAGCAAAACAATATCTAGGTACCTAACGTAGCAACGAAATCGCCCACTCGAAAGAAACCTTTTGATGTTGCATTTCATGGATTCTCTATTTCACAACACTAGCTTAAATAAATTGTATCTTTTTTTACGAAGATCCAGTCTTTAGGCATCCAATCTTTACCACAATTTGTTTTAGGACAAGTGAGCTGTTTTTGCTTAGATAGCACCCCCTTTATTGCAAAAGTTCATTATAAATAGTTGCTCTACAAAAAAACTGATAGACAGTCAAGAGCAAAGCAAAATCAAGTCCGTGGTAGTCTTGGTTTTGCATCAACAAACTTAGTCTTGGTTTTGCATAGTTAAGGCATGATTTCGTCAGCGAAACCTGCAATTTTAAATTTATTTCTCTTAAAGTGTAAGCGAACGCTAAAATTGGACAAATCCACCAGTTTGGTCTCGCTTTTGTCTTGGTCTTGGTTGCATCGAATCAATTTTTGTCCGTGCAAAATTACACAATTAAGTCTTAACCTTGCTTCCTTCATTATAGTATTGCTCCTGATCTGGGTCTTGCAAAACACCTATTTTGCTTGGTGCTAAAAGTAATATTTCATGTGTATAATTCCAGTTGAAGCAGAAGAATATGTGAAAATATTGCAAAGTAGTTTTTCTACAGAACAACAATTTTTTTTTGAATATCTCTACTAATAACACAATTGCTGAATGATGGTATACTAAATTCACCCACCAAAGGGTTAAAGAACGTACGTACTCCCTGGATTATAAGCGGGGATAAGGACACAGACAAATAAATCCCTAGAAACATCACTATATTCCAGGGTACCAACTTAAACCTAGGAACCTTTTAGTGGATGAATTTAGTAGGTATAGTGTAGATTTCGATGGAACGTCCGGCGGTAGATTTTTGTTTTGTATCGTTAGTTGTGTCGATGTAACCAAAAATTTTTTTTCTGAGTCATTCAGATCGTTAACCCTTCATTTTTAATAGAAAAATATTATTTACGTCCACTAATAGATAGTTTCAATATTTTTTTCTCCGAGTGCTTAATTATAATTTAATTGCAAATGACGATTATGAAGAAAATAACAAAAGTTGTGGTAAACACTTCCTTGACGAGAAAGGAGGAGGAGAAGACGAACAACAACAAGAAGATGGAAAAACAAGACTTTTGTAAACAACTTATTGTGCAAAAAGAGTTCAAAGAAGCAAGCTTTCGTATTGTGAAATTGCTCCAAACAACCGAACAGTTAGATATTTTTCCTCTATAATTAATGCAAAAATTCCACAATTTACGCCGAACTTGTAAATAACCCTAGATTCTTGGTAATTTTGGTGAACAAAAAAAATTAACAATATTGAATTAACAGATTCAAAACTCATTAAACTGAATAGTCTTTCAATAATTGTACAAGAAAACTTTTTGATTTCTTGAAAAATCTTCGTTTCGTCGGATTCTGTGATCATAAGCGTTAAAATTTTCAGCAAAAATTTATATAATTTAACAATAAATATTCCCACAAGGAAATATTACAAAGTAGCCGAGATTTGAAAGTAAGTTTCCTGCCGAATTGTTTCGTAAGTTTTGTACGATTTTTACCGCCACATAAGAAATCCGCAAATTTCTAAAGTGTTGTGTGTTTCAAGCGTATCACCCTGTATTTCGGACAGTTAAAATGACTGAATTCTCAAAAGCGTTTTTATTGCAACTGGACAATCGGATTTATTTTATTTTATTTGTTTTTGTATTTTGCGAAAATGAAGGTTGTAATCACGACCGCGACTTGTGTGAAATTTCATGCTTTTGGCTTAATTCTTTCTTTAAACAATCCATTTCTCCGAACCGCCGATTCCTTGACGTGCACAAAGAATGGTTGTTTCAAACAGGTGATGAATCAGCAAATCAGAGATTTCGAAAAATCAAAAGTGGGGACAACAAAGCCTCACACAAAGAAATGTTGACCCTATCCAGATGAAATTTCAATTTTAAAATTGTTTGATTGTTTTCATAAGTCCAACGAAATTGATTGATTCACATTATTTGTTTTCATAATAATAATTCAACAATATGCATTCTTTCCTTTATTCATTATTTTCTAAATAAATCACGTGTAAAGTTGATAACAACTGTGAATTTTAGTTACGACATTATCCTTCGCTTGGCATATTTTCAACAAATATTTGGACCGGCAACATTGAATAGTCATGACAGAATGCATCACAATTGATTGCATTCTAGAAACCTGATAAGAAAATATCGACAATGGATTATAACAAAAAAACAACTCGGAAGAAAATTGAAGAAGAAAACTGGATGAAGAATGAATGCACGAGAAGACTGTCTCCTAGTGGGATGCGACAGCCGAGCACAGGCACATTCATCATCATCACAAGTTTAGGTTGAGACAGGCGCGGCCCACCCCATTCGCCGAAGACGTAGTAGAGATCCGCGACGTGATATCAACGGCACTCCATCCTTCATCTTCAGGATAATGCGACTCTGGTGCATTTTACATACAACATGTGCATGTATTTAAGAAAGAGTGCACATGTATGAAACGTTGAAACGAGAGCCAAACTTAGCGGTTCGGTGCACACATCGAACATCTTTTCGGTCACACAACGAAATATTGATGAAGTTCCAACTATTTTGTGTGCAGACAAGCAGAAAGTAGGAGGGTTTTTTTTTCGGGGTCGATGCGATAGACACGCAAATTACAGAAATTTCACCGTCGAAAAAATACCGAAAACAACTCCATATTGGATAATAATAATGATAATCAGTGGGAGGTACTTGATTGTTTTACAATTACTCAATTCGAATCATTGGAAATTATTGGTTAAAGATGGAAATTTATTAACCAATCATTTATAAGGTTAAATCTTTAATCGTTATTTGTTGAAATAATAACCAACGTATTTGTAGAAAATCCAGTTTTCTTCATAAATCTATAAATGAAAGTTATATTATTGGTTAAATGAAAAAATCGATATTGATTGGTTAAAGAATATAACCAATCGTTAAATAGTTGTAGTTCTTAGAAATTCTAGCCGGTTATTGAACAATTCAATGCAAAATTCGAATGTGGTCTTGCGAATTTCATAAAAACCGTTTAACTAACTATCGATTAACCTATTTTAATTCGTATTCAAAATCATCAACGAGACAAGCATTAGATGTTCTGTTCTCACGGTATAGCAGGTGCATAGTTCTTTGGCCCCACACATTTACACACACACGCATACACACTCACACACATGTCGGTGCAACGATAAAAAATCAACCCTATCTTTAATTTAATCTTCCATTTAGAACTGTCTGCATCTAGCGACTAATAAATACTTGACAAATTGTCACCTATATGCATTACCATATTAATCTTGATCAATAACTGAGTGAGGAAAGTTCGGACGATTACTGGCAATTTTCGTGTAACTACAGCAAATTACACAACAAACACTACAGCAAATTAACAACGATATTCTATATTTGGTGAATCCTGATAATGACCGATTATCTGTACCAATGGAATGTAGACATCATCCTTAATGCCGTTGGTGTTTTTAATTGGATCGACTACCTCTTCATTAGTTTGAAGAGAACTCCTTCCATTGGAATTGCTAATTATTCTGGTTTTATCGTTTATTACGTATTACCTATCGTGATTATGGCAACGATCATATAAAGTGCGTCCCAACAACATTTCCATGCTATCAATTAAATTCGAAAAGACTATAATAATTGGTAATCATAAAAATTGTGAATCGTCTTGTACGGCACGACGGCAAATTGTTGACTTTTGTGTTAAGGGAGCGCGATATTCTAACGACCCTTAGCAACCAATTTGCATTTAAACGGTTGAGTGATCCTGGAAAGGTAATCAATTATTGGTGGCGGGCGTATACATGGTATTTTTCTATGGTGGCATCGAAAAGAGTGACACTAATGCCTTGCGTCGTATACATATCGTATACTTTTTCTATTCGGTAAAACAAGATAAAATGAAATGTTTCATTAAATTTCCATTACAGTACATTAATTTTCAAATGAACATTTAATTTATTTCAATATTCAGTTCAATCAACCTTTGTAAAAATAAAGGAACTGAAACAAAAAGACTGATTCAATAATATTATAGTCTTATTTCTTATAGTTTTTTTTTATTCATTATTATTATTATTAGAATAGATGCAATCATCAAGGACGCATATTAAAATTGATAATAATTGTGTTGTCATTCAGTGTTTTTTCTGATAAGTGTACGACCTTGAATACGTGCATATAAAAGTGCAAGGGCCATCCGTTGACCCATCCAATCGGTTACTAGCCAAGAATTTGACATTGAAATATTTTGCATATTGTGCATAAGATGCAAAATTTATCTCTACGTTTTTTTTACAAAACAACAAAAAAATGCATTAAATTTTTCGGTGGATAATAAATTCGGTGTGTATGTGTATGCACTTTTATAAAACGAACGTTGCAACCGGAAACCTCCAAGTAGGTCAGGAAAAAAATCAATACCCACGACTATAAACTAAAAAGGTTTACGTAGAGGAAAAAAGGAACCATCAGAATTGCAACAACATCAACAATGCAAACACATATACATACGGAGAAACAATAATAATAATAATAATAATAATAATGGTAACGAGAAAGATGGAGTTATTTCGTGTTGGAATGTTTATTGGAAAGAGTGAGACTCAAGCTCTTATATCTCTTTGGGTGGATGATTTCTTTTGTTTGTGTAATAGTGTAGCAATAAAGGCATCAAAACAGTTTCATTCATCGACTTGGTCAAAAAGGAAAATAGATAACTAAAAGCAATACAAACCAAGTTGTGAAACTCGAGTAGTATGGTTATATACAAGTAGAGAGAATCTGGTAAAAAGAGAAAATCACCATCATCGGGGGGAAAATATAAAAGGAATACGTGGAAAAAAACGAAAGATCCAAACTAAAACTGGATAATGGTGATGTAAAATGTTATAAGAACGACCTCTATTAGTTGCTTAAAGTAACTGTAGCTTTTACCAGGACTATGGACCATGACCTCCTCCATCTTCTCCTAGATTATATAGATTGAAATTTAAGACCTAAAGATCGATGTGTATGTATTTTATGGGTGTGTAGGTGTGCATGTATATGTGTGTATGCATTTTGCAGCAGATGAAACCTTCAACTCAGCCAGTATAATCGATTCTGTTAGAACAACTAGTGCACATATTGCAACTAGGCGAAATTATTCCAAAACTGAAACTCAACTCAAACACATTAATTACCACCTATTACATGCAATAATAATAATAATAATAATACTAATTGTATCCATATAAATTTTAAATATTATACATTTACTCGAACACCCAACATGAGAAATATCAATTCGCTCTTTATCTCTAAAAATAAATCGCTGATTCAGTGGCGCAAATGACATTATTCAGTTGTTTTTAGACGGTCAATGCTCTCTTATTTCTGTCTGTCTATGTGTATGTGAATATATATACGTATCCACACACACACACATTATATATTTCAAGATGTTTGTGTGTGTGTATGTGTATTTTCGTAGACTAGAGTAGCTTTTTTGATACAGCACAGTCTTTTATAAGAATTTGTTGGCGTGATGCAAATTTACATGCCTTGAACTGCACGCGACAGGGTTAAATTATTCTTGGAATAAAATGTTGTTGTAGTGGTGGTGGTGGCGGTGGTGGTAGTGGTGAAGAAGACGATGGAGAAGAAAATAATTGCAGTACAAAAAAGGATCTCTAGAGTTGAAAAAAACACACAAGAAGCAAAACGAATAACATGAATAGTCGGCTATAATTGGATTCGAATTACCGACAGCCATTAATAGGGGCTTTTTTTCGAATAGTCTGCGAAATTATTTGTTGAAACAAGATTTATATTGGGTAGACGAACTTTAAATTTGGCGCCACTTTTGAAGTATACTTTGCAACTAAATGTCGCTCTTAAATTAAAATAACCAATTAACCAAACACAATCCGCAAAATACTCAAATTATTCTACAAGTGTGTTTAATATCAATAAATCTAATGGAATAATTCCATTTTTGTATTTATACTACAATATTTGTAATCGAACCAATGAGAGCTACAATTAATTACAATTAGTTTAGGGATATTTTTTGTTCCCTCCCAACGTTGGCTATACTTTGACAACAATCTAACCTAAAATTTAAGGTTTGTCAATAAGTTGTCAACTGTTTTATTAACTATTTAATTTTTATATTTATCAATTTACGTATTTGATTTTATGTGAAATAATCGATTTAGAAAATGTACAAGAACCAGGAGGCCGATTCACCAGCCGAGCTCGAATGCCAATTTATCTTGCGTTTGCCAGTTGAACCGGCCCGTGTTTTACGTGAAGCAATCCGTAATGGTAGCACATTAAAAGATCGCATCACCATCAAAATCGAGAATGATATGCGTCACGGTGAGGTGCGTGTGGACAATTGGGTATTACCTGGTAAAGTCATGGATTTACCAACAATCATTGAATCGTTGAAGACCATCGATGGTAAAGGTTTCTATAAAACGGCGGATATTTGTCAGATTCTACTGTGTAAAGAGGACGACGATCAAGCTACAACCGATGAGGAGTCACCGCAGAAATCCAAACGGAAAGATCCAAATAAAGTCGAGAAGAAATATTTGATGCCGCACGGTATCACACCACCAACGAAGAATGTGCGTAAACGTAGATTCCGTAAGACGTTGAAAAAGAAATACGTGGAAGCGCCAGAGATTGAGAAAGAAGTTAAACGTTTGTTGCGTATCGATAATGATGCGGTTAGCGTTAAATGGGAAGTGATCAATGAGGATGATGAGAATAAGGTCAATAAAGGTACTGTTGTCAAGAAGGAACCAGTTGATACAACAATATCAACGGGAGGCGGCCAACAGCAGCAACAACAACCCCAACAAAACACATCACTGTCAACATCAACAACAACCAATCAGAATGTTGCCGAACATGATATTTTCGGTGGTGCTGTTAGTGATTCGGATGAAGAAGATGCACATTTAAACGTTATCGAATTGGATGAGAACAGTCAAAATTCGGCTGATGACAGCCACTTAACCGATTCGAATTCAATGATGTTGAATTCGACCGGTAATAAATTATTAACGGAATTCACGAGTGATATGTTTAGGGATACATCGCCGTCGTTAATGCAAGATATGGACTATTATCAACAACAACAGTCTCAACAACAACAACATCAACAACAAAACACGAATATGTCATCGTATCCGGAACAAAATCTAACACGAACAAATATTGAACAACGTTTAGGACAATTACAGAGTGAATTGGCTGATTTGAAGATGCGTCGACAGTTACAAGAGACCGAAATTGAGAATATCGAGAATATTGCTTTGAGACAACGATTTCAGGATATTTTAGATCGTTTATTACAGGAACAAATCGAAAAGGAACAAGAGAAGTACGGATTGGAGGAATTATTGAAGCAGAGTCGTGAATGAAACGATCTTTTAAAAGTGTAAATTTTATTAATAGAAATCGATTATTTACAACAAATTTTGTTATATTTCACCTTAACACAGTGTTATTAGCCGTTTTTTTTTTGGTCAATCTACAGGGTGTCTAACTTAAAGTTGGGCAGTAATGGCCGATAATAATTCAACTTTTTTTGCATCGATACAGGGGCGGCAGACGAAATAGCTAGTTTATCTAGAAACATAGAAATAATGCGAAGCCTTGAAAGTCTGCTCCGTAGTTAGCTCTTTATTAAAAATGTTTGTTTTTGGTACATAGGCAAATATTTCGGCTCTTCGTACAACTTAAAAAAATTCAAGCAGAGTCGGATTTTTAAAACTCAAAACTTTAAAGAATTCAATATTTTTATCAACTGGCTGATAATTTGTCGTTTCTTTAAGTACGTCTAGTTCGTAGGTCCGTATTATTTGGATATTTATTATCAATAGTCACATTTAAGCTACACACCCTGTATATCTAGCGTCCGATTATTCTAAATAATTTTCTTGTCCTTTATATAAAGTGCGTTAACGAATCTCTCGTGAATGAAACGATCTTCTAAAAGAGTAAATTTTATTAATTTTTATTAATAGAAATCGATTATTTACAACAAATTTTGTTATATTTTACATTAACACAGTGTTTAGTCGTTTTTTTTGTTCAATCTACAGGGTGTCCGACTTAAAGTTGGCCTGTGATGGCCGATAATAAATCAACTTTTTTTATATCTACACATTGGCGGCAGACGAAACAGCTAGTTTATCTAGAATCATACTCAAATAATGGGAGGCCTTGAAAGTCTGGCCTGTAGTTAGGTCTTAATTAAATATTTGTTTTTGGTACATGGGCAAATATTTTGGCTCTTCATATGGCTTGTTTCAGAGGGGGTTACCTAAACTGGGGGACGAAGGATTATATTGAGATTGAAGTGATTCACCAATAATGTGCAGTGAAGTGTGGCCTAAGAGTGGGAGGCTAAATGAAATTATATTATGTTAGAGATCGTTCACGCCGTAATCAACAAATAGTGGTGTGTCTATTTACAAATTCTACATACAAATGTTTTATAAACATGTTGGCGCTCACCTATCACGGAAGATCAACTGTCTATAAATCGGCGTCAGGTTTATCGAGACCTGCAGTGGCATAGAATAAATGCACATTATTGATAAACTGTATTTTGTTTTTGCCACTAGCGGGACGCCTATGGCATAAGATTTACGACTATTGTCTCGCTCTCACGCCCCACCTATACAGTTATCGTTGGTCGCATAATGCCACAACCTACAGACTCCCTGCTCCCGCACATCGCACGTCCAGGTCAGAAAATGATCTCTAATTGTTTATATATTTTGATTCGTTAGAAAGTGACTATTACACAGTCTTATCGTAAACATTATAGTATTATACTTTACAACTGACACACCCGGACACACCTCCCTTGTAGTAATTGTCAGAAACAAGCCATAAAATTTTAAAAAATTCAAGCAGAACCGGATTTAACTCAAAATTTTAAAGAATTCAATATTTTCTTGAACTGACTGATAATTTGTCATTTCTTTAGGTACGTCATATTTAAGTTACACACCCTGTATATCTAGCGTTTCATACAGTGACGTAGCGAACATAACTGGTGCCCGGGGCGCAAGACTATTGGCGCCCCCAGGTTACAATCATTAGTCATTACTAATTTAAAATGTACTTCAAATTTCTCTTGGAAGACCCTCTTGTACCCCCCTCGCTACGCCACTGGTCCCATAATTCGAGATAATTTTCTTGTCCTTTATATAAAGTGCGATTACAAATCTCTCTAAACAGACGGATAAATACGAGTAAGTATTGCCAGTGTGCTTGCACGATACAATCATAAATTAGGAGGAGTGGAAGCAATTTATATCACATAATTAGTTAACATAAACGTTAATTGTTTTAATTAGTTTTTAAATGTATATGTTGAAGACTTCCTTTAATATCTACTATTTCTGTCTGAATATTTTCCAGATAATTTACTAACAGAATACCGATCACTATAGCGGTCATCTGCATACTTCTCTTCGGTCTTATAATGGATTTCCGGTGTACCAATCGTTTTTTGCCAATGATGCGTCCAATACAAATCGTCCGGATTGATATCTTTGGGTGATCTGAATTCACGACATATTACAACACAATAGATCAAACTACCGATCAGTGTCAGAAAGCCAAAGATCAAAAAAACTATCCCCAACACCCTGAAACAATCGATTTGATAATCAAAAATACTAATTTTATACGACGACAAATTTACCGAACATAGAGTGGATCGAAGAATTGTATAACAATAACGAAACCGAGTGCTACTAGAATTATACCCAAATTCAGTAACAACATCAAACAACACATGCCTCTGATATTCGGACAGAACGGATTTGGGGCTGCCATCGTTTCAACGGTAACACCACCTTTACGAGACGTTCGGGTCCGAGTGCTGGCGACTGATGGCGCCGCACCACTGCGGTAGGAGTAGTGGCTAGGTGCTCGAGCTCGAGAACCACGACTTTATAACAAAAATTATTAGCGAATAATTATGGGAAATTTACAGATTTACCTAATCTCTGATGGAGCTTTATAAGCTCCGCTTGTTACATAAATATCCGAACCATTATCATAACCGCTACCACGACTCATAGCCGAGGCGGCTCTCGGTGGCGGTGGTGATGATTGCATTGTATTGTGCGAATATTTCGTTTTACCATTGCGTTCGTTCACAATCGTGTATGGCTATAATTAATTATTCAAAATAAATCGTGATTAGAGTTGTAGCAAATTTACCACTGATGTATATTCGGAGAGTGTTCTTTCGGAGGGTGCTCGTTGGCTTTCTTCACCGTCCGAATACGCTGAACTTCGGGAGATATGCACAGGTGTTGGGGAGAGATTTTGTCGAGGCGATGCAATGTAATGATTCTTATTTATACGTTTTGCCATTTTTATTCAATCTGGTTTATAATTGTATTCGTATTGATGACTGTAGTTAGCAATTGAAAGCAAAAACAGGTGTTTTATAAGACTGTTAATAGGCGTTTTACATGCTTGAAATGTTGATGAAGGCCAGCCAACAAATACAAAAGAACAGATGGTTAAATTTCACTTGAATCAAAATCCAATCTTTCCACCAACAATAACAGCAATCATCGATCGATAATTAGGGAAAGTAAATAAAAAAATGTTTCAAAAACACAAACATGTCCATATATGTTAACAGTAAGGCCAAATTCACTTTCTCCTGTAAAATCGAAATTATAATAAACTAATTCGATTAGATAATAGTTAAATTTAGATATCCTTACAAGAGTCTTGAGCCATTTCCCCCCGATTTCCTGCTGTAATCACTTTTATCAATTTTAAAAATAATGTTAAGTTGAATTTCGCGAAGAAAAGTAAACTAAGATAACACCACCAACACAAATAATAACAGCAACACCCAAATATCTTTTACGTGTCGTAGACGTCGTCAAATCGTATAAAATAATGGCGTTTCTCAAATTGTAATACACACAACACCGTAGCGGTGCAACAATCTGTGTGTGTGTGTGGGGAAAGCGGAATGTTACGTCATCTTGTGAAGGCTGCTATTAAGTGAATCTTGTTCGAATCATTATTGTTATTGTTATTTAAAGAAAAACAGCCAATTTCTATTGTTTCCATTGAGACAATTGTGAAAAGAAAGTGAAAAAAGTGACTTAATTTCAATATATTGTCGAGGAGATTTCAATGGGGCGTCAAGATAGAAAACTGGTCTGAAATTTTATTCTGTTTGCATTCTTGTCTCGAAAAGTTCTACGAAATAAACGAATTTTCATTGATTTTGTCAAATGGGTGCACGTATTTTATAATTAGATAATTTCAATTAACTGGAAGTAGTTCTCCTGTATGATTCACTAAGGAAAACAACAAAAACTGGTGGAGTAATGAACGCAGGAATTAGATAAATAACCATATAAATATAGGGCGTTTTCCGGCAAATTGGCGGAAATAGAATGGAGCACTTAGTGTGTTCCTTTCATCAATTGAACTAGTGCTTTATTTCCAGAAACACTTCTGACTTTGAGGCGCTCAGATAGGTTATAGCAGCATAGCTATTTTACATTAAATTAACTTAACATATCTACTAAGTAGAAAAAGTATTTTCCTTCACAAATATGCTTACGGAAACACAATATGGAAAACTCACATTGCTTAATAAGTATATAAATTTTTGTAAAATGTGATATTTTGAAGTGAGGAAACGTTACGTATTCGGACAGGACAACCTCAACTGGAGCTTCAGATCTACGAGTAAGCTCTAAATCGTCTGGAATGTGATGCACACACATCTGTTTGACAATATCCAACAGTTTTTAATAAAAAATAACTCTGTTGTTTACGATTCTGGCCTGCTTTCCAGAATAACTCTGGAAAGAAAAAGAAATGCTGTTCTAACTGAAAAAAAGAGGCGATCTTTTATTGCATCCCGTTAGAATGTTAATTAAGCAGGGCATCAAGTGATGATTCATTGCAAAAATTAATAAACCTTTAAAAAATTGCAAAATATCCATTTATTGGGAGCGCTGCAGTCTTTCGTGAAGTCAGGACAGGACAAAGCTGAATTAATTAAAGCTGCTTACAATGTATGATCCATGTATTTCTCAACTTTGGAGTGGTCAATTAGAAAAACTACTCAGTGAATTGTTTATTTATTTAAGGTAAAGATACAAATGCTTCTGCAATTTTGTTTAAATATTTATTTCGAAAAGTTTAATAAAGCGAATAAATCTAACAAAAGTTCTGCTGATTCTGATAAATATTCTAAAATTATTTAATTTCAATAAATAGGAAACATTTTTGTCTTTTTTCGTTAACAGAAATATATTAATCTCTAATAAATCGATTCTAAACTAAATTCCCTCACTACAAGAATAATTGATTGAAAATTAGCCAAAAAAAATGATATGTTTTTATTAACTAAGTATCTAACAAAGTACAAGCAAACGTTTTTCTACATTATCGTCTATTTTCTCTATAATGTTTGAGCTTTTTTGTAGCAATTGTTGCGTTTTTCTTAACTTTTTTTGTATTTTATTATTTTCGAATAATTCCTACCTAATAATTTCCAGTTCTAAAATTATTTA
Organism: Epicauta chinensis; assembly: GCA_021725515.1. Taxonomy (NCBI): domain Eukaryota; kingdom Metazoa; phylum Arthropoda; class Insecta; order Coleoptera; family Meloidae; genus Epicauta; species Epicauta chinensis. Next base: position 141,111 of record JAEDXX010000079.1, on the reverse strand, counting down.
CAATCTCTGATATACAACTATAACTGCCTGATAGTAACCCGGCAAATCCAAAAATAATCAATAGAATATCTTTAATTAATACCCAATTGAAACGTCCTAAATCATCCGGCCATTTCACGCAAATTTCCATTATAGCAGGAAATGCTATACCTAATGCTGATAGACAAAATGATCCAAATAATGAGATGAATAAACCAAGCATCGGTATTGTTAAAGCTAGTACAACTGAAATTTGAACAAATTACAACAAATTATTATTTTGAAATAAATACGGGGCTTTATTAAATAAATAAAATGAGGAGAAATTGTAATATCGTCTGAACGAGAATCGATTATAATATCAAAGTGGTTAATTCTCAATTTTTAGACATTATTATTGCGTAAGAATAAAATTATATTTATTATTACTATATAACAAATACTGTCGATGATTGACATGCTAATTGGGGTAACGTTAACTTTTTGAACATGCACGTCTGCACCGCGGAGTGAAACTTATAATTCTTTCAAGTATAATTCCAGCAACTGATTATTGTCATAATCGCTTTTAACTATATGCAAAATAGACGATCAGCCTTTAGCGTTGAACGAAATTATTCACCAACTTGTTTCAGTAATTTTCAGTGTTACAGTGCGAAAATGAGATCTAATATTCCTGCAAATGAAACAGCGGCGATCTTATGCAAAGTATTAAATTAAAATTCTAATGTATCGCTTTGTAAGGTATAATTATTAAAAGAACTGCAATTATTACTTTGCAATTGTGAGCATTAAACCGTATATGCTACTACCTGCTGTTCGTGTGAAACCAATTATTCGAATCAACCAATTATTCGCCAATTTTTTGATTTTTGATTATTCAGCTAAATTCAACGGAACAAAAAAGCGCATATTAGTAGACGACGATGTTTAGCTGTATCTCGTTTTAGGATATTTGTAAATAAGAAATGAATTTTGGAATTTGGGCACCAAAGGTGCTTCTAGCAGTCGTTGCTTAGCAAAAATTTCACTTAAGAAGAAATCTTGCGTTTTTCTTAAATAGAAGCATGTCTGGTAACCCAATGGCACGATATTTTGTTGGCAATACTATTTAGTTAGATTTTTTTGGGAGTGACTACCAATTCGGCAGAGCTTTTACCAACACCTTTCAGTAAAAAAATTGGAGACTATGTGAGGCATTATTACATCTTCTATACTGAAGGTGACTGTCACTTTCACCTACAAAATGCTCCATACTTCGAACTTTTTCAAATTAAATTCTTCAGCTTCTACTTTTCTTTAATAATAGCGCTTTTTTGTCTTCCAACCATGTTAAAAATGACTTAACTATCTCAAATGCAAATTTAGAACAATAATTACTATAACACTCTTTCCTGTATTTGTGTGAAAGAAAGTGAGATTCGAAACCATCAAGTATTGTTTTCTCATTAGATGTGAAAATATTACTTATTTAAATAGTTGCACAATAATTATACTAACAATCGGACTAGTGATGATGAATGGCACCATTTAAGTCTATGCTTTCAACATATGATTTAAGACAAAATGAACAATTGATCAGGGCCGAACTGAGTGCTCCGTGTTCCAGTCACACACTACATTAAAAACGGTCTCTCAAAATCCCATTGTATAAAAATATATTATGACCAGGACTATGAGAATAATAATAAAAATTACTTATCTATGGTGGTAGACCCGTTAGGCCTGAGTCTAGGGGCACAATTTAGGCATATTTTTGAACGTAAATAAAATTTTAGGAACAACTTAAATTTTTGTACTTCTTCTGCTTCACTCCAAAAGTTCTAGGCTGTGAAATCAACAATTGCAGTACACTCTGCTTTTATCAGAAAACACTGTATTAAAAGAATTACAACGTATTATATATGAGCAGAAAACAGGGTAGCATTCTTTGGTGCTTTTCGACAGCGAAATACCAAACAGTTAAAAGATGTGTTACCCTCGGCGACATTCACAAGAAATATTTAGCCACTAGCTTTGCATACTTTTAGTCAAAGCCAGTAATATTCTTCGAGCTTTTTTCAAACCTAATTTTGGTCAATCCAAGGAGTTTCTTTTATGTATGAAGCAATCACGAGAGAGTAGTTATAAAGTCGTAGACTGGAATCTCTTTAAAATGTATTGCAAAATGTATCAAAACAAGCCTAGGGCGTCATCGTCGTTAAATCCCCGCCACTGATTGCGTAACAAAATAAAACAAAAATCCTATAAGAAACAGAGTAATTCAGTTCATATGCATTTGATTATTTTATGCTCTAAATGAATGTCTAAAAGAAATTTTCGAATAATACCAAATCGAGATTGAATAGGAAAAAATGATTTTAGCAAATCTAGTCAATACTTGCTGTTAAAGTCCTACTTTATCGACTAAAAATCCGATGGTAAAGTAGCACTTTACCCACCTCAAAGATAAAGTGTTTACTTTACCCACTTCCACGGTGAAGTGTTTGGTTTATCGTTGGTAAACACGTTATCATCGAGCAACTTCATAGCAACCAACAGCAAATAAACAAAAACAATTGCTAGTTATTTAGACAAATCGAATAGTAAATAACAATTATTGACAACTGTATGGATAGAAAATCAAAAAATTAAATGAATTGAAAAGAGTTTTAAGGGCAAGTATTGAAAAAATCTTCTACTGCACACGGTGGTAAAATCCCTTTATCCACTCTGCCTCTGGCATCGTGAGCCAAACTTCCGCTCGTGGATAAAGTATGACTTTACCACCGTGTATAGTAAATAACTATTTCTTGTTTACTTACAGGTAACAACAACACAAGCCAGTCGAAGCAGATACTCCCATGTTAGTAAACGTTCACTATTTTCTAATCGTTTTACAATATATGTATTCCATACAATAGAAACAGGTACATAGCCTTGTAGACCATAGGAGATATAAATGGCAACTGAATATAAAATACTCACAGTTTTAGCCAGTCTATAAAAAAAAAACGTAAATTTAAACAAAACTAAAGACACGACATGAAACAAAACTTACGCATCTTCTGGTGGGAAATTCAATGTTATACTTGCAGCTATCAATTCACCATATTTCCAATAACCAATAAAGCCCATACCGGCATATAGAACAATAACAACACCCATACCGATATTGAGAACACCAAATGTTCCACCAAAATTCTTAGGTGTTTTCATATTATTCTCCAGAGCAATTACCTGATTAAGACTAGATTAAATCGAAAAATTGTTTTGGGAAAATTGATATAAATTACCACACCGACAGCTTCAAGGGCAAATAATGTTGTACCGAAGAATAATGGGTATGCATACAATGTACCAAAACTTGGACGGTCGGCAATACTTGGCAAATCTTGGAAAACATAATAACAAACAACACCAAAACTGGCTAATGTTATCACATTAGCTAATGTTGAGAATGGTGCCAACAGTTTTAAATTTCTGATACAAATAATTAAAAGAAACGGTATAAATGTCATTAATATATATAATTGTTTATTAATTATCGTATCTCCGGTATATTGATCACCAACTGCTTTGATATTAACACCAACAAATACAACATAAACACAACAAATGCCCAGTTGGTAACTTATCAAAAAGAAGTCAACAATTAATCTAGAACAATATGATTGATCGATATCTTTAATAAGTGATAATTTTGTAAACTTACGGCGAATATTTTGCGTATCTTCGAAGGCACTGTGGTCCAGATTCTAGCGCTACTTTCATTGATTCTGGATACGTTAAGATTGGAACTTTTAATCGTTTACACATCACATATTGCGCTTTAACCTACGATTCATTATAATTAATAATCAATTAAAATATGTAATTTTTAAATACAAGAACATGAAGGCAGTATGTGCATAAAATTCCAATTAAAACCGTTGATATTAAGCCGTTGAAAATTCCTGAATTTTTGAAAGCTTCCGGCATTGCCAAAATACCAGTACCTAAACAACCTTTCAGTAAATGGATCAAAGTCTCCGTATTTCTATTATTAAAACAAAATAATGTAAGTAAAGTATTAATTGATCAATTAAAAGAAGGATTACGTAGTTGGATGTTCAACTTGGCGATGAAGATGGGGATCGTAATCGTCATCACCACCACCACCGCTGCCACTTTTTGGGGTATTTTCATCGCTTCCACTATCAGTATACCTAAACAACAACAGAAATTACGATAGAAACGTTATCATTCGGCAAAATTAGGCTACTTGAAACTACTGCAAAGTCAGTCAATGTTTGATGTTAATTTTAATATTGTTAGAGCTTGTAAATCTCATAAACAGCTTGGGATGTTTTTTAACGACAAAGCGCCAATTGCTGACTCGTATTTCGGATATTTATTCGGGCGCAAATCTGGAATTATGGGGACCTGAAGGTAGTCATTGCATTCCCTCTTTTCTCTTACAAAAAATGTTACTGGTTTAAGTTGCTTAAGCAACTTAAACTAAACTAAATTAAATTTAGTTTCTTGGTAAATTCGTCCGTTTGTTGCTTTTATTTTTATATATTTTAGACAATTTGAATACAACATTGTATGAATTTTTTTACAGGAAATTTACTAATCATCAATAATTTGTCACTCATCAATATGTAAAAGTCAATGACATTTTATTATTAAAAGCAATCAATTTTGCAACAGATATACCGTATTTCCCACCTAACTAAAGACACGGGAAATACCGGGTGTTTTTTTCAAGTGTAAAACCTCAAATATCTCGTTTGTTTATGGATTGAAATGGAAAAGTATCTAGAAAAATTAGACTACAATGTCTATACTTCAATTGACCGACACGATTTTTGTTTTAGCTATTTTGGAAATGCCAAAACGTCATATAAGGTCTCGATTATACAATATTAGGAAACCTTTTTTTACATTCAAATAAAAAAGAAACAGAAATTCTTCTTATATTATTAACAACAAAAGTTGTTTTCTTGATTGTACTGTTTATAAATACTATTGGCCTTGCAATTGTTTATGAATCAAATGTTGTAAACAGTTGTAATAATAACATTGACATTGCAACCATCGTAAACAATTCTGACGTCGGATTTTTTCATCAATGGATAGGCCAATGATCCCAGAGAAGTTCGATTTTTTTTAGCAGCAAATGAGTGGTTTTTAAAGGAAAAAACATTATTTTTATATGAAATTCATTCGCTGTATTCATTATAGGTAATTGGTTTCCTTATAGTGTACAATTTTCGAGACTTTATATGACGTTTTGGAATTTCCAAAATAGCCAGAACGAAAATCGTGTCGGTCAATTGAAGTACAGACATTGTAGTCTAATTTCTTTAGATACTTTTCCATTAAAATTCATAAACAAACGAGATATTTGAGATTTTACACTTGAAAAAAACACCCGGTATATTATTAAAAGTTTAACAAGTACTGGTTTAGAAAAAAATAAAGACTGTGACAAGATACAAAAATTTGGCAATTGACCAGCAGAGCCGGACCGAGGCCTAATTGCGCCCGGGGCCTAATTGCGCCCTTTCCGCTGTCTATTCAATAATATATTCGTATTTAAGACAGTAAACAGATAAGGCGTTTCTTATTTCAATAGGATCTTTGTAGAGAGTCGTGATAAACTTCCCACTTCTAGAGTGTTAGATGCTTACTGTGTTCAACTTTTGGCTAACGTGCAGTTATTTATTGCACACTGTGCAACTTGCCTATTTAGTGTGCCAATTTTCCTCTTTATCATTGAAATTAGGATCTCATAATTTTCTAATTACTTTGTCATTCAGAATTGATTTGGAAGACTTTTAAATATTGAAATAGTTTCAAAATTTGTGCATTTAAAAATCAAACATTCAAAATTTTAAAAATTTACTCACATGGCTTCTGAACAACACACAAAAATAAAAGAATTTATAAATAAGAAAAAATGATAAGACTCACTTTTGGGACCCGACAGGTTTCAGTTTCATCGATTCACTAGCCATTTTCTTATCGTCTTCTTTCTCCAACTTCTTCGAAACTTTCAGTCTGCACTACCGAAATATAATCATTCCTATTTCGAATGGCTACAACAGAAAAGAAGCAAAGCTCTCTGTTGATACTGCTAATTATAATATGAAATTATAATAAGAATCGAACGATTTATTCAAATTACGCCCTTATCTATCTATCGACAATAAAAATCGTTGTTTTTCGTCGTTTATTTAAAAATGATGCGATTATGCAATTATCAAGAGAGGATGTTGTTGGTGTTTGACCCTCTATCTGTTACAAGACTGATCACTGGTTGAACTGGCAGTCAATCTCACATAACTGAGGGCGACCAAAACGGGCTTCAATTAAACTTGATGTAATCGTAACGAATAAACAATAATAATAGTAATAAATAAACAGTTTAATAAATTTTGATAAATATTCTATAATTTCCGGCGAATTTAAACATTAAAAAAACATAAACAATTTCAACTGAAGGCCGTTATCTTAATATTGATACAAATATCGTTTATTATCCTTTTGGAATTTTCAACTTTGGATCTTTCCCTCTCTCGCTCGCTCTGAAATAATCAAAGAAAAAATAAATCATTTGGCAAACCCCTGAAAAAGTCAAGGTTCATATTTTTTCGGCCTGTCCACCTTCTAGACAATGAAAAATTACAAAACATCCACTATTTTTAGACCGATATTAGATAATAGAAGTCATAACATACATTAAAAGACGAACATAACAACTACGTAATTGCATTAAAGCAAAACAAAGTTCATATTGATAAGTATTAAAATTGAAACAATTATAAATATTTGTTATTAATAAAAATCTATAAAATTTTTAAATATTTATGCGCTATAAAAACATGTTCCATTTCAATTAAGATCTATTACAATTGACCTTAATCTCCTACACAATTTTTTTTGTGTAAATTTATCTTCGTTAGATCTAATTTGTTTAAGAAAACCTAGAATTGATCTAACTGTTAATAGGAAATTGAATAACAGATCGATAATGATTGAGGCGTGTCTAATTTTGATGGGAAGCAAAAGCAGGATAACGAAAATTGCGAGATTTTTAAAAGGGAAAATTATAGGTCTGTTAATATCGATTTCCCTCTGCACCAGGTCGTCGACACAGAAAATCGGCAAATTCCCATTTAACCCAACACAAATATGCTGCATTTGAACGGTTCTATTTGTAAATATTTTAAATTTAGCTCACATTTAATTATATAATGACGTCGAACATTAGAATTGATATCAATTTTAATTAAGCAAATTTATTATACAATTGGCTAACAATCTTTCATTTAGAATATAGGGGAAGTGTACATTTTTTTTTTGAAATATTTACAAATACGTTAATTTTTATACTCACCAGACACGTGAGAGTGTTGTTAGTTTTGAATGGAAAACGACGCTTGTTAATTTATAACGCGCGTCTATTTCAAAACTAGCAACCAGGAGTAATTGTAGCAGCGTCGTCGCCATTTTCAAAATCTATAACATGGCAAAGCGCTTGTGCAATTTATCCACAATTATTTCCAATTAAGCTCAATTAATTGGCGTTTATCCTAGAAATTTGAAGAATTCCTCCTTTGTATTTTCAGCCTTGTTGCTAGAGAAGAGAAGGCAAATAATATATACAATAGTAATAAGAAGGCGTTTACGTGGGTGATTATAGTAGTTCTCGTCAATTCATACAAGATTTTTTAGCTTTTATTCGATTTAATTAAGAGACTCTTTAAGGGTGTTTTGAAGATGCGATTAATTTGAATCTGGCGCCATGACTAAATACAGGACGACTTCAAAACTATCAATACGCACCAAAATTAATATTTACTCTAAATAAATTATAGTTTTATCGAAATTTAATAAAGTTTTGGTACAATAATGATATTTGTGACTAATTTATGGGTAATTTCGAAAATATTATCAATAGTACGTGATCCGTCTAACCGAAACTAACCTCAAAATTCCCGGTTGCCGTTTCAGCGTTAACATTGAAAATCTGATTTCTGGTAATTTTCGAGAATTTGCAATGCATCCTGAAGCTCGACGTGACGCTGAAATTCATCCAAATCCTCCAGGACCTGTAAGCTTCTCAGTTTTCTTCAACAAAATCGAATTAAGACCTAATCCTCTTTCAGTATAGATTCAGTCCTGAAGAGTTACGAGTTTTGCGGGAATGTAATTACGAGAGTTTCTATCAGAGATGTTTGCCGTTTAGTGCTCTATTAGGTTTCTCCACTTATTATGGTGTAAAGTCAGGTTAACATGAATGCTTCGATAAAGCCGTTTACTGTATTTCTATTATTTTATAAAGGTTATTTGCGGCCAAATGTACGGTTTGGTGCTATACCTAAAGTTAGTGTGGCTGTTGTTGTTGGTTATTTCATTGGCAAGTTCTCTTATCAACGACGATGTGCTGAAAAATTGATGGCATTACCGAATAGTCAAATCGGTGAGATGTTGCGACGCCGTAAAACCAACTCAATTCAAGAAAGGTTCGATATTTTTCGGTTGTTTGTTTCTGCTATCGATTTGTAAAATTTGTTTATCTGTAGCTTAGATTCGGGTTTTGGACCCGGCATGTCCCTGGCCCCGTTTAGTGGCATTTCATCATCGGATACTTACAGTGATTTAGATACAAGTTTTGATGGAAGTTCCCCGAAATACGAAGGCTTAGACGATTCACAACGTCCATCAATCGATAGTAATTATGTGACATATGGAAGTAAAACAATTTCTATAAATGGTGATATTTGTAGATCCTGTCTTTCAAGATGAGCATGAAATGCCACCACAACGGGAACATATTGTAACTTATGAGGAATTGCGGAAGAAGAATCGTGAAGAATATCAAGAGAAACGCAAGGGTGGTAGTTTTATAAGTAGTAATAAACCGAAAACGGTTGAAACGGAAATTTCAACACGGAAACCATCGGATGATTCGACACCAATGCATAGAAATAAATATGGGGATGTGATGGAATAAATTATTGTAGGCAATTTGCAATATCGTCGTTTTATTAATAAAAATCGCTTTAAAATTTTCGATTTTTTTTGTCATAAAGCTTTTAGTAACTACTAATAGATGGAGCTATTACTATAGCCTCGATCGGTGGCTCTAAACGTTATCAGTAGCGATTGGTCCTTTTAACATTGGCATTAATTTCGATATCCATCTGTACCGGTGTCTAATTATGGAGTCGTCCCAAAGATTGCTTCTGGGTGCTCCATCGTGTACAATAATTGATTCAGGCGTATCATGCGTATGAGGAATAGCTCTTGGGATAAGTTGAAGTGCATTCCAAAAATTTCCTAGTTGAAGGTGCAAAGGAAGCTCAGATGAAAACTGAAAATCGAAGCGTTGGCAACGACAAAACTGTAGGCCTTAATATTAAGGCAAGGCAAAGAGACAAGCATCAATAAATTCCATGCAAAGAGTATTTTAACTTGTAGAGTAGACTTGGCAGAGAGTGCTAGGGCTTCTTCAGAAGTGTGGTTTGCGACGAAGCCTAATATCTTTATCTCTTCTTTTCGTGATCCTCCTTTCCTTTATCTGAACAGGAGGATTTCAGATCTATAAAACTAGGAAGGTCTGGAGTTGCTGAATGAGACCCACAAGGAACATGGGTTTGATGGATGACCTCCAACAAGTGCAGCTTGTTCTTATGTGCTAGTTACAAGTTGTATATACTTAGTTTATGGATGGTGCCAGAGCTAAAAGTGAGAAAAGTAGAGACACGATTATGAACATGAAAGAGACGTCTGCAAGTATTCCGTAACTATCTGGAATGTATTATGAAACGGAGTATAACAATTATAATTTGCTGGATGGTCGGCCACTTGGAGATGACTCTTAAGGGTCAGTTTAGATATTCATCTTTTAGTTTCTTATATGGACAGTTCCTATAAGTGGAAGCGGTCCCGACATGGTGAAACAGATAGTGTCTCGTGTTCTCTATCCTCCGAACTCCCAACTCTGTTTTGCGCATCTTTGAAGCGCATTTAAGAGAGTTCAAGCATGCGCAGCATGGTTAAAGCGCCTCGAAGGAGAGAAATAATGAACATAGTCGGCACCGTAATGTTAAAGCATTCTATTCCCATACCAATTGTCCGTATAGGAATACTAGCGAATACCCGTCCGCTTCGCTGGTTTATCACATTTCATTATACTTATCACATGTCATTAGACTTCGTTTTTGTTTTAAAACAAAAGGCAGTCGATTAAATTACAGATTTTATTTTTATTTTCAAACAAAAGACCATCGGTTAAAATCAACAAATTGAGCGTGTTTTGTTTTTAATGGCTGTACAACATATACACAAAACTAAATCGAAAAAAAAAATATGACAAGGGGAGAATGGAATCGAAAAACTAAATAGCCTATAACCATCTATGAAAAATTCTGCTTCGAATGGTCAAGGCCCCATGTCGATACGATCAGTAGTTTTTACGTGATCGAGCCTCAAAAAAATAGATTTTGCTTATATATGTATAGATTACATACAATTGCGATCAAACAATTTCGGACGTCAAGGATATCTAATTGTCAGTTGGTGTAGGACAGCCTTTAATATTTTATATTCAAAAAGACATTAATTTTGACATTTAAAACGTCAATAATAACAGTAATGCTTGGCCCAGATTAAACATTTTTAAACGTCAAAAAAACGTCGTCCGAAATTTTTTGATCGCAACTGTATATGATTTTAGTACACTAAATTCATCGATTTAAGTTGGTACCTTTGAATATATTGATATTTTTAGGGATTTATTTCTTTGTGTTTATATCCTCGCTTACAATTCTGGGAGTACGTACTTTGTTTAAATAGATATCTGTCAAATCTAGTAACTGTTTGTTCGATGAATTCACTATAATTGGGCATTTGGTGGAGAACTGGTTGGGGATCACTGGTTTAGTGGACAAATCGGTTGGTACACCTGATTTTTGGTAACAAAACAACGACACTTAGCAAACATAACCAAACATTTTATGCGTTGGGAATTCGGTGCACGTGTTTATAAAGTGTTTCTCAAAAATGACCGATTTTGGTAATTATTTACCTTTATTATCATTATTTATCATAAAAATAAACAATTTCCTAATTAAATCTACAATATTTACTAAATTACTGGGATTATTTGTATATATCAAGTTTTCTATATATGACGCATTTTCACTTGTAGAAGCGGCGCCTGTAAAGGAAAAGAAAAAGAAGAAAAGTAAAGCCGATAAAGATCTAGGCGACTTGCAGAAGGATGCATCATTTGCCGTTGAACCATCTTCTGTTGTTGCAAAATTGGACAGTTCCAAATGGCCTTTATTACTAAAAGTAGGCAAACAACCGATTAATGAAATCATCTATAATAATCTTTTTTTTTAGTATTTTGATCGTCTTAATGTTCGTACCAATCATTATGTACCTTTAGCCTCGGGCTCATCACCATTACGACGCGAACTCACCGATTATGTCAGTGGCGGCTATATAAATTTAGATAAACCGAGTAATCCCAGCAGTCATGAAGTAGTGGCATGGATTAAACGGATTTTAAAAGTGCAAAAAACCGGACATTCGGGTACACTTGATCCTAAAGTCACTGGTAATATTCGAATTTGTTTATCGAAGAGGACAAAAAATGTTTAAAATTTCTATTAATTAGGTTGTTTAATTGTTTGCATTGATCGTGCTACAAGATTGGTGAAATCTCAACAATCTGCTGGTAAAGAGTATGTAGCCGTGTTCAAGCTACATTCAACTGTTGATGGTGGTATCTATAAAGTTCAACAAGCTCTAGAGAAATTGCGAGGTGCATTATTCCAACGTCCACCGTTAATTTCAGCTGTTAAAAGACAATTGCGTGTACGTACAGTTTATGATAGTAAATTGTTCCAATATGATGATTCTAGAAATATGGGTAATTCGATTCGATTTTAAATAATAATTCGATAATTGAATTATTGTAAATTTTAGGTGTTTTCTGGGTTAGTTGTGAAGCCGGTTCTTATATACGAACAATGTGTGTTCATTTAGGTTTAGTTTTGGGTGTTGGTGGTAAAATGTTAGAATTACGCCGGGTACGTTCTGGTATACAAAGTGAAAAAGATCAAATTGCAACAATGCATGATGTCTTAGATGCACAATGGATTTATGAGAATCATAAGGATGAATCGTATCTAAGACGTGTCATCCGACCATTAGAAGGTTTATTAATCAAACACAAACGTATTATAATGAAAGACAGTTCCGTAAATGCTGTCTGTTATGGTGCTAAGATCCTTTTACCTGGTATTTTACGTTACGAGGATAATATCGAATTGAACGAAGAAATTGTTATCGTTACAACGAAAGGCGAGGCAATTGCACTAGCGATTGCTCTGATGACAACAGCAACAATTGCTAGTTGTGACCATGGTGTTGTTGCTAAAATAAAACGTGTTATAATGGAACGCGACACTTATCCAAGAAAATGGGGCTTAGGTCCTCGATCAAGTCAGAAGAAAATATTGATTGCAAAAGGACAATTGGATAAATATGGAAAACCTAATGAGAATACACCGAAAGAATGGATCAACAGCTATGTTGACTATTCGTAAGAATATTTCAACTTGATTCGAGCAAAATTTCTCAGTTTTTATTTTACAGAGTCAAGACAGAGGTCAAACAGGAATACACAGAAGATGATAATCAGAAGAAGGTAAATTTCTGATTATTCGATTTAAAACAATATTTTTAACATTTGGTGATTGTAGCGTAAATTGAGCGAAAGTATGGAAGTCTCAGAGACTTCACAATTGGATACGTCGCAAAGTAAAGAGAAGAAGAAGAAGAAAAAGAAGAAAACTGATGATGAGACGGATGGTGGTGACGAAGAACAAGAGGAACAACCGAAAAAGGAGAAGAAAAAGAAGAAAACTGATGGTGAGGATGATGGTGATGAATCCCAAGAGACTACCGAAGAACAACCGAAAAAAGAGAAGAAAAAGAAGAAAGATAAACACAGACCGAAAGAGGATTCGGATTGATCTTGTCAGATTTTTTTTATTATCAGATTGCAATTATGCATTTACATTTAAATATTTTCTATATTATTAAAGTAGTTGTCTACTTTGATCGTCTTGAATTGTACTATTTTAGAACGTTCAACATAAAAAACTGTTTTAAATAATTGATGTTTTATTTCTTTCGTGTCTTACATAGAATTACAATGAACACAAAAAGTAAAATTTGTGGTTTATCTCATAAAAATAGTGATTTCTTTTAAAGAACTTAAAATAACATTCATCTGAAGTGATTTGATAGTTGATCGACATTCATTCGACTTAAAATAGATTTATCTGAATATCCACGAACAGATATTCACTCCCAATTGTCAGCTAGATTTCGGCGGTGGTGGTGGTGGTACTTTGCGTTCGTGTTCCGTACCTAGGACGTCCTTTTGGACTTCGTGGAAATCGATGTGCTGGTCTTTCATTGCTTTCTGAGAACAACAACATAAACAATTATTGATTAACACTGGATAGGGAGACTTACTTTAACGCATTCTTGGTATACACGAAATAAGGGGGCACACATCGAATCGTTCGTGTGGCCCTTTAGGAAATATTCAGAGAACCATACGTTGAAGCATGCATCGTAGTCACGTTTCAAATCATTACAAGCATCACCAATACTATTCATTATTGAATAATAATCGGTTTTGTTAATGTTGATAATCCAATCGATTTTTCTTATCAGATGCTGCCTAAATTTAAGGTTAACAAATCGATAACAAAAAATGACAAATGTAAATTAGGTCAATTATTTGTAGCGCTTTTTACTATTCAACAAATCGATATATTTCAATAAAATAGTCACAGCCACGTCAATAGTAAAAATGCATAAATAGTACATTGATATTTGCCGATTTATACGAGTAAAATTTGCTTCTAAACTAATCTATTCAGAAAACGATATTTTTATTTCAAAACTATTAGTAGCTCTGCCATAACACGTGTAGATCTGAGGTTATGTCAACTTAACCTATAATTGTCAGGTTGATTTGTTTACGTAAATTTTGTAAAAATGAAGCCGAAAAGGTCGAAAAATCTCCCACCTTCTCGCAAAGAATTACGAAAACAACAACGAATCGAGAAGAAACAACGCCGTAATCAGTTTTATACAAATCGTAATAAAATCGAAAAAGCTGTTAGTGAAGTGGTGAAATCTAAGCCCCCAAAAATTGCGAAAAGCCAAGATTTACAACAATCCAAGCAGGTAAAAATCGTTCAATCGTTGTCAGTTGAACAGTCCAGACGACAAGAAAAGAAACAACAAAATATACTACAAAAAGAAATGCAGAAACAACGTATTGAACAGCTACGGTATGCCAATGAAGACGAAGATAAAACGATACGGAAATTAGAGAAGCAATTGAAATTACACAAACGCAAATCTAAGGCAATACCAAAATCGTTTAGTGTTGACGGATTAGATTGTAATACATTTTTATTGTTTAAGATTACGGTAAAGTAACTTCAGTTTTATTTTAAGATTTACTCGAAGTTTGCGATCCAGAAACTATGGAATCTGCTGCTTTGGCTGAACAACAATTAGAAGACGCTAATAATGAATTTGAAGAAGATTTTGCTCTAATAACAGGCCAAAAATCATCTCACAATGATAAAGAAATGTCTGATGATAATAGTACCGATGGACACTCTGATAATGACGATATTAGTGATGAAGATGACGATTTCAATAGCGATGATGACGAGAATGGTGGATTTAGTGATTTAGCTGACGACACAGATTCGGAGATAGGCGAAAAAGTTGGGAGAAAACGGCAAAACCCTGATAAAACAACAGAAAAATTGAAAAAAGTTAAAGTTAATGAAGTGGTAGATGACGAAGAAGAAGAAGAACAAGAGCCAGAAAAAGAAGCAGACTTGGAAGAGGATGAAAACGACGATAACAATGATGGTGTTTGGGAGGACATTTATGGTCGCTTAAGATCCAAAGACGGTTCAGTAGTTGAAGTAACTCATATTAACAAGTATTTGCAGTATTTTTCAATAATTAATTTTTAGCAAAAAGACAAATATATTCCACCAGCAATTCGTGCTAAATTAGAGGCGGAATCAGTTGACACGGATCGTTTGGAAAAATTGAACCGTTTAAGGCGACAATTGAAGGGTTTATTGAATCGTTTGGCGGAAGGCAATATGTATACAATATCGAATCAAATTGAAACTTTGTATATGAATAATAGCCGAAACGATATGAACAATACGATCACAAATCTAATATTAGAATCGATTATAACAAATACAACCACACCAGAACGTTTATTAATCGAACATGTTGTATTGATTACAATATTGCATGCTAATATTGGTACAGAAATTGGTGCACATTTTCTACAAACAATTATAAAGAAATTCGATGAGATTTATAATAATAATGAATTACGTAATACAATTGAAAATAAAGTATTAGATAATACGATTAATACAATCTCACAATTGTATAATTTTAAATTATTCGATTCTCGATTAATTTATGATATTCTAACGAAATTATCTGAGAATTTCGAAGAAAAAGACGTTGAATGTATTCTGCATATATTGAAGAGTGTTGGTTTTAATTTACGTAAAGATGATCCAGTTGCATTGAAGAATTTAATACTGAATTTGCAAAAACGCGCCGCCTCGACCACCGAAACAGTCAAAGACAAGTGAGTTTTAAGTAAATTCAATTGTTAGACGCGGAATTAGGTGATAGCTTGAAAATTTTTCATTTTGTACAAGTTTTAAGATTCTATCTTTTAAATTTTTCGATCTTTAGCCATTTCTTTCATTTCCTACATTTAACGGTTCATTCGTCTTATTTGGTCTAAATTTCTTTCTTTCTCGTGTTGTATTGTTCTAATTAGAAGCCCTCTTCAACGCATCTTCCAATTGTACAAGGTTTCGATTTACACGATTTCTTGTAGAATGTACCCATCGACTTTGTTTTACCTATCACTGAAAAAATTGAAACTACGTGCAATGCCGCGCGTTAGAAGTGAAACTTCTTAGGTTAGAGATGAAGTTCATTTTTAGGATTAGGATATGCTTATGTGGGATTCAATTAATGAATTATTTTCTTTCTGTCGTTGCCTGAAGGCTTGATTTTTGTCTGTATTTCACTTATCTTAAAACAATATTCGCATAATAGAAATTTTTTAAAAATAGTTCAAAGCCATAAAACTATTACCCATTGATTTCTATACATACAACTTTACCAGTTGTCACACCCTTTGTAAAATAGTTACAGTCTATGCCAGAGGTCCCAAACAATGAAAGTAAACATTTTTCAAAAAATAACTGTAAAAAATAATTTTATTGCAAAGTATTTAGAAACTTTCAATTGTTACTTATTGCAAAATTATTTGAAATCTTCTGTAATGCGAGATTTCTACTAAGTTCCAAGAAGGTAGTCAAAAACGAAATGCGTTTGAGAACCACTGGTTTGATTCAAAAAGCATCCCACTTGCGACCGTGAAGGGAGTATTAACTCCCTCCACGCTTGCGACCCAACCATATGGATTGTGTTCTCTCACTTTAATCATAAGACTCTATTGAACAGAAGAGGAAACAACACAAAACGTGTATTTGGAATCAATTTTATGAGGGAGTAGTTACGTCTCTCTTGCACTTTACAATATTACAAGATCTAGTATATATAATTTAATACTATTAATGTATATATAAATATAAAAATCATAAATCGCGGTAGGTCAGGGAATTTTAGTTTCTTTCCAGAGGGCGCTGTACATTGATCAATGACACCAACTTTAGACTCTAGTGTTTGTTTTACACAGTTGGCAGAACTGAGAGAGAGTAGAAGCGACGCCATGGCAACGCTCCCACTCTTCCCTCTCAGCTGTCTGTTAGAAGGGAAGGGTTTCCCCTAATGTGGTCACGCATTTTCGTTAAGCTGTGAAAAAATTTACCGTTCCGCGTCTAAAGAAGTTTCACTTTAAAAATTAACATAATTTTTCCAATTCAACAGCCCAAGAGTTAAATTTATGTTGGAGATCCTATTGGCAATTAAAAACAATAACGTTTCGAAAATACCAAACTATGATAATTCGTATCCGGAACATTTAAAGAAAATTATGAAGACTTTCATTAGAAAAGGCAATTATGTAACACAACTCAACATTTCCTTGGAGGATCTTCTTAAAGGTTCCATTATCATATTTGCATTTAATTGATTTTATAATAAATCCAACAAATTCTAGTTGAAGAACGGGGCCGTTGGTGGGTAGTCGGTTCAGCATGGAAAGGCAATTTAGAACATCAAACACATAACGAACATCAACAAATTCAGGGAAGTTTCTCACAGAAATTGCTAGATTTAGCCAAAAAACAACGAATGAACACGGATACACGTCGGAATATTTTCTGTATTATCATGTCGGCTGAGGTAATTTCATTATTTGTCGTTTTTTTTTCTCAAATAATTAATTTGATATTGTTCAGGATTATATGGATGCTTTTGAGAAATTATTACGATTAGGCTTGAAGAATCAACAAGAACGCGATATAATTCACGTAATACTACATTGTTGTTTGCAAGAACAAAACTACAATCCCTATTATGGTATATTAGCACAGAAATTCTGTGAATATGATCGTAAATACCAATTAACAATCAAATACTCAATTTGGGATAAATTGAAAACACTAAAAGATTGTTCATCAGTGCAAATATCGAATTTAGCAAAACTCCTAATACATCTGTTCCTCGAGAAGAGTCTATCAATATCGATATTGAAAATTATACAGTTTAGCGAATTAGATAAGATTAATTTAAGATTCATACGTCAAATTCTATTAGGAATACTGTTGCATAATGATTTCGATACATGTCAGGGTGTTTTCGACAATATTATTAAATCGGATAAATTGAAAACGTTTAGAGAGAGTTTACGTTTGTTTATACATCATTTCTTGTTGAGAAATCTAAAAACGAACAATTTACCAGAAAAACAACGGGAATTATTGGAACAACGCGGTAAAATTGTTGATAGAATTCTAAGTAAAAGAGCATAGGTTTTTTGTTATTTTAAAATAGATAAAAATTCGAGAATATTAGTCGTTAGTATGGAACATATGATGATAAACTCGTTGATAAACTTTTATTGATAAAATTTGAAGAATGCAAACTATTTGAGTTTAGTTGTGTACGGACCCAGTTGCTAGTGGAGCACGATCCACGATTTTTTTTCTAAATAAACTCATCAAACGTTTATCGTGTGTTAAATCATTTAAAGCAAAAATTTGCCGTTTCTTAAAAACAATTTATAAAAATTACAACGATCGTGGACTTAAAAACGATAACAACTCTTGGTAAGTATGAATCAAATATTTAATTATTTAACAATTTGTTTATCATCAATCAAATTTTTGTTAGTTCTTGAAATTCTAGATGGTTTCTATGAATCCTTGTTTTGTTTCCTATTTTTTTTCTCTTGTTTGATTTTATAAAAGTGAGTTGCTGGCAAAAGATCGTTTACCACAAAAAAGGTTATCTCGTAATACTGATCCAGGTTTATAAATAAATCAACAAACTGTTATTACATAAAGTTCTTTATATTTTTAATTAATGAGGATTCAATATGCACGAGAGGTGTCGCATTAGATGTGTTACAGGTAGGTTTGCAAATAGGTACTGATTCGTTTTGTAATTGTTTGTTTTTAGATTTCATATCAAATATAATTTGTATACGAAAAATAATGAAGATAATTAATTGTGTTGTTGTCCTTTAATTTGTCAATAGATTCATGTTCTTTAATCGTGTTTTCGATGATCTGTTTAATTAAAAGATTATTAAGAGATTGAAGGGACTTTTAGCAGACCAAATGTCTTTGAATTTTACTACTCAAAAGTATTTTTTAGCCTAAACCAGTCTTTAAAACCTTTTTGTTTTCGACGTTATATGAAATGAATATCCTCCCTAAAGGAGAATTAGAATCATCAAAGATTGCTAGACTTTTTCATATTTTCGAGATTGTTTTTACTCGAACGAAACAAGGACACGCTGCTCTAAATCAGATAAGTAAACTGCGCGTTTGCTGGTAACTGTCTGAATATCAGGGGCTAAACTCTAAAGCGGCGCAATTTGTAGGATTCTACATTAATTTATGTCGGTCGAGCGACATCAATTAAAAAGATATTTTTACTTTTTAAAGGAATGCAGTCGAACCTCCCGATAGCGGAAACCATCGGGACCACAACTGATGTCCGCTATTGGGGAGGACGGCAATTGACAGTGAAATTTTTAAGTTCATATTTTAAAACCCGACATGGTAATTTAGAATTACATTAAACTGTTGCAGATTTATGAAAAATTGATAGGTAAAAGGTCAAGAATAAAAACTAATGATTTATTGCACATCAATCATTTAATTTATTTAAAAAAAGTCTGCTACAACTGTTTGCTTTTTACCGATACTGACAATGAGTACAATATTTCTTTCTACATGAAGTTTTAACTGACTTACTAAGTTAAGCCCGTCGTGATCGTCTCTGCCCATAAAATATTTTTGCAAGGCTTCTGTATAATTGAGAGCATGTCTGTTATTTCGTACTGCACATTTCTCGTCAATGTTTTTTTGAGTCACTTCAGAATCATCTTGCTCGTCAGTTTCGTGGTTTTTGTCTTTCCTGTATCAACACAACGATGTCCGGATTTGCATCTTCGGTGCACACATTATTATCAACAACCAAATATTGTTCGGCATGAGCAGAGGAGTCTTTAATTAGAGCCTTTAATTCGGTTTTATTTTCATTACTTACGCCGGTCAAGAGTGCAGTTTGTTCAATTCTCCAAAAGCCGGCTTTGTTAAAACACTTCTTAACACAACTAGCATTGACACTTCTGCAATCCACACAGTGGCATCAAAGACTATAACAGATTTCACCAAATCTTCGATGCTCTCGCATTCGGACATTTTTGACAAGACACTTCTCAACAAAAGGATCTTTTACACACACTTAAATACTCTAATTATTCCCTAATCGAGTAGCTGGCAAACAGATGTTGTGTTGGGTGGGAAAAAAAGTGATTTTCACGTTTTTAGTTTTAATTGTTTGAGGATTTTCCTCTTTTGTTTCCCCATTTTTTCATCCATATCCATTTTGCCATTATGTCACTATTCATCCAAGCAGATCTATTTGCTTTGTAATCAACTCTAAGCTTGTTGGTGTCGATATTTTTTGAAACTTCTCAGTTTGTTTGTTTCTCCTTTTACGAG
Organism: Epicauta chinensis; assembly: GCA_021725515.1. Lineage (NCBI taxonomy): Eukaryota > Metazoa > Arthropoda > Insecta > Coleoptera > Meloidae > Epicauta > Epicauta chinensis. Next base: position 120,850 of record JAEDXX010000079.1, on the reverse strand, counting down.
AGGTTTTTCAAAGTCACCAATTATGTCATAACAAAACATAACTGCCAGTCCCTCCGTCGCCACCTTACTTCCTATACATTTTTCGTTCTGAAAACACATCGTTTTGTTTGGCAGGAGTCTAAAAAGAATCCAGTTTCAACCAAATTGAAAATGTCCTTTGCTTCATATCCTGCACATAGATTTTCTAGTTTTGTGGTCCATCCTTGGAAAGAAAAGGAGTCTACGGACTTGGCTTCGCCACAAATTGACTTGAAAGAGACACCATATCGAGTACGAAACTTCTCAAGCCATTTGATGCTTTGAAATTTTTTTCTGCCACCTCCTGTGCGTTTTCTTGAAGCAATCGTCCACTGACGAGTAAATTGTTCGCTCGGGCAGCACAAAACGTTTGTTTCTAAAGTTCTCCCTTCTCCCTGGATTTTTGGGTTTTTCAGGTAAGAGGCAGGCAAAAGAGTATCATTGCCTTTCTTAGAACAAATTTTTCTTTACTGTATAAAAATTTTAGAAATTAAGCTTAGGGGAGATGTAGGTAATGAGGATCACTTAAGCAAGAATTGAAATAAAACAAAATCTATTAATCAACTATTTATTTTTATATTTTTATAATAAACTTTGCATATTTAACTATTAATTCAAATCAACTTAAATCACTTTGGCTTATCAATTTTGGAATAATAAAGATGTAAAAAAAGTCAGGTCCGATCACCATTGTCAACAGAGGTTGGCAATGATGATCAGCTTGCATGCAATGGTGATCAACACATATCGCACTCATAATTGCGAGCAGATTCCCACCCAGTATACTCGGCATGAGCCCAAATCCCACAAGAAGTACACCGATACCAAATTTCGTGGTCTCGTCCGAATTCACCACATACAAGACACGAGTTATCGATGTCTTCTGCATCATTGTTTTCATTATCTTGACATAACTCGTTCACGTTTGACGTCGAAGTTTTATTCGATTCCTGCAGAATTGTCTTCTTACCATTCTCGACCCAGGGAAAAAAAAGATCAAATCTGGCCAATTTTTAGCTCTGATCATATATAGTTATACATAATCTTTTCTCATCGGCGATAAAAAAAAGGTCAGACCCGATGAAAAAAAAATTTATCTAATTACGTATAACTACACATGATCAGAGCTAAAAATTGGCCAGGTCTGACCTTTTTTTTTCATCGCGGACGAAAAAAGATTATGTATAACTATATATGATCAGTGCTAAAAATTGGCCAGATCTGATCTTTTTTTTTCGTGGGGATACTAATACTCTGTGGCTTGGTCTTCTTTATCACTCCTTTTCCCTTGTTTTTCGTAGCTTTAGCTGTCTTTTTCATTAAAGTTTGGTTGTGTAGACAATTGGAATCTCCTGACTCCGATTGCATACATGGCGGAAAGGAGAAAAAAAAATCCTGACGAAAAACTTGAAGTTATAATAACAATCTGGGATTTGAATCGCAAAATAAAATGTTACGATTATTACATATCAAAAGTACAGAAATAAAGATTCGATAATTTAAGACTTACCTTCGGATTTATCTTCTCGAAAAATTAGATCAAAATGGGACAAAATCGTCATTTGTCTGTATCTCTCCAGTACGTTGCACGAACTGAGTGAGCGATCGCCTGAGTACGGGAATGACTCAAAGCTAGCGCGTATGTACGTTAGAATTACATGTTCGCATTCGGTTTTTGATATTTTGTGGTGATCACCATTGCCAACTGACTCTGATTACCTACATCTCCCCTAAACATATTCCGTTAACGGGAGTGTCCGTTAATGAGAGGTGAATACATTATACATTCCACCTCTAGGGCCAGGGGATTAAGAAATTGGCCGTTAACTGGGGGTGTCCGCAATCGGTGAGTGTCCGTTATAAGAGGTTCGACTGTATAATATAAGAAATTCAGTTACTATGCCAAATATTGATTTTGCCCAATGGTTTTGGTTAAAGCCCGAAATATATTCCACTTTCTGTCTTCCAATTTCATAATTTATTACAAAGTCTGTAGAGTATTATTTTATATTTGAAAAGTGCAAAAAACGTTTAGAATTCTCCAGTTTGGAGAAAATACGCTGTAAACATACAGACTGTTTCAGCCCAAGCACCAGTTATTAAAATCTTTGTATGCAAATTGGACTGCACACGAATAGTTTAATAATTGAAGAAGTTGTGAAAGGTGGGCGCTCGTGCTAGAACAGTTGCCAGTTATCTGGTAATACAAAAAGGCGTTTTGCTGTGGAATTCACCACTATATTTGAGAGAGAATTTTCCAGAATAAAAAGGGGCTGACAATAGATCCTTAAGATTGTTTTTGTCTTAAGAAACGATTTTAATTTGACACCATTGTGGTCTTGTCCGCTCCTCCGCTCTATGAAATTTTTGATTCCATTTATACACTATTGATTTAGAGACTCCTTTAAAATTGTATTGAAATAATTAGACTACTTCTAAAAATATTTGTGTCTTAAATAATCAATAGCGCAACAAATTGACAAAAATACTAAATGATTATCTAATGTAGCGTAAATGTTGCTGTAGACAGGTGTATTAAATGGTGAATATAGACCCATCATTTCCAATTGTTATATAGATAAACAAGGGCCTGTCTAAAACATACATGTCCTATTCTGTATCCCTTTCTATTAAATAATTGTGTTTCGCATATTTATTTTTATTTACAATTATTATTACGCTTATTATTTTGAATCTTTTCCTTTAATCATTTCTTTATTAAAAACTGTAATTTTTATTAACTGTTTTATTATACTATGGAAGAGGAAAACAAGGTGTTGTAGGAGGTGCGAACGTTTCACTATTAATTAGCAATTCAATTACTTTTAACAATATGTATATAAGAGTGAGACAGAGAGTGTTACGTAAAATCATCTTTCAATCTTAATAATTGATAAACTATAATATTCCGATCGAATTTTATTATTATTTATGTATATAACGTAAATAATTATGTCCGTTTCTATAGGCAACAGTTCGTTACGTGATTTATTAAGAAACGTGGACATCTGATGCACCACCTTCCAACACCCTACACTCCCTACAGATTGATATTACTTCTATTAACTACTCAATAGCTTTTCGTTTTTTTCCCTCTTCTTTTTCTCGTATTTATTGTACTCTATTCTTGTCCAGGTCGCCTCAGGTGCGAAGTGTCACATTTCCTTATCGAATTAAGTCTGGTAGGAGGTGTAACAAACACAGAAAGTCTTGTGTCGTCTAATTAATCGATCATATAACAAATGTAATTGACAATTGATAATATACGCATACCTGCAATCAAACAAACAAGAAAAAAAATGACACAGTATATTTGATACTATAGTAGTTTGGATCGGTTTGTTAATTAAATTCACAGATCATCCCTTGAATACGTATCTAGTTTTATTAAAGGGCTTTAAAATATAAATATTTGCAAAACAAACATGAAAGGTTGTCTGCATCGGTTCATGTTCATTATCTGTGTACAATTGATCCAATTTGATTGGAAAAAATACACCGTTTTTATTTAAATCTGGATGTTTTCTGGTATTTTTCGTTTTAGCGGAATATCTGTTATTTTTATCTATTATTCCAACTTTACCTTTTAAAAATCGAGATTTACAACAAATCTTCACTTTCTAATGACCTTCCGTAAACCATAAACGTAATCTTAAAGTAGTAATTACTTCGCAAAATTTATATTCTAAGTTAAGATATCTCGTATTCTATCTTATAGTGATAAACTATTCTATAACTAAGGCGAGGATTAGGTAAAATTATCGAGTGGGAAAGTAGAACTCATAATTGGGCTTCATTAAAATATTTTACTTTAAGAAATTTTGAGGCGTTAGCGTCGTTTATGACATTAAAATTTGTACCCTCTGCTCTGCAAGGTTTCAGATCAATGTTTTTTGTCACTCCAGTATACCTCTTCCTTCAATCAAAAACCTATGAAAAGGAAATTTGATTGGTCCTGGGTATAATTTATTATTTTGTTTTGATTATAACAAATCAAGTTGATTATGTAAATTTACGGTCTCAAAGTATATGTTGAAAAAAAATTGTAGAGCAGTGTTTCCCAAACTTTGGACATATGTGTACCCCTTCTATAATTTTCGTAACACGTGTTTACCCCTCATCAACAAAAATGCATATACTTTAATAATATTAATAATAATAAGTGGCTTGTTGCACCAGGTGCAGCAAAAGCCCGGAGCCACATGTACCCCTTCAAACTCTTCGCGTACCCCAGGGGGTACGCGTACCACACTTTGGGAAACACTGTTGTAGGGCATTAAATTCTCTAAAAGATGCTTTAGAGTTGATTTTTTTAACTCAAAATTTCATATACTTACGGGCTTTGAAAGTTGATGAAAAACAGATATGTTTAGTTTAAAGCTATTATGGAAAGTTTCATTAAAAATACTATAACTTTTGAACCGTTTAAGATAAAAATTCTATCCAGGCATATTCTTATAGGGCATTAAATTCTACAAAAAAAAATACTTTGAAGTTGATTCTTTTAATTTAAAAATTCATATACTTACGGGCTATGAAAGTTGAAAAAAACGTATCTATTTTTCATCAACTTTCATAACCCGTAAGTATATGACTTTTTGAATTAAAAAATCAACTTCAACACACCTTTTTAGAAAATTTAATGCTCTACAAGAATATACCTCGATAAAATTTTTATCTCAAACAGTTCAAAAGTTTTTTTGCGTGTTATTTAAATGGCAAATTTCAAATGGCCACCGACACATTTTAAAATTGACCTAAAAATTTTTCTCAATGGGACAATTTTTGTTTCAACATATAGGCCCTTTTGAGGCCATAAATTCGATAAGTTAGTCATTTTGGCTCACCCTACTGCACATTGATATGAAGAAAACTGCAAAATATGAGTAGCCTATTTGTTTTGCCACCGCAGTAGAAGTATATAGCTTCGGAATGGCTTTTGTAGCTAATCTTTTTGATAATAAACCAAACACAATATTTTAGTATATTTCTAATACGTATTTCCTTTGATACAAGGGAGTCCTTTGCAGCTTATTTTCTCATAATGTTGCGGATCATCTTTACACAATTTCAATAATTCGAAATTTTTTGGCCGGAAAAAAATTAACTCAATAAGTCAATGTTTCGTCAATCTAGGGGATGCTAATCAAGTTTTCAGAATTTACCTCGGGTGAAAAGTGGCAACAGAACATCTAGTATTTTTGAACTCCCTGCAATAACAAAACTTTGACGATCTACACGATTGGCCATCGGCTGAAAGTGCTCAAAAAATTAATCTATTAACTGAGCTTTTAGTTTGCCCAAATTTGTCCATTAAGATACGGACAACGAACAGATTCGTAGATATTTCGGTTCGATTTTTGTGTCACCTGATTTTTGCATTCTAAAGGTTTCTCCTTAATATTAATGCGAATACGAATATGAAAAATCTTTCGAAGTAGACTTATTTAATTGATTACTTGACTGTAATATGTTTAATTATCAAAATTTTCCTCTCTGTTTTCTATTTTCTCTGCGTGATTTTTTCCACTTTTAAAAGAATACATTTGGTAGTCTAGTGCAGAGAATTATTTGCGAGCAACGAACAACGTTCAATTTCTGCGGTAAATTGTTTATAACAATGCTCCGGGACCGATTGTAAAAATCCGGGAGCATGCGTGTTAGAAAATCGGTAACTTGTATTAATACGGCGCGCCAGCTTAAATAAATTGGATAGAAGAACTTTCCAACATTTCATTGTCATCAATCGTTGTTGTAGAAAACGTAGTGAAAATTCAATTATTTATTTATTAAATAAACAAACAAAAATTTAGTTCTATTCGATAATAAAACATAAGCAAAGTTGAATTAATATTAGATTTTTTCATTTATGAAAAAATGGTAGCTCGAAATTTTCCCATACAGGAAATACCATATTCACGTCTCCTCCAAGTGCCTGATGATGAACGAGACTTTATAACATTGGAGGAACTCAAGCCGGCCATCATCGAGAATCCCAATCAACATCAACAGCATCCTCATCATCATCACCATCCGCACCATCAACAAACACAAATACAACACCAATATCAACCGACTTACTATGAATTGTCCAATATTTCCGAGTAAGTATTTCGACGATTTTTCGAGAAAATTTTATACTATTTGGGTCTAAACAGGGATCCATGCACATCGAATATCCCATACCAAAACGACCAGAATTCGAAGACGATCATGGAATTACAACCTGTTGATAGTAGCAGTTTGAGTAGTCTACCGAGTCGGAAACGGAAGATGTCCTACCAGTAAGTATTTTATTATTATTATAAGTGTTTTTTATAACAAGTACAGTTATTTTTATCATACAAAACACTTTTAACTGATTAACAATTATAATAGCTCTTTAAAATTATTAAGATTTATTCGTTCGATACCCACAGAAATCACGAATTGATTATTTACGAAATCGAGTTAAATTAAACCCAATTATCAAAACGAATCCACAACAGTGTTCTCCTTAGAGAGGCAGGGTGGTTGTGTATATGCGAAACTTCAACCAATTATGTAATAAAGAGGGAAGTTTATAAGACTCAATAGGTGCCTTGGTGGTATAGGGGGTGAAAACACACCACCCCTTCGATAATACATCATAAACGTATGTAATAACAAAGATAGATAGATTGATATAACTGTTTCAAACACAGCAAAATTACTCGATTAACTAGTTAATTAAAGTCAATATTAAACTTAAAGGTCACTTATAAGAATTCCTCCTTAAACATTTCAAACACAAACAAATTTAGCAAAGTAAAAATATTGTATAGAAATTATGATTGCTCCGGCATCTAGCATTCAAATTACCGGAGTTTTTCAAAGAAATTACGCTTTTTCATAGGTTTCATTCCATTGAATTGTAATAAAGTGGAGGAAAACTTCGAAAAAAAAACACGTTTGATTGTATTTTACAATAAATTCTTTGGAAATTTCCAGTGATATCAGTGATTTGGATGATGATAACGGTGAAGATGTCAAATCGGTAAAAACGAACGATGAAAACAAAAAGTAAGTTTTATCCAATAATTTTGTTGTTTTTAGTGTAATTTCGTCTTTGTAGTAATAGTATTACGATTTTTGCGTAATAGAGAAGCCCTATAGGAGTTCAAGGTGGGCGATCTACATGACGTTCCAATAATACTAAACCACCACTTTAATCCCTAGTGTTATCCAAATTATTACAATTTCATTAATTGATTTCTTTTGTGATTTACAAAATTTTTCGTTTAAATCCAATGAAGATAAGTTATGCGAAACGGGCGGTTGTGTGGTTGTTTTGATTGGAACGTCCGGTAGATAGGTGTTAATATGTAATGTTTTGTAAAAGTGCACTTTTCTAGGCCACTATGGAAATGTCACGAATGCATTTTTACAATATTACGCCTACTATTTTTAATAGATCAGAACGAGATAGATATAGTATTTAACTACAATCATAGCTACTACTAGAAGGTTATCATGTACACAAGGACCTTCAATTTCTTTTAGAATTTGTTACCGTTATTTTATTTCTATTATTTAATTATTATGAAATCGCGGCTTAATTGCCGGTAATTTTTCCGTTCTTCTTTTACTTTCCTTTTTTTCTGTCGCTTGTTTTGATTCTTTGTTAGCCTCAAAAAAAAAGCGAAGGAACAACAAAAGGTTAACGACTGCATTAATTTGCTTATTGATTGGTTAATGTTTAATTCACGATTAACGATTTCAAATCAACAACAGGCAGAATCATAGCGAGATCGAGAAGAGGCGCCGCGATAAGATGAACACTTATATAACTGAACTATCAGCAATGGTGCCGATGTGTCATGCAATGTCCAGAAAATTGGACAAATTAACAGTTCTACGTATGGCTGTACAACATTTGAAGACAATACGTGGGGCCGTACATTCCTACACCGAAGGGCATTACAAACCATCCTTTCTGTCGGATCAGGAACTCAAGCATCTTATCCTGCAGGTGAATCCTCCCCACAAGCCATCCAGATCTGGATCATCTCATGGCGTGTCAAAGCCACTGCCTCAGGGGCTATCATATCAATACTTACCTCGCGGCCCAAAACTTTGGGCTAAACGGCTTTGACATGCCTACCTTCTCGCAGTGGATGCTAATAAAACCAATTTTAGGCGGCCGATGGCTTCCTGTTCGTGGTCGGTTGTGATCGTGGTAGAATTCTGTACGTTTCTGAATCGGTATCGAAAGTATTGCATTACTCGCAAGTAAGTTGTCGACATTTCCCCACAATAAGAATTCATCTTTTTTTTTTGTTAAATTTTGATAGGGCGATCTTTTAGGTCAAAGTTTATTCGATATATTACATCCGAAAGATGTTGCCAAAGTTAAAGAGCAACTATCATCGTCCGATTTGAATCCACGCGAACGTTTGATAGATGCTAAAAGTAAGTATTTTTTGTTTGATGGAGATTTTTTTTGGTTTAAATCGTAACGAATTGTAGCAATGCTACCGGTGAAGACGGACGTGCCACAAGGTGCCGGCCGTTTGTGTCCCGGTGCAAGACGATCGTTCTTCTGTCGGATGAAATGTCGTGTATCGGTACAGATTAAAGACGAGGCGGATACGACCAGTGGATGTCAACGGCGGAAGAACAAACAACACAATTTAGGTAGAAATCCTATAAAATCTTCGCTTTTGAATTGATCGATTGATTTGTTTGTTAATCACAGATAAGAAGTATAATGTGATACAGTGTACGGGATATTTGAAATCGTGGGCACCGGCTAAGATTGGTTTAGACGACCAAGAGACCGATATTGATAACGATGCTTGTAATTTATCATGTTTGGTAGCTGTTGGTCGTATTTTACCACATATATCGACAATAGCAGCGGTCACACAAAATACGCCGAATGTACGACCGGTAGAATTTATATCAAGACACACCTTAGATGGAAAGTTTCTATTTACCGATCAAAGGTTGGTTGAAGGATTTAAGAGGAAAAGGAATGTTTAAATTATTCACAACTGTTTATTTTTTTCCTTCTTATTAGTCTAGGAGCTGGAGATACTTGAGTGTGCATGGAGGGGGCGACGCAATTCTTTTTGAAAATATGCTTCATTGACCCTTAATTGATGAGATAGTGTTTGATGCCAAACAAAATTCGTGTTCAATTCTTTTTTATAACAATAAATAAAAAATAGGCTTATCAGCTCAATAATTTATAAAATTTAATATATTATGAACTAAATTGGTAGAATATTTATTAAATATTAACTTAGAAGTCAAATATTTATCGTAAGCCGTATTTGTTTATAATAAATCGATTTTTTACTAAAAAAACGACCAATTCTATCGTTTTATCATTATATTACTTTAATGGTACAAAATATGAAGAAATCATTGGAAACAATTTTGTAGAAAATGTAATTTCGAACAAATCATGTCATTAGCAAAAATTCGGAAAAACTAACATTTTTTATGTTATATAGCAACGGTGGGCAAATGCGGCTCTCGGAGCCGCATGCGGCTCTTTGTTGGGCTAAGTGCGGCTCTCATTGAAAATTTAAATCCGTTATAAGATACATAACCATATAACTATGTTACTATTATGTGGCTCTTTATGACATACGAAAAACCGAACTGCGGCTCTCATTGTCCTAGTATGTGCCCACCCCTGTTATATAGCTTTAAAGCCAGATTCTAAGTTAATATTTGATAAATTATTCTACCAGTTTAGTTCATAATATATTACATTTTATAAATAATTACGGAATTATTGAGCTGATAAGCCTATTTTTTTATTTATTGTTATAAACAAAAATTGAACACGAATTTCGATTGGTATCAAACACTTTCTCATCAATTAAGGGTTAATGAAGCATATTTTCAAAAAAAATTGCGTCGCCCCCTTCATGCACACTCAAGTACCTCCAGCGCCTGGACTTATATAACGTTTGTTTAATTTAATTTTCTTTTGCAAATATAGAGCGACTTTAGTATTAGGTTTCTTGCCGCAAGAATTATTAGGTACAAGTATGTACGAATATTATCATCATGATGATATCGCATCATTGGCCGAATGCCATAAATGTGCATTAGAAAATACTGAACGTATTACAACAAAAGTCTATCGATTCCGGATGAAAGATGGTGGTTTTGTTAAATTGCAAAGCGAGTGGAAATCCTTCAAGAATCCATGGACCAAAGAAATCGAATATTTATTAGCAAAGAACACTCTAGTCTTGTAAGTTGTATACAAATAGTGGCTTAGAAGTGTTTCTCAATTTTTCACGGTATTCTAGAAGCGATCTTCGGACGGTGGAAAGTAGCGTCGGTCGGCCGGATGATCTCCACGAAAATTTAGACTTTTTCGCCCAAAGTAAGCAAACCAATAGTAATGAATCCATTAATTCTAAATAATAATTCAATAGATAATGGTAAAGACATCCACCGAATGATTAATACACACGTGGAAGCCAGTAAGATCGGCCGACAGATCGCCGCTCAAGTCATCGATTCGCAACGGCGTAATACCGAATCGTCCGACAATAGTCCAGATCCGGACCACGAATCATCACTATCTCTAACCGAAGTAAGACATTTAATTAATTGTAATTAATACAAATTAAAAATTAATATTGAAATTTAGTCGCATAATTCCGCAAATGCCCCATCGAACCATCACCTATTACAACACCAGCGTTCGCAGAACACAATTTTAACGGACTACCATCAACCGACAACACAAAAGTTCAATAATGTACGGAATAATGTACCATTATCCAGTACTGCAGTCACCGATAATGGTAGGTTTTGTTGATTTTTTCGCGAAATTTGCCGTTTGTAATCGATTTTGTTGTCTTAGGCGGTAGCACAGCTACCGATGATAGTATAATCGAAATGATGGAAGATGCTGGTGTACATCAATCATCCAACAATACGAATAATGCGAATAATAATCAAGCATCGACAACTGATGGGAATGATGAGGCGGCAATGGCGGTCATTATGAGTTTGTTGGAGGCGGACGCTGGATTGGGTGGACCTGTGGATTTCTCCGGATTACCGTGGCCGTTACCTTGATCGAATCCAAATTAATTTAATTATTATTAAATTAATTATTTTTCGATGTTAATTCGTAATTTGTGTGTAAATGTTGATAAATACAGCTGTGATTTAATTAATTTTAAAATTGTCAATAAATTATATTTAAGAAAATTGTGTTTGAATCAATGAGTTTATTTTTAAAATGTAATTCTTATAAATTACTTACAATTTTTTAAGCAAAATCTCCATTTAGACTAAGAATTTCTCCTAATTCTTGATCAATTCATCGATTAACTGGAATACATGAAGTAATGGCAAAATTTACAAATTTATCCTAATTTAGGCAAAATAATTTTGTACACAACTAGCACGATCTTCGCTCCTTTTGTACAAATTATCATACAAGAGGTACAGTTTTCGCCAATTTTCTTATAAATATATATATATATTTTAATTATTGTATAAAATACTCACAAATATCTCCTAAATAAGTACAGTAATAAAAAAATAGTTGTCATTAATTTAGTTAAAATAGGACGAAATAAAAACCAGTCACAATAATAAATAAAATAATCAACTAAGATGAAAGATAACACAAAATCTGGAATGTAGACGTTTCAATTAATTACAATAATAATAATAATAATAAATATGTATAAAAAATATCAATATTTGATCACTTGTTCATTTCTATTGGAAAAATTCTGTTAATACAAAGTGTTAAGTTTAACTGTTGGAACAGTTACACTCTATATAGATTGGTGGAAAAGCAAGAGTGGCGTTTTTCCTGAACAGAAAACAAAAAATAATACTTAAAGAATTGCACTTAAAATAAAATACACAGAAAAATGGACGTTATAGTTACGAAATTAAAATTAACAGGATAAGATCACAGTTTTTCCCAAACACGGCCATGGAAATTAACTGGAATTAAGAGATTCAAGTATTTAATTTTAAATAAAATTGTAGAGTAGACAATTTGGCGGATAGATGGCGCTATTATTATAATAAACCAGCCTACTCTAATTTATTATTATTGTTCAATAATAATAATAAATCCGCTAAGGCAAATTCGCTAGAAATTTCCTGAATCTTTTCACAAATAAATTGCACTTAATTCTATTAATTAATTAACCAATTAATTAGTTAATAGAGAGGATTATATTGTTGTAATTTTAAAAATTAATTGTAAATAACATAAAATCTAAGCAACACTCTCTTCTCTTTGATGATTATTAATATTATAAGGTACAATAGTTAAGTTTTCTTCGGATTCACTATCCGATGAACCTTCGGAATGTTGATTTGGACGTTTAATTGATTGATTTTGTATTGTTGTTGGTGTTGACGTTGTTTTTGCTATTGTTATTGTTGTTGTTCGATCATGATTTGATTCTAATGTTGAACTTTTACTAGATGGTGATACAGAATATTCGGATGTATCACCATCATCTGAATTATTGATTTCACGTTGATGATTGCCACGTGAATTGTATTTGTAACGAGCTGAACGGCGATTTGGATAGATCGGGCGTCGTGCTAAACTGTAAATGTTAAAAAGAAAACATTAATATTTTTATATTCATTAAAGAAAACAAACAAACAGATAAGCAAGAAATAAACAATTAATATAAATAAACAAGGATTACCTTGTCTTTACAGAATCTTTCCCCGGCTTACTATCAGGAACAAACCCCAATAATTAATATCTTTTTAGGTGCAGATAATGGTCTGGACCGTGACTAATACTATACATACTAAGGATGACAATGGGTGTAGTATTTGCTGTTAACAATTTTGATTTTTTATTTGTTCGCTTTCCGACAAAAGAATTTACGCTAAATACAGGTGTCTCAACTGTGTTTCTATGGAGTAGTAAATACTGGATTTTACAGTCTATAAAAATGAAACCTTTATGGTCAAGGGACGTACCAGACAATTGTCTTTTTTTCTTGATTTATAAGTATCTTTGTCTGTTCTTTCTTTGTCGTTAACAGGTAGAAAAACAACCACATATTTCATAGAATAACAAGTCCCTATCTGTTTTTCTCGTAATGCTGACAGATTTCAGGTGTTTTACCCGTGAATGTGTATATATAATGTAATATTCTCGGCGAGCCTGTTACATTACAATTGCAGTTATAAAAGTGATAGAAATGGTTGAACCTCTGCTAAAATAACCCCTCTTAATGGACACCTTGACACAATGCATAATTTCTCAGGACCTAACAATTTGGATCGGATTTGAAATGTAACAATACCTAATAAGGATCGTGTAAGACTTCATTTCTTAGTAACGCACGGAAAAATCGACTTTTACTTATTACTACTCAAGAAGAAAGCACCCCGTGGGGCCAGCAAAGTTGACCAATTATCCAGTTGCACAAATACTCTCCATTTCCGAGAAAATACGTACAGCAACTATAGTGACTCCACAAAGCATTCGTATGATGGTAAATACCAGTGGCGGTTTCTCTTTATGGTCATTTGGTCAATGTCCCCCCAAAAAAATTGAAACTAAAGTTAATTTAATTATAATAAATATAATTACTTTCGCGATTAAGGTTCACCTTTTTTATGCCTTATTGTCTTATTACTAGTCCTAATTTAAGTTTTAGATCGTATATGCTTTTAATTTTCTATATCGATTATATTTTTTAGCGGTTAGATTACTATCGGGCCGTAAGTTCAATTTGACCATATACAGTTCTTATGGTATATGGGGATATACATGTAAAGAGAAACAGTGACAGATATATCGACTTTTTCGAGTACAAGAGAGAACAACCTTTCAGTCCTATATCTACAATTGAGTCGACGGCCGAAGATTGTAAATCACTAATTCTCTAGGGTTGTTCTTTTCTTGGTACTGGAAAAATGCATTTGTTGAAAGTTTTTTCCTAAATTTAGATTTGAGATTTAGTTTATTACGAACAATTGTGCGTGTATAAATCAAAATAAGGGCGTTTTTTTTTTCGAAATGAGTGTTATACAAGAAATAGTTGCGCTAACTGACTTCATCCGATAATTTCGTTTTTTCCCACTCTGTTCCCTGAAAGTGAAAAAAGACTCTACCAATTACAAAAATTTGACTCTCCATGTTAAAAACCCACGGGCCGCCACTGGTAAATACTACATTATTTTTAGAAATGTTAACGTATAAGAGTAAAAAATGTGAAAAATTTTGTACTTCATCAGTTTTTAGTTGATATATTGTTATTCACTACTTTACTTCAATATTGATGAAACAAAATCATAAACGCATGACAATTTGCCATCATAAAATAGCTCTAAAATGAGACAATAATGTGTCACATCAACACAGTACAGTCAGGTCAGGTCAACGATAAGACGGTTTGTAATCAAATCGCAGTTGCTGGGTAACTACTTACAATGCCAAAAAGTAAAGAACTTTCAACTGATGAAAAAGTAAACATTATTTCACTTGACAATGGAGGCAATAGGTATGAGAAGATTGCACAAAATGCTTCATAAAAGTAAGTCAACTATACTGTACGTTATACAAAAATGGAAAAAATTAGGTCCTACTAGTAACTAATTTACCAAGAAAAGAACGAAAGTCTTAAATACCAGAGATGAACGCCACATTTTTCAAGAAGTAAGAGCTTTTATATCGGCACAAACAATTACAACAGATCTCGCAGTATCAACTGGAAAAAGTCACGGTGCTGAGAGAGTGAGGAAGGTTAGAAGAAAAGCTGGATATTACGATCGAATTGTTGTCAAAAACCATACATCAGTGAAAGTAACAGAAAAAAAAGGTTAAACTTCGCTAAAGAATATCTCAACAAGCCTTTGGAATTTTGGAAATCTATTATTTTCTCAGACGAGAGCATGTTTCAAATGTTCGGTTCTAGTGGCAGAACAGTCTGAAGAAAAAAAGGTATAGCACTATCAAAAGAAAATATAATTCCAACAGTAAGACACTGTGGTGGTAGCGTCATGATTTGGGGTTGCATGAAATATAATGACGTGAAAAAAAATCACTTCATTGAGGGTAAAATTAATGCAAAAATGTACTTGAAGATACTGCAGGATAACTTATTTGAATCTGCTAGTATGTTGGGACTTGAAGACAATTTTTATCTTTAACAGGACAACGATCCTAAGCATACTGCTCACAAGTCCAGGACTCACTTCGTCATAATGTTCTTAATCAACTGAAAACTCCTCAGACGCCTGATGTAAATCCAACAGAGAATTTACGGTCATTTCTTGACAAGAAAATTAGAAGTTACAAAATATCAAATAAAAATGAACTGAAACAACACCTGGAACCACAATGGTATACTATATAGCCAGTAAAAACAAACAAAATTTAATAGAATAATGCCACGACGTTTAAAATTGATGGAGGAGATAATTTTGTAAAATTTTTGTTACTTGTAATAAAATATTAATAATCATTAAAGAACCATATATTTCATTTTGTTAATCTAAAACACTACTATAATATTTGAGGATAAGCATTATTTCTTTGTTCTTTTTAGACTTATCATTAAAGGGCGGATTGAAGGTCATTTGGAAAGATTTACAACGCTCGAAATGCACTATTGGCGCAGTTATTTTTCGTTTCTGCACCACTCCGTTAGAAATGAACGTTATTCACATCTACAGTAGAACCTCGATTACTCATTAGGCACTCGATTTTCCGTTACCGTCTATTATTCATCTATACTTTCTTTTTTACATTTTACATAATAAAAAACGGTCAATTGGTATATCAATGTATTTTTCATTTCTTTTTTATTTTATTTTTCCATATATTTTCCGTTTATGTTTCATATCTATTACCCCCGACACCAATCACTAACGAACACGTAGAACAAATCAACAAAAATGTGCTCATAATTTTAAAGTTTTTTTAAATTTATTTTTGTCAAAAATTGTTTTTTTTTTAAATTTTCTGTGGGAGAATCATCAGTTTGTTGTCCCTGACGAGCCGCTTTTTAAAGAATGAGAGAGAGTGACTAGAATTTCATAGAAAATCGGTACAACTAGGCACCTGTTTTTTCGCCGTAACGTCACTACGTCACCGTAGCAGTTCAACTGGTCCACTATTTTTATACGTTCGGATACTATTTGTAAAGAAAAACGTTTCACAAGAAAAGATAGACTATGCAGGTACAACGGCTGTGGCCAATACGCTCTATACGAATTTGTCAGGAGACTAGAATTTGCCTAGCTCCATCATGGAGCTGTTATTCGCCCATTAGTTATCATATTTTTTAAGCGAGTACGAATACTTTGTGGAGTCACTGTATATCGACAATTGCAGTCAATTTTCTACAAAGTGATAATGTTTATTGTGGAAAATAAGGCTTAAAAACACGTCTTGTTAATGTCTGAAGACAATATTTGATTCTACCAACCTCCTTATACTTGTACAAAATCGACCAGAAATACCAGAGCGTCTTACTACACTCAGAGATTGATCACTTTTTCTCGCACTTCACAGTAAAAATCAGAATGAAAACGATAATCGATGGCAATAATAAAGTCGAAATAAATGACTACAATTGAACTGGAATTCGTTATAAAAGAAAAAGGTAGCAACTCATGTAAAATATGAACACTCCCTCCTCTATAATTTAAATGAATTTAGTTCGGTAAAGACTTTGAATTAATCACCACTAGCCTCAACAATTCGATTATTTCCATGTCATCACCCCCTGTCGTACCGTATTAGTCACGTATCCGTTGGCCGCTAATGAATAATAACAAAAATCAATAACTAACCTCCTTCGTCTTAATGGATTTTTATAAACTTCCCCCTCTTCATCGGTAAAACTATCATTGCATGCATCTTCAGTACTATCTTGGCCGTTTCTAGTCTCCGAACATTTCTGTCGTATAACTTCACCAATCTCTTCAGTAACATTACCATTCTCCGTTGATATTCGTATATCAGTGAATATATTACCATTCTTTAAAGCTGTCACTTTTCGTTCGATCGTTTCCAAATTATCTTCATCACTATAATCACGATTGTCGTGATGGTGATGATTCAAATTCTCATTGTTACTATTCAATCGATCATCATCATGATTATAATTCGTTGTTGCGAATACTTGTGTTGTTAAATCTAAATTCTCACGTTGTGCCATATAATGTAATTGTATTGTATTACCATTACTATGTAGATTACCAACAATATTATCATCATCATCTTCATCGTTCTCCGATGAATTACGTATCTCTTGTAAGATAACGCGTTGTAAACGTTTCGTAGTTGTTGAATTTGGTGATGTTATCGTTGATGGACTTAGATCGGTTTCACTTAAATCCATCGAATCAGTCTGTGTACCAGTATCAACAACTGCAGAATTTCTCGCTGATGATGTTGTTAGAATTCTTGAATTACGTGGTGAACCGGAATTCGTACGATGATGACGTTTCCTAAATTTATGATTATTATTTTGTATTGTTGTTGTTGTCGTTACAATTGTATCGTTTGTTTGATTTAATTCCGTATACGTTTTAATTGGTTTATTTGGTGTATCCGGACTTGTTAGACTACATTCAGGACTGGTTGGTGTGGTACTCTGTTGTCCGGCACAACGACGATTATTACTAGTACCACTACTGATGAATTTGCGTGTCATAAATGGATTGATTAGGCGGCGTTTATTTGTTATTTCACGTTTACGACCACCTTGACGGTACTGTTCGACCTGTTGCAAAACACCTGATAATTCTAAATATAATTGTTGGACTTTCTCTAATTTTCGATCGTACAATTCACGTATATCGCGTATATGTTTTATTTCAATTTCACGTTTCTTTATCAACATCTCTTCTTTGATTTGATATTCAATTCGATGCTTCTGCATTTGGGCTTTAAATTGTGTAATTTGCGATTTGATTTCTTCCTTCCAACTAGCTTGCGTCTTGAAGAATTGCGTATCTTCATATTTACCCAAAATCTAAGCGAAAAATACACTCAATAAAATATTATTTCGTATAGAATAATAATTACTTCAACTGCAGCGATTTGTAGGTGATTCTGGATTAATTTGAATGCCGGCCGTTCTTTCGGATTCATCTTCCAGCACATTTCCATAATTAACTTGAAACCTTCAGGACAAGTTTTTGGTATGGGTGGTTTTAATTTACCACTACCAACTAAGTACATAATGGCACTTTGTTCCATACCATCATATGGTACTTCACATGTTAATAATTCCCATAGAACTATGCCAAACGACCATACATCGACTTTTTCGGAACATTCTAATTCTTGTATAACTTCCGGTGCCATCCATGCTACAGTACCAGCAAAACTCATCTTCTCACTAACACCACTCCATGTTTTCGATGTACCAAAATCGCTAATTTTTATCACTTCTTCTTCACCAATTAAAACACTAAAATTAATGAATTAATTAGAATAATTACGAAATTATTTATAAATTATAATTACTTGGGACTCTTTAGATCACGATGGATAATTTTCTGTGTATGTAAATAGTGCATACCGCTTGTTATTTGTTTAGCCCATGATACAACTCGATTGGTTGTTACAACATTTTTTTGATTCTTTAATAAATTACATAATGGTCCATACGGACAGAATTCCATAACAATACAAAAACACGGTGCTTGTGTGCAAACACCTTTAAACTTAATTATATTAGGATGATTTAATTTACGTAAATTTTTTATATCTGTCGATTTGAAATCGAGTACTTTTTTAACAGCAACCGGTTGATTGTACAACATACCAGAAAATACAGTACCTTGACTACCACTACCAATATATTCTAGGCCTGTTATGTGTTCAAAAGGTACCTCCCATTCATCTAGAATTCAATTTGATTAGAAACAAAATAAATAATTATTAAAAATGATTACCTTGACCATTTTTAATTTCATTCACAGCCCCTTTACCAATCATTGCCATAACTGGCCGTAAACAAGCAAAGAAACCATTAATCCATCCCTTATTTAAATCGTAAGCTGGTTGGGGTGTATCCGGTGAACTATCTTGACATACCGGTGGATGATTTGTTGTAACCACCATTGTGGGCTCGCTTGTACTTTTATGTAATGTGAAATTGTTGAGTTGATTTTGGAGGCCCAAAACACTGGAAAGAGGTGAAACTTTAAAACGGACAAAAATACAGAGGCGCTAGTTTATATAAGTAAATTAAATAGGTGAACAAGTTTTATTATTAGAACTCAAATTTTCGTAGACATCAAAAAATATTCTCTTTACCATAATCAACTCAGTTTACGCCGACCTTGCCCGTTGGCCGATTAAACAGATTCTAACCCATGGGGATATATATATTATTGTTAATTGCCTAACCAATAGGGGAAATGTTTTAAAATTATGGCATTTTTGAAAATTAATTTTCTGAAGAACCGGACAAAAGAATTTTGAAAACGGAATCGCTATGTACAGCACTATCCCATGTTCTTCTATAAAATTCATAAAATTGCGATGTAAGTGAGAAATGTGGGGTGCTTTGTCAAAAAGGCCTTATTTCAATTTTTTTTGAAAACTTAAAAGAGCACCAATGATTTTGAAGTCGATATGAGTAGCGAGCGCCTCTCCAACTGTTATCATTTTCCAAAACTTAGGACAATTTGTAACCCGTGCAATGAAAATCTCTAACCATTTTGTCGAAAACGGGTAAAGATTTTCAAAAACGGATTCATGGAGATTGTCCTGTACGTTTCTTATTAATTTCATCGAATTCCATTGAATAACACCAAAGATCTTCAAACCCTCCAGAAGACGACTTTTTCCAATTTTCTCGAAAACTAATCGTTTTTTCCGGATAATCATCCATCAGAATTTTTATTATTAATCATATAACCAAATGCCCTTTCGATCGTGTCTCCTTTTTTTTTAATCACCAAAATATTCAAAAGCATTTTTTACAATGCCATTATATCTATATATACACCTCGTAAAGAGGAGGCGTTTTCTGATCAATATACAGTGATGGGATTTTGTCTAAGAATGTGAGAAAAAATACCCAAAATGACTCAATTTACATGAACAATTTTTTGGAAATCAGAATATTTTCTATCGACTGAAAAACTTCGGAATTTAATTGCTGAGTATACTTGGGACAAATCTATTAAAGATAAAATTTTAGTTCCAAAAAATCTTATAGATCCAACATGGATCTTACATATAGAAGAACAAAGATCGATAAAAACAAGCTGGACATAGCAGTTCTAGGCATTTTAAGTTTATCTTGGTCTGGTATATTTATCCCTAAATTGCCGCATAATATTATGCCAAAAAGAAACTTTATAAAAAGTGGGACAGTGAGGAAAAAGTAACAAAATCGTAAAAGAAAGATAAACTCCGTCCAAAAATTAAGTATAAAATTTCAAATTACAAATGATACGTTATGTGCAACTTAACATTTGAAAAGTTCCTAACTGTTTCATGTTTCTTTGAACCAAAAAGTATATTATATTGTGGCACTACTGTTCGAATAAAATCCTACGCGTTTGTTTACATATTTTGCTATTGATTTTTCAATATTAACTCTGAAATTCAATAATTTATATTTCTTTAATTAATTAATTGAAAATTCCTTTTAAATCAATTTTCACTTTAATACAATAAAAGAGAATTTTAATTTTGGGGCTTTAATAACGGAACTATTTTTTCGTTGCGTAGGTTAGTGACATTGCTGTCATTTGAAATTTTATACTTAATTTTTGGACGGAGTATAACGTCGTGAACAAGGCGATTTTCAGATCTCTCCTTGTCTAATAACAAAAAACTGGTTTTTTAGTCAATCGCTCGCATTACCACCTTCTTTCCTTATCCGTGTTTTTATTTTTTGTTTTGGGAATTCCTGGTAATTAACCATTAAAACAAGATAAGAGACAGGTCAGAAGTCCAACATTTATCGATACCAAAACATCGTCTTTGTTTCAAATATTATCATGTGCGCACTTTTTTGCCTTATTATTATTGCCTCTCTACAAAAAGTGAATTTCAATAAAGGCTGTACATGCGAAACCGACCAAATTTAGTATTTACTTGAATAGAATGCCATCACTGTATAAAAGACAGTAAAAAAAAACTCACTATAAAATCACATCATTATATAGATTTTCCGTTTTCGTACGCTTTAAATGCACAAATTTCTCTTTTCGTCTTATTAACCACATAATTAAATCCAATTAACACCCGTGAACATTATATAATCGAAAAAAAAAACAACAAACGTACAAGTAAACGTTATCAATATCAATATAATACCGAAATAGCAATTGTCTTTAAATTCCTTGCTTATCAATATCATTTCTAGAAAGATAACAATAATTTGAATTATTTTAAATTATAATTTATTTGCTCATATATTATTATTTGCACTGCGGATACGTGTTAATTCGAATGGCGAAAACACTAACCTTTCGTCTTCTGCAAAAATCGATTGATTCTCACCACAATTTGCACTAGCTTTGTTACTGACAATAACCATTTTCACTAATGAATTTAGAAACTATTGGAAAATAATTGTTGAACTCACATTATTTTTGTCAATTTAACAAAGTACACAATCAATTTTGATATTGTAAGATTTATGTGTAAATTACGTGATAATGAAATTTTCGACTTATTACTAAAAAACAACGAACTATTACTATTTCGTATTTTGAAAATAATTAACGTTATCAATAAAAATATTAAGATAAAACGTTTTCATATCAACAATCCACTACACATTTTAATTTCACATTTATCTCTCTTTATGTATAGAACACAAATGCCTCAGTCTGTTGTTTACTCGTTTATTATAAAAAAAAAGAATTATGCATTATTTATTGTCGCAATTATACGCGTTGTTACAATAATAATTTTCTGATAAAAAAATTTGGTTTTCGTTTAAACTTTAATGTGTACAAACATACCTAGTTTTTAAGTCTTCATACATATTTGGTGTTGTGATAACATGTGATAAGACAGCATCTTCAGAGGATGGTTGTTTAGAATGAATGATGTTTGTGGGTGGTGGTTGTTGGGTGGTCCGTTCCAGTGTACCTTCAGGTGTGTGCATTTCGTTAAATCTATTTAAAAATAGAAAGAAAACAAATTGTCACTCAAAATACTACAAAATAACAATTTAATAATTGAAAGGTTTCATTACAAACAAATACTTGACTCGCATTGCAAACTTCGGTAATGAACTAATATCACAAATATAAGCTGGTCAGTAACACCACAGATCGAGTTATACAGTTGTGGCAGTTTATCTAAGCACATTAGGGGAAGATAAACGAAACACATTTCAAGGTAGAAGAGTCGGAGTTATATTTATATAGATAAAAAAAAACATTTTAAAAACCTTGACGAGACACGCTCAATATTATTGGTGGAATGTTTGCTACATCATTTCTTCCACAGAAAATTTCCGTAATTTGCAGAAACTGTTTACTTTAATTGGTAATCTTCTGAAGAGGTGCAACTTTTAGAAAAATGTATTCGAACTATATTCAATAGGAACCGAGATAGAATCCCCTAAAAAGCAGATTTTGTCGATTTTTTTATGTGATTTATTTTTTTATTTCGCAGTAGATTTTGTATTTTTGTAAATTATATTATTCAAATAAATAAATAATCTATCAAACCAAAATAGAACTAATATAGATAATAATTTTCTGAAATGTGTTTCTATCCTTGTCTGCCATATGTGTCCACAAAAAAAGTGTTCTAAATTTAGCTGTTTGTTTACGTCTTCAATAGAGACAAGTACAAACCGTTGAACAGGTAAGAAAACCGAACCTAGAAGATTGCAATGTTGAGAGAAAAAAATGGTTCAAGGTCTTGTACAAGTCGGATCACCTATATACCTCCATTTATCTATCTTTTAAATATATATATTATATAATATAAAGACAGCATTAAAAGCACTCCGATAAGGTAGAGCAATGTTTAAAAAAATGACACAATTACAGAAAATTCTTTTAGGAATTTTGAGGAATATTTACTCATGCGATCGATTTAAGTATTTTTTATATACGGTTATGCATCAATCTTAAATAAGTACATAGAATTGCCCATGCCACTTTTCTTAGTGATGCTACGAGAGAAAGGACTATCTTGTTTTTGGTCTTTCGACTGAAAAGTTCTACATTGTATCCTTTATTTTACAAATAGCAATAATATTGTGCCTATTTTTGACCTGAACAAATGCGGTAATTGTCAAGAGCCCTTAAAATCTTTCTAGATTTTATTTAAAGTAACTTAGCTCTATCATTGGGTTCATTTTAACAAAGCAAAACAAAATAATTCTTTTCTACATGTAGAATAAAGCTTATATGACATGGGGTTTTACAACTGAAAACGATTTGGCCCTACACTCACCTCAATAAAGAATGTCCTACTAATAAAACTTGTTGGACAAAGCTTTTACTAGTCATGCAGCCGATTTAAATTTCAATGTCTCCGTTAGTTTGCACTACCCCAAACCTAATATGCATGTTATCGCATAAAATATTAATCCCACAATGGGCAATGCTAAATATTTATCGTGAAATCAGCAATTAAAAAAACCAACCAAAAATCCACGAAAAAGAATAAATTATGGTTGATGCTTAAAATAACTATTTTTACAGAAACAATTGTATGGCTATTTGTTTAGAATAGTAGAGGGTTTTTTTTATGGAATTGGCTGTTTAATAACCAAAGTTAAGCCGTTTTTAATTTTCAGCTTTCTATATTTAATAAACTCGTTGAGCACCTTTGGAAAATAGTGAATAGACAAATTTTTGTCCCTCTCAAATCCGGTTTAATTCATATTTGTATTAAACTTCAAGGAAAATACAACTTTTTAAAAATATTTCAAATATATTCACAGAAGACCTTATACCTGACAACTTTTACACACCTCAATACCCCTTTTCTATCAATACCTACAACTATAAATAAACATAAACTTTATTAAAATCTATAGGATACGTTTACGTTAATGAATTGCAACCTGTTTGTGTTATTGCTGAAATATCAACATTTCAAATAAATATTGTAATTGTAAAATTTTATTTTAATTAGAGAATTCATACGCATATACGGTCTTTTTAGTTAAGTGAAAAATAACTCGGACATTTAAATTTAAACCGACTACTACCTGACTTTACATCTTACTTTTATAAGTGTAACATGGATGGATGGCAATACCCTGAATTTTGAACCAACACCATCATCTATCTCTCACCAATAAATTTTATTTTTTACAACTTGGTTCAATTGTGAGAAGATAGTTTTTTGAACTGCTTTTGTACGCCAATTTCTTTTGTTAGGACATTCCTTTCAGCGTTGACTGTACATTTTATCTCTTATACTCGAGGTAAAATAGATACGATATTTTGTGTATGTATGTTTTAAAAAATAATGCTGTCCAATATTCCATACTGCAGTCCACGAAATCGGTAGATACGGTGTGATCTCCGAAAGGGTAAATTTGATTTAACAAAAAAGGACTTTTTAATATAAAATCTGTAAATATTTCTTTATAAAAATAAAATGGTAGAGTGTTCTAATATAATCCCCTTCGAGGGAAGGGGCAGAGGACCTTAAACGCAACTTCAACTAGCGTTAAAAATGAATCTATTAAATTTTTGGTTATTGTTGAGCCAGGACTAAACTTAAAAGGCAGAATAATGACTGCTTTAGCCAACAGATATCAAGCAGTGCTTTTCTAACACTTACTGCTATCGATCAATAACTCGATGGTAAAGTAGCACTTTACTCACTACCACTTACAATTAGTGAAACAAATAAACCAGTTGTTCAGGAAAGTCCATATCAGCCAACAACTGTGCGAATATTTAATGAAATAACTTACTAGAAAATTAGAAAAATAAAATATGTTAAAGAGTTTTAGCAGTTAGTATTGGAAAAATCTTACTGCACACGGGGGTAAAGTCGCTTTATCCACTCGATCTGCGTCTTGTGAAACACTCTCCGTTAGTGGATAAAATATGACTTTCCAATATTGTATCTATTCTCAGAATAGGTCCTTTAATCTCTTTAATCTCTTAGGAGTGAGCTGATATTTTCTTTCTTAAGCAAGTGGCTAGCGCAAGGCAGGTTAATCAAATATACTCCCAATTTTTGTTCTGACAATAAATGGGGTGTAATCTGAGAATTGAACTGAAGGACCCAAAACAGCTTAGACACTGTTTCTAAGGAACCAAGGAAAAATTTTTGTTGCCGAACTCTGATCAACACTGCTTTGAACAAACTCATAAAGAGCATAATTGTCCTCCGTATGCTTGGCTAAAATGCCATACCTGTATACATTTGTTTATAGATAATTCTTAGCCCTATTCACATAAATTTGTCTGGATTATTTGTACGAAACATTAAGGTATACCTTTCTATTCTAACATTTTCAAACTTTAGTCCATCGCTAGAAAATTGAGAATTAGCGTGACGTTGTAAAATCTAAAGTATAAAGGCAAATTATCCGCACAATGGACCCCCACTTACAAGTAGTGGATCATAAATAAAACTATTGCAGAAATTTCAAACTGAAACGAGAAATGCAACATCTGTTTAGACCTTTCCGAAAGTAGGTAGATCGTTAAAGGATGAATGAATTTTGAAATACAATGTCAACACAAATTTCAAACAGCTTAATAACGGGGAAATATTGTATCATTTGTATTTTTAATAATTTTATTTATTCATCTTCACTTATATGCCTATAATATTTACTTATATAGTGTGTTATGTATTTAACAAGAAAAATAGACACTTGTTATTAGCCTGTTTTCTGATAATGCAAAAGAACAATTGTTGTTAATTTCTGAACATTGGCTGACAAAAATCTGAGACTCTACATTAGTCAGTTCAATTTCCGTTTATTTTGAAAGTAACATATCTAAGTCAAGAATTTCAGCCACAATCAAATTAATCAATTACTTTATACAAAAAACAAAATGGACCAAATGGAACTTGATAAGCGGACAAATATAAATTGATTCTTTAGGGACAAATTCTTTATATATGGAATAAAGCAAAACTGTTTCATCATCTTCTTCGTCTATATTAAAAACGTATATTTCTTTGTCATTATCAGCATGCGATTACTAAGACGGCGACATGTTAATTTGGTTGTTTCAAATGAACACACCTTCTCAACACACTCTTCTGCATTTACTTCAAAGAAAAAAACTTGAAGCGAACCGAATTCATTATACGGTGATGCGTCTCCATTTATATTTATTGCGTTTATCTGCTTCCGTTGAAATTTGGAAAAACCAAAGTCAGTGTAAAGAAACGAACTTTCTCAATTTCCAAAAATTTTCAACCCTAAATTTCAACAAAGCCAGGTAAAAACAATAAATGAGGTGCCATCAAAATGTGATCCATTCAGTTCGTTCGAAGTTACCTTTCAGGAAACAAGTGCAACAGAAACTGTGTTCTTTTGAAACAAACAAATTATCATGTGGCGACCTTGGGAATCACGTGAAGATGATGTCGAAGAATATTATAGGCATATAAGTGAAGATGAATAAATAAAATTATTAAAAATACAAATGATACAATATTTCCCCGTTATTCGGCTGTTTGAAATTTGTGTTGACATTGTATTTCAAAATTCATTCATCCTTTAACGATCTACCTACTTTCGGAAAGGTCTAAACAGATGTTGCATTTCTCGTTTCAGTTTGAAATTTCTGCAATAGTTTTATTTATGATCCACTACTTGTAAGTGAGGGTCCATTGTGCGGATAATTTGCCTTTATACTTTAGATTTTACAACGTCACGCTAATTCTCAATTTTCTAGCGATGGACTTTACTTTCGCTATACATCCGATCCCTAATGATCTTATAATAGCCTTTTAATAGAGATCTTTTGAAACATGTTTTCCAGCAAATTTTCTAGTTTGTACGATTTTCATTTTTGTTTATTATCAGTAGTTCATTTGATTTAAAAGTCACGTGCGTGATCTTATCCACTTCCCACCCCTTTTATTTCGGAAAATACACCACCAATCAATAATTGCATTTTTTATTGTATAAATTAACCCTAAAATATAACTACAGTAAAATGATATTAAACAAAACGAAATATAAATAAAATAACCTGTACAATTATGCAATTAAAACAATGGCATGTGTTTTTTCCCCCATCACAGCCGTCTCATCTAATATTCTCTATTTTAATTAAATGCATTTATTTTATAGATATTAAGGGTGAATTCTGCCCCTTATTATTAGAAAAACAACAGCGGGGAAAAAATGGATAGAGAACACGCTGCCATTAAATTATCTACAAATATAGTTACCGTTGACTTACCTGTCGATCACTACAAAAAAACTACTGCCAGTAGATAAATTACAACAATACGAAAAACAAAAGACTGTCTCTTGTTTTTCTTTTCTCAACACTAAAGGTGGTTACACACAATTATCACCAGTGAACTATGCCATATTTTCGGTGTAATTTTCGACAATAATTTCGATGCATTTCTGTGCATTTAATTTGTTAAGAAACAGGTAGATTTGACGTCAATATGGCGCGCAAGAAACACTCAACAATACACGCACACATACAAACAAAAATATACACCTCTATTCACATCAAATTCCCGTTTGATTCTGGTGGTATCGCCAGTATCACCGCACTATCCCCCGATTTTGTGAAACAAACATTGATGGCCATTCAAGAATAGAAAGAGACATGAAATCGGTGATGTCGTCATCTAGACAAAGATAGTGATGTTAATGCTGTGAGTTCATTGGCGCACATTTGACAGGTAATATAAATGAAACGAAAGAGATAGATGATTGGTCAAACAGGTATAGAGATATATTTGTTTAGGTACAAAAAGATCGGTTTTTATTTTGTTGAAGAAAGGTTGAAATAATTTTTCCACAATTTTCCTACACTATAATAACACAGGAAATGCATTTTCTTAAGTTAATGTGTTTCAAACTGATTTCTTCTACTTTCAATTTGATAATAGGCCAAATATGAAATGAAAGTAGCGACTTTAGAAGGCAAGGCCGAAATTTTCCGTTAATTTTTAAAATCCTATTTATAAAGTCTTGATTTTTTTTTTGAATCGAAGTGTACTATGCTCATGCTAATTGTAATCAGAAAGAGACAAGAGGATGGGAAATGTGTGTTAATCGGAAAAGGATATCTTTCGTGTGACGTCACAACTAGATTGTTACGTCATGAAATTGCTGATCGATAGTGGGACCAATTTCAGGGTCGACTCGTTTTTAAAAATTTAAAAAGAAAACGAACAAAAGTCTAATTGTTCAAAACGAAAAATAAAGCTAGTTTTTTTTTTGTTGGACATGGAAGATTTATTTTTCAATTTTTAACAAACTAATAGAATTTTACAATACTACAATGTTTTGTTGTTTCCTATTTTTAAAAATGGGGTTGTCCAGGTATACCGGACTTGCAATTATTATGCACCGTTTTTACTATTATTATTATTAATATTATTATTATTATTGTATTGAAGAAACGCACAGATGAGTCATCAAATAGACCGGGTCAGGTGTGTGAAGAATAAACGCACAAGTAGGTATACAAGCAGGTAGGTAAAACAAGAAAAAAACCGGCATATTTCCTACATGATCCCTTCTGATTCGACCGAAATAGTAACAATAACAACAAAAACCAGTTTCCTCGACAATAACACCCAAGTTGTTTGGTTTCTAAACTAATTAAAGATTATAGGGCGAATTTTGGGAATTGCTGGATACTTGTCTAAATTTTTTGGATATCGTCCAGATTACGCAACAATTTTTCATGTTGTTTATTGATCCTGGTCCCGGAAAACAGTAAGCGAATTCTTGGAATTACAGGGATTCGAGGGAAAATGTTCTCTCTCTTGAATATCAAAGTTAAATTGTTGGCGTCGCCGGCGTTGTGTAGATCGTAATAGTCGTCGAGAGCGTCGGCGTCGTAAGCACCCAAACAACAACGCAAAAAAGATTATACTTGATAGTTCCGAGAATTTCGGAGAAAAAGGGGATGAAATCTACGGTTTCTGTATTATTGACAAAATACGAGAACTTTGCAAAATACATTAATAATATTAAACTGGAATTGGACTTTTGTGGTTTTGTTCTCATTCTAAACGATCAATTTAAACTTTTTACTTTATTTGTGAGTAAAAGAGCTTTAATTAAGTGAATAGCTTTAAGAAATTATTTTCCTCTCATGATTAACATTTGATTCCTGCAAACCACGGAGAAATTTTTTTATAATTAATTTAAAGTCGAAGCTACAAACACTTATCATTCACTTTTCACACTAATGAGAACTTGAAGCGTGGATATTAATATTTTTATGGAACATTTTTCTGTCTGGAATTTTGTCTAAGCACATTTCTTCTTAAAGGTGTGACAGGCGGAATAAGGGATTCGAATCAAAAAATTCAGATCAAGATAAATAAATCAATAAAAATCAAAACATAGTTTTATGGTTCAACGACATGTAAACAATGAATGTTTCCTGATTAGCAAAAAGTTTCAACAGATATTTAAATATACGCTGCCACTTTGAATCCAAAGATTATAAAGTCATTAAAAGTTAAATCTATACAGAATTCGATCTGCTATTTTACGTACTTTTGTATAGTGGTCGAAATTACTTGAGAGATTGAAGTCAAAATGACAGAAGACTATGCTTATTTTAAAAATAATCCAAATTAATAAATTTTGAAAAAAGTAAACCTTATCTACTTAATTGAAAATAGTAGGGGAAATACGTACAAAATGACATAGTGTTTTGTATTTGGGTCATTTCTCTTTATTGGTAAATCGCATCACTGTCATATTTTACACCAATCATCTTTGGTTCTTTATCTATGAAATCTAATAAACATTTAAAAGATAAATATAACAAAAACAAAAAATATCTTCGTTTAACCGAGATCATCCAAAATCCGCTCTGTTCATATACTATGGACAAAATGACATACACATTGAAGCTTTAAAATTACTGGCAAAGTTCACAAGTAAAACGTTTAGATCGTTTAGGAACGTCAGCACAAGAAGTATGAGCCCAATGTGAACAATTTAAGCATTGCAACCAGTCATCTCTATGCTTTGATCGGGAAAAAAGATCGTTGCATGCACAGTCTTCTTTATCATCTTGAGAGTTATTAGGAAAATTTTCTTCTTGACTATCGTCTTCAAATAATGTTTTAGTAACGCTTCGTTTCTTCCTCTTTGGAGGAACTTTGGGCTCATTTTTTGATTTAATTGTTTTCATATTTAGACTAGAAATCAAAACTAAAGAGGTTTGTAGAGTCTTTGGCTTACGTTTTCCTTGTGCACTTATAAACTGGGACTGGAGTGTAATTGTATTATATGTAAAAGAGCCATGTCCAGCTATGAAACCTGGACTAGGAGCCGTTTGCTGATAATATTGCGCATTGGAGATATCTTCTAGTGGTATGCTTGTAGTCTCCGGAGGTTCGTACATATAGCATTTAAAAACTTCAGAGCTTTAAATAAACGTAATCTACTTCACTAAACTTTTATGAACAATATGACAAACCTATGTCATTTTGTCCGTTGTTTATATATGTCGTTTTGTCCATATCAGCTTGTAAAGCAACGAAATTCAAAAATAAATGCAAAGAGGATGTTTTTTATGAAAAAAGTTATATTATTGCAACAACAAATTCTTGAGGACTAAAATAAATGCTACACAAATAGATAACATAGCGAAAAACATAACATAATCACAAAAAACTTGTTGCAACGAAAAAAACTTGTAACTTATCAAAAATTTTGGTCGGCTATAACTAAAGGGCGGATATCTGCTCCAAGTTGGAGCAAGGCAAATTCTAGTCTCCTGACAAACTCGTATAGAGCGTATCGGCAAAAGCTGTTGTACTTGTATGTTCTATCTTTTCTTGTGAAACGTTTCTCTATACAAATAAAGTCCAAACTACCCCGCATATAGAGAAGCAGTGGACCAGTTGAACTGCTACCGTGACGTCGCTACGTTACGGCGAAAAAACAGGTGCCTAGTTGTACCGTATTTCTATGAATTTCTGGTCGCTCTTTCTCATTCTTTAAAGGACGACTCGTTACAGGCAAGAAACCGATGTTTTTGCGATAGAATATTTAAAAAAACACTAATTTTTGACAAAAATAAATTTAAAAAAAAAACTTTAAAATTATGAACATATTTTTGTTGATTTGTTCTACGTGTCTTTTGTTATAAATGTATGTAAATACATGCATTAAAATTAAACTACGCCAATGGTGTATTTCGAGCATTGTAATTCTAATCAAATGACCTTCAATCCGCCCTTTAACTATAACACACGAATGAATGAAATGCGCGCCTTCACGTTTTGACAGGTTGGTAAAAGCACTTAGGGGCACGTGATACGATTGTCAGTTGTGGGCTAGAGGCGGTCATATGCAAAATATGGTGCCTATGTCATTTTGTACGTATATGTCATTTTGTACGTATTTCCCCTATTTGTTTTAATAACAGGAAGAAAAGCAATGTTCTTGTTTGTTCAAAAAAGACTCGCGCAAAAAGACTGCATCATTTTAACAAAAAATAAAGAAAACTATACTTATTTGAAAATTTACCATATCCATAAAAATCCTGGAGCTATTCGGCATGGACACTTACACTAACACTAGCAATAGATACACTTACTTATTTAACTAATCTAAAACGGGTGTCATTTGTTCGGTTATTATCAAGAACGTAAATACACGATTAATTCAATCTTCACAGTAATAAAAAAATTTGGAAAAATATAAAAAAATGTATTTTGTAAATGAGAATATGATTATTTAAAAAAAGGACACAAAAAAGGGATTGGGGTAAAGGAGACAATTGGAAACTTCAAAAGGACTTGATTGGTGGATTTATTAAATTACAGGTCCGAGGGAAAATGCAATTGTTGGGTTGCGAATTTTTGTACTTTCAAAAAAACTAAACCTCTTTTACGATCTACGAGGTCTGAAGACCTTACATAGGACCGATCAATTGTTTATCACTGAATTTGAACCTTTTCCACCTTCAATAGGTAAATAACATTTTTCAAATTGAATCAAATCTTCCGTATTTACCAATAGTTCCCAAGAGTTCTAAGGTAATGCCCCAATTGAGCAAATTCATCACACTTAAGAATGTTCTACCATTTTTTTTCTCTTTAATTAATAACAGAGAACTTTTTACAAAATTCTACTCAGGGCGCACTAAAAAGTGCCGCACCTAAAATTATGCCGCTACTGGCTATTGTGACTTTAATCTCGCAAGTCTTTGCGTTAACTATATAAAAAAAGAATATGCTATCAGAATAGTAGGTATATTAAAAAACAAGTGTCAGAAGTCGACAATTATTGCACGAGTCCAATATACGACTTTTGACACGAGTTTTTCATATTATTTTTTCTATTTTTCCTATTTTGTGCCCTTTTTTACAAAAAAATTTGTGAGTTTTGAAATTTAGGGAAATTGGTGGGAGTTGGTGTTACTGATATAACAATTGAACATTCAGCCGAGAAACTTTCCAATTGTTTTATTTTTCACTCTGAGTCAATTTTTTTCTTCGCTATATTGCTTCTTTAACAATGAGTGAAGAATTTTCATGTACTCCACCTGAATTAAGGGAAATTGCTGTAAATACAGGAAGCAATTTACTAACCGATAAATCCAAAGATCAGTACGAAAAATGATTTTTATTTTTATTTTGTTTTTTTTCATTTTTGACAGTTGTCAAAAAGAATGAAAACGTCACTAACATTAAGGAAAAAAAAATTACTACATTTTCCATTTTTATACAGTGTATCGAAATGAACTCATTTCGATACACTAGCAGGTTTAAAAATGCGCTATTATTGACGCAAAATAGAATAGTTATTTATGTATCAAGGGCATAATAACGATGTTTATATTCGAGGGCAACAGTTTACAATTCCGAGGGCCTCCGGCCCGAGGATTTGTAAGTTGCCCGAGATTTATAAACATCAAGTTATGCCAGAGGTTCATACAACGTTTTATTTTTCACTTGAAAATTAATTACAATTAATAATTTTTGACAAAAAATGCGTATTTATAAAAACGAAGTCTACTTTGAATTTGTACGTTATTTTGTATCTAAGACGATGAAGTCATTTATTTTTTTTCCGTGTGTGATGGAAAAAGAAATTCCGAAAACAATATCAGAACGTGCATTAAAAGCTGAGGAGGAGTTACTCCCCAAAAAATCACGATCGCTTTATGAAAGAGAGCTCCAAAAATTTGAAGACTGGAGAAATAAAAATTCTGTGAAAACTGCCAGTGAAACAGTTCTAATGGCATATTTTCATGAATTGGTACGTATTGTTTAATAATTCTACTTTTATGGTCAGTTTCTTGCATGTTTTGAATATTTTATTACGAAGATTATATGTTGATGGTTTTGTGTTTCTTTTATAGTCTGAAGAATTTAGCGGGCGTTATCATAACGCCCGCTTATTATGCCCTAGGACGAAATGACAGTTCTTATATATCGCGTATCCAAGATATAAACAAACAATTATATAGAAGTGGAAAATAAAAAACCTATTTGCGTTTTGTAAATGTAACCAGGGCCAAATCTAGACTTGTGAAGTTCTTCTTTTTTTAGCTAAAAGTGAAAATTTTTAAAAAAATTGATATGATTGAAGGATATTTGATTAAGCGCCCCTTTTTGAACGGAACCTTAAGTTTGAATTTCATTAGTTTTATGGTAACTCTTCCTTGCAATTTACTACAATTAATTTCGACACTGAAAATAGTTCCTATTACGGTTGCCCGAATGCTATAATCAGCTGCATTTAGGGCGGCGAATTCTTAAAGAATTCCTTGTAGTATCCTAGATACGGCTCGCGGGCTGATGTGGTCTTCTTAATGGCTTTTTTATCACAAAATCCAACAATCACTGTTCCAAAAAAAAAAAAATTGCGAGAAATGAATATAATGTTCTTAATTTTTTGGAGTGCTATTTTGTCAGTGAGTTGGAGCGCGAGATGGAGATTAATTATCAAGGAGACTTTCGTAACTGTTTAAGGCTACACCAAATTGTCCACGATCTACTGTTGTTGGGTTGTGCTCCCTTGATTTTATTCATATTGAACCTTAACTTAATTCAATTCATAGTTCTTGATGTTGCACAACTATTTTGAAGCTCATTCCGAGATTTCTAAAATTGTTGTCGAATTTTCCAGTATAATACATAGCGTTATTATCTTCCTTGTATTAGAACTTTACGATTTTTTTTTGAGTTTGCTCCAATAAGTTTTCTACTCTTCATTGTGGCCCATTGCGATTAATAGGTATATTGCTAAGTTTTCTTCCTCTTTACTTGTTGCATGTTTTATTAGAAGCTTTCTAATGACACGTTCGGTATAGTTTCGATGTAACAATTTTGGCCGCAATTTAAAGTTTAACACGTTGACTACCACGGTACTTTTCGGAATTTCGGAGTCAGAAGACAAATTAGTTTAATTAAACGAAAAAAACTGCGAGATAGCTCGTGTCGGCAGTAAACGTGCTAATTTTCTTTTTCGCGGCAACGTTTAGCAATCCTATTGGTTGGAGTTTCAGGTGGACCAAGGCGCTAATTTTTGAACGTGCTTAACATTAATTTAATATTCTCGTCGTTCAGTAGTCCTAAACACTGTAAAGAATCGATTAGCGATTAGAAAAATTAATAAATTCTAAATCTCAAGAAATAACAGCTTTTTAGTTGCAAATTTTTGAATTGAATTGTTCGTCTATAGTAGATAAAATGCGGCGTAGTTCATTTGTACTGTTCCATTTATAGAAATGTCATATATGACATGTTGTACGCTTAACCTAAATTAGTAACGTCCAATTCTAATTTCGTACATATCACAAGAAGCAAAAAATTTAAAGTCGTTTTTTTTCTTCATCAGTACACGTTTTTACAAAATAAACTGAAAAAATTGCTACAAGAACAATCCAGATTTTCTTATATTATAGAAAATGGATTGTTTAGTAGCCTATTACACGGAGACATTTAAAAAGATTGACGGTAATGTTTTTGAGGTATTTTCCAAATTCTATGATAGTGACCTGTTAGTAAAATAAAAAAATTGAATTTTTAATCAAACAACTAATATTAATTGCACTTATAGGAGTCCAATACAAGGTTGGTTGGAGAGTCAATTTAAAAAGATTATCGTTAAAAATAATTCAGTATCAAATTTACATAGACACGAGGGTAATACGTATTATGCGAAAAAAGATCTAGTAAAAAGTTTAGAATTTTACTCGAAAAGCCTATGTTTCGCCATACCATATAGTAAAGAATATGGTTTAGCATTAGCGAACCGTTCGGCTGTATCATTTGAAATGAAAGAATTCCGCAATTGTTTGAAAGATATTGAATTATGCTTCAAAACGAACTATCCAAACGATCTAAAACCGAAAATCTTTATCAGACAATGTGAATGTTATTACGAATTAAACGAGAAAGAATTATTAAAGAAATGTATAAGTGAATTTACCACATTCCTACAGTCTGAAAATATCAACGATAAAGGTGGGAATCCACAACTACATTTTTTTGTTGTTGTCTCACATAATTGTTGTTTTTATAGATAAATTTCTGGCAAAATTGGACCAGATCGAAAAAATGAAAAGTACACGTCAGAAAAATTTCGATTTGTATCCGGAAAATTACGAAATTCCCCAATTTACGGACAATGAAAATAAATCGTTAGCTTATGCTTCTGACAAAATTACAATGAGGTTTTTTTTCTGTTATTTCTAACACAAAATTACATAATTTTTGATTGTTTTTGTGATTTATAGCTATAGTAAATCTCGAGGAAGACACATAATCGCTAATACAAACATAAAACGTGGTGATATTCTATTTATTGAGAAAGCATTTGTTTTTGCACCAGTTTTCAAAGATAATAAAGAATTCTATTCGTTTAAATGCTACAATTGTCTTCGGGATATAATTAGTAGTGTACCATGTAAATTTTGTACAGTATGCATTTATTGTGATGAGAATTGTCGTGATTTATCATGGGATGAGTGCCATAAATGGGAATGTAATGGTATGCAAGCAAATATATGGTACGAATTAGGTATTGCATTTCCAGCATTTAAAGCAATGCTAAAAGGTACAAAATCTGGTTTTGCAAGTTTAGATAGTAATTGTGAAGATGATTTGAAATTATTTGGTGATAAACAAGATAATTATAGATATTTTAATCGATTACTATCGAATATTTACAAAAACAAGAATGTTGCACCGTATATTGTGGTAATTATCTTTTATTATTTTACGGCAATCGTTTGTAAGGATGTTTTCGATTACCACAAAACTATTCTATGCTTATTATTGCTTTAGTAATTGAAAATAACTGCTTTAAAAGCATTGTCCATCGATGACCTCATTAAGTGTCGTATTTTCTCTGCAAGCTTACAAATAAACTAATATAAGCGGGGTGTATAGGTAGAGGCGACTATTGTAAAGAGAACGTATTCTTTTATTCATGTCTTCACACCAATTTATGGGAGAAAATGGGATGACATGTAAAACTAGTTTATTTCAAATATCTTCATAATAATAAGCTTTAATAAGTGTTGCATCCTCAATTATACAGAATGAAGAAAAAAAAGGTTGCTTTAATTTTTCAATTCGCAATTTGAGTGAAAAAATAATGTTTATACTTAAATGCTTAATTTTCGTCAGGCGTCCTACAAAATGACAACTTATGTTATAACCTTATATTTTTCGACGTATTTTTTATATAAACATTGCGTGAATAAGTTACAATCGGAAGACAAATATCATATTCATTAATGATAACGTCTTCTATGAAGAATTGCAAATGTATGATTCAGGTAAGACTGATTTGAGTTTATGTAGCGATTATTTGTTTATACGTTCTTACCTGAATAATACGTTTGTAATTCCTCATAGAAGACGTTTTCATTGATGAATATGATATTTGTTTTCCGATTGTAACATATTCACGCAATATTTATATAAAACATACGTCGAAAAATATAAGGTTATAACATAGGTTGTCACTTTATAGAACGCCTGACAAAAACAGATATTTAAATCAGTCATTTTATAAAAAGATTTTATGCTCTAAAGCATTTAAGTAAATGCCTGAAAATGTCAGGCAAATAGTAAAACATTTCAAAATGTCCATCGTTTTACAGTCTGCCAAGTCGATTAGATAATGACTAGGGAGTTTTCTAAATGACTGATTTGAGAGTGCGCCGCCGACATATATAATACCTTGCAGCTCTGGTCATAATCAATTTGCAAAAAAACTATTCCCATGATGGCCCTTAACGGCCTCTATTATTCAGTTTTTAAAACATTGAAAAATCTTGAGCCGTTTTGTAAATATTTTAAATAAACTATTTTTGCAGGGAAAACTTTAAATTCCAAAACAGGCATAAAAAGAGTTTCTATTTGGCATTGTTTACAGTTATTTGCTATTTTTCTCCACTTTTCCATTTGGCAACGTTTAGTTTCTTTATCTTTCCTTCAACCTCACCTATATACCTTTTTTGGTCTTTCTACTTTTCCTGTAATTTGGTGTGCACTTTTTGTGTCAATTTCATTATATACTCTCTCTAGGTTAATCTTTGGCCCTTTGCCAATCGATCTATTTGGTTCCTGCTTTACTTTAGTTCTTGATTTCCACCTTTCAAGATACTTTAAAAAGGGTGTCCCAGCTAATTGTTCCACCTCAAATATCTCAATCTCTCAAATTTGTTTGTGAATTGAAATGGAAAAGTATCTAAAGAAATTAGACTACAATGTCCATACTTCAATTGACCGACACGTTTTTCTTGCTAGCTACTTTAGAAATGTCAAATAAGGTCTCGAAACTTACTTACTATTAAGAAACCAATTATCTACAATGAATACTGCAAATCAATTTAATATGAAAATAATATTTTTCTTCTAAATACTTTTTATTTGCTGCTGAAAAAAAATTAGAACTTCTCTATGATCAATAACCATTGATGAAAAAAACCGTCGTCAGAATTGTTTACGATGCTTCCAGTACGAATGTCATTGTTACAACTGTTTACAAGATTTTATTTAAAAACAATTACAAGGCCAACAGTGATTATAAAATGGCACATGCAACTAAACAATTGTAGATATTCCATCGGTTGTAAATAACATAAAAATAATTATTCTTACTAGAGATAGAATTTCAAAAGTTGTTTTCTCTATTGTACTGTTTATAAATACTATTGGCCTTGCAATTGTTTTTAAATAAAATCTTGTAAACAACATTCGCATTGCAAGTATCCTAAACAATTCTGACGTACGCTTTTTTCATCAATCAATAGGTTATTGAACCCCAAGAAGTTTTAATTTTCGTTTGAGTAGCAAATGAGAAATTTTTAAAAGAAAAATATTCTTTTTATTCATTGTAGGTTTTCTAATATTGAGTAATTTTCGAGACCTTATATGACGTTTTGTCATTTCCAAAATAGCTAAAATGAAAATCTTGCCTGTCAAACCAGATACTTGAGGTGCAACACTTAGCTGGGACATCCTGTTTATTCTTATGTTTAATCTACTCGATGTGAGCTTATAGCCAAGTGCATGTCTTAATGTCTACATGTCTTCTTCTTAATCTAAGAAGCTAACAACTTTTCTTAAGAAATATATGAAAACTATAGTTTTATGATTTTCTTTTCAATAGATGGCAGCAATCGTGGTATCTTATCTACAAAAGTATACAGAATTTTTTAAATGGTTTTTAAAACAACCAAATTGTCCAAAACAAGATATAAATAATTTAATAAAATATATTGGTGGCCTTATAACAAAACATATTGCTCAGTTAGCATGCAATTCTAGTACTATTGAACATTGGACATCATCATCAACAGATTTATTATTTCCTGATGTTTTAATAACAATAGCATGTGGTATTTTCCCATCTGTTAGTATCATGAATCATTCATGCCGACCTAATGTAACGAATTAGTAAGTTATAATAATAATTATTAATTAATACTCACAACGAATTGATTTAATATAAAAAAAAAACAATTACAGTTTTATCTGTGATACAATAGTTGTTAAAGCGTTAGAAGATATACCTCAAAATGAAGAGATCTTCAATTGTTATGGTATCGATTATAGAGGTATGATAAGGGATCAACGTCAATATGCTTGTAGGAAATTATATCATTTCGAATGTAAATGTGTAATTTGTTCAGATCCAGCTAATGAATTAGTAAATTAAATTAAATTAATTTTTTTCAATCGAAATGAAAACGTATTATTGTCAATTTTAGGATATGTTGGATAGTTATTTGTGTCCAAAATGTAAAGGATTAGTTCCGGAAATTAATAACAGTGTTTTGAGTGTTTGTATTAATTGTGGTGAGAAGTATCATTTAAAACCGTTCCGTAAAATCAACAATGAAGCACAAAAGTATTTAGAAGGTAAAACTATTTATTTTCTTTTTATTGTAATAATAATAATTATTTATATTATAGATGATTCATCTAATCAATTAGAATTATTGGTAAAGAGTTTGAAGATACGAGAAAAAATCCTCTATAAACATCACAAAGATTTCGAGGAAGTGTATTATCGCCTTTATAGCTACTATGTAGAGCACGGTAAGTTTTCATTTATATTTTATACAGTTGTAAACGAAACTTTCGGACCGGCTCGAGCTTTCCTGACGCTCCAGGCAAACTTGTTTTCGGCGCCCCTTTCCCGAAATTAATAATGATTGAGCGCATTACTTTTATATATTTCGTAACCGAATTCTTGGATATCTTCGTGAATTAATGAATTTTCAAAAAGTAGGCTTTAACAAAATTTTATGTGATTGAAAATCAATCCAAAATAATCGCGATAATTTTTTGTCGAATTTTAGAAAGCCGTAATAAAAAAAAACGTCTGGTGACGCATTGAAGGGTGTCATAAAAATTTTTGCATTAAAACAATTCAAAGCAATTTAAAAAATCGACCTTTTCGTGTAGGGCGCCGTTAAAAAAAAAGAAACAGACTCACGATTTGGTTCCAGATAATTGCCGTTCAGCATGCGATGCCTGTTTTTAGAATAAAGGCAATAGCGCTTACACTAACACTAGCATTATACACAATTAGTTATTAATTAACAAAAAAAATCACAATTTTTCGAAATAACATTAACACAACAAAGACTAAAACAAAACTGAACCAAATTGAACAAATCTAAAAGTGTTAAATAAATGTCCTTTGTTCAATTCTTATCAAGAATTTACATTATTCTAATCTTTGCAATAGCAAAAACGCTGGAAAATAATTAAAAGGTCTTTTATAAATATAAATACGGTTACCCAATTAAAGGGCACAATATAAATAAAGCAACTAGGGGTAATGAACCAGTTTGAAACTTAAAAAAAATCCAAGAGTAGATTTGGAAAATTGTAGGTCCAAGGCAAAATTCAGTTGTAGGATTGCTAATTTCTGTACCTTTAGAATTAAGATCATTGTTCTTACATTTTGACTGAGAGAATTTTCCAAAAAC
The DNA here is from genome assembly GCA_021725515.1 of Epicauta chinensis. NCBI lineage: Eukaryota > Metazoa > Arthropoda > Insecta > Coleoptera > Meloidae > Epicauta > Epicauta chinensis. The sequence continues at coordinate 80,260 of JAEDXX010000079.1, read as the reverse complement.
GGAACCTCTTCTCTACAGTGACTTAGAATTAATCGATTGTTCATCCTTGAATCTGAAACTTTTCCACCTTCAATCAGTAAATAACTCCTCTAAAAACGACATTTTCCAAAATGAATCGAATCTTTCATATTTAGCATCAGTTCTAAAGAGTTATAAGAGACCGTACACCTATCCCATATTTATTAGGGTTTGTTTAAAATTATGTGGTCTCGGGCCAGCCCTGGTCTTTACTTGATTTCGTTTTGGTCGAATTCTTCTACTTTTCATTATACTGCGACATTATAAACATCAGTGTTTGACTACTGTCTTTCCCTCATGCTTTCACGTTGTTGGAAAACAATTATTTTAACAGAAAAAGCAGTATTTTTTCAAAATAAATAAGTCATGGTGCCTATCATTTTTTCAAAAATAATGTGCAGATCAGGGCCGGCGTGACCTTTTGCGGGGACCGGGTTCAAATGTTTTGCGGGGCCTAAATACATATTCAAATCTTACTCTTAAATTTTTCAACGAGCAACTATTTTTGTGTAATTTTCGCAGAGCGCGGGACCGGGTTCCGGCGAATCCGCTGAACCTGCCTTGCGCCGGCCCTGGTGCAGATAGGATAACTATTGTTGTGTTTCCTGTTTCGCCTCATATTATTCTGTTGAAAATCTAGGTGATGCTGAGAATATGTTCAAATACTTCCATCTGTGGTTGGAGAACGAGAAGGCCCGTCGTGGCAACAATTCAAGAGGTATCGGAACGAAATTGTACGAAGCAGCATTAGCGATTTTGCATTGCTTGCAGAATGGACAGCCGAAAAATTGTACCAATTTAAAGTATGATTTATTTGAATTTTAACGAATCACGAATTAAAAAAAATATTTTTTCAGAGATTTTCTACAAAATGTTGAATGTATGATTAGAGAAGCTAAAATAATATTGAATCTATATTATCCATCATACATAACGAATAGACTGAATCGTAAAATACAATTTATATCGACCAAATAATTTCTATTAAACAAAAGAAATTGCGGAGAGACATGTTTCGAGTGAAATTAATAAAAAAAAGAGAATCAATCTTGTTTTATTTTATTACTTACACATAGTTTGTAAATTAATTTGAATATAATTTTTAATAATTTAATGAATAAATACAATATTAATAGAAAAAATCCTATTATGTCTAAACAATAATACTGATATAATGGTAAATCAACAACGGGACAACGTAAATGTTGCGTACCATTATGTCGGATTACATATTCCGTCCACCAAATTGCCTTTTCTAAACCGGACATTTGGAAATCCTGCAATAATTCGACCGTTTTTACGATTTGTTGTTTATATTTTTGATCTGTTATCACTTGAATTATTGCATTTTTAAACTCATCGACTGTTAATTGACTGTAAGCCAATTTAATGCCCAGTCCGCGTCTAGCGACAATTTCGGCATTTTTAAATTGATCAGCATAGAATGGTAACGCAACCATCGGCACCTGATTATACAATGCTTCCTCGATTGATTGTAAACCGGCTTGTGTTATAAATGCTCGAATATTGCGATGTGATAGAACCGCCAATTGTGGTGTCCATTTCAAGATTTTCACATTTTTCGGTTGATTTTCCAAATGTTCATCTTCAAATTTCCATAATATTTTATAAGGTAATTCAGAGAACGTTTGTAGTATTGTTTGTTTTAATTCTTTAGTTATACTAGCACTCTTCACATTGGTACCTAGACTAAAATAGATGAAACCTTCTTTAGCACCATCTAAATACTGTTGAATATCTTTGGGTAGCGGCTGGATGGGTTGATTTAAATGTAAAGCACCACCAATTTCGATTGTGGTGGGTGTTAGTGGTCGTACGGCATGAAACAATGGGTTCGTATTGATAAACAACATACTCATATTTCTTTGAATATCAACCAAAGTTGGCATATTTTCGCCGAAATGTTTCCGTATTGTTAGATCTTCTCTCGGATACAAACGATAGTTACTGTACCAACTCATTATCCATGAAAATATGACACTAATTAAACGTTGTTTAAATGATAGATTTTCAAAGAATGGTAGATTTAGGTCTGGATATAGAACAGCACTTGTGGGATTACCGATAGCTTCGTGTATACGCGACGGGGCATCTAACGACATTAAACCAATAAAAGGTACATTAAATCGTGCAGCAAATGCCATTTGTGTTGGATAAGTCACTTCGACCATTAACAAATCAAAAGTTTCACTACGATTTTCTATTAAATTATTAACTTCAGGATGTGATAATTGTGCATCGGCTATCACATGCAACGTGTCCATATACATGCCAATTCGTTCGGTTGCTGATAATTTATTTGACGATAAAATCTCATCACTATTACGTGATTTTAATATATCGTAAGAGAAACTTAAATCGATCTCTTTTAAATTTGTTAACGTATTATTTTTAATAGGATCTGTGGTTAGCACTGTTAATTTGTGTCCCCGACGTGTCAGTTCCTTCCAGATTGGTTGGAATACAATTTGATGACTGTACGAGGGTGTGAAGATGGCACCAAGAATTCTTGCATTATCACCAGGTGGTACTAATAGATTTAACACAATGAAAACGATGATTTGTAACATTTTCACGATTTGCTTCAATACTCTTAATAGACTGACATAATCGTCCAAATTCGTTAATCTTAATTGATAAATCTTATCAATCTTTTACGAATTATCATTTATTTCGTGCAATTTAAAGTATCCATTGTTTGTTATCATTTGAAAAAATAATATTTAGTAACACGTGGGTACTCTAACGGAGTATTTAGATTATAGAAAATTGTTTTATATTAGTTATTGATTAGCACTCCAAAAATTGATGATACTGATGACGTATTTTCGTGAGAACTTTCTTATCGACATTATTTATAAATTTTGAATTGTATTAAAATTATTACATAAGTAATTATTGCATTAAAGACCTGAAATAATTTAAAATTAGCCATTCTCCATACAAATTAATACTATTGCAGAGTATATGTGAACGAATTTCCTCGAGAAATTCGTAGAAAATAAACTGTGATTTTTGTCTAACTCACGAGAGGTTTTTGGACAAATGGCTTCTATTTGGCCACTTGAATTAGGAAAGGAGAAGTATTCGCATTTCCAACATGAATACTCATAAGAGACTGAAGAAATTGTCAGTGATACTCCTAACAATTGCATCTGGTTGCTGCAATATTGTTATACCCTTTTTCTTTGATTATAGCAATGTTGCTGCAAGTTTAGAGCGCTCGCCATTGATTGTATGCAACTTTGCAGCTACATCGCCTTAATCAATACTATATTGCAAACAAAAACATTACAATTATAGTTTTTTTTTGGCTTTTATGACATAACAACATTGCAGTAACTTGCAATAATATTTCAGCAATATTGCTGCAATGTTTTGTGTTATTAAGGAAAATTCTTGAGTCGCATTCAACCCATCAACAATACAAATAAAAATATACTTTACCATTAGTTTTAAATTTTCGTCCAAAACAAACAACCCAGCTACTGTAAATTCCGGTCGATTGTTGAATAACTGGATTGATATAAATGTTAATTCACGTGTTTTAGAATCAATACGATCTTCTAAAGCGTATTTATTCCATATATCATGTATATGCGTTGATGTTAGTTTAATCTAGAATCAATTAATTATTGAAATATATAAAAATTATGTTCGATGATTCAGTTTACTTCTTGTTGTATTTTATGCCACGTTGGCAGATAGATAAAAAGCCAAAATATCACCCATAACACGACAAATACAGCACCAATAGATTGATAATTAGGCATAATAATTTCATTAACTGACGTATATATTGCACTATAGCAGACATCAACTATTATAAGAAACATTGCAATGAACACAAGTATCATCATTGGATTCATTTTCCTATTCAATTTCTTTAATATTTCTATTAATCGACAGTGATTATTGATCAGATGTTTGATGTAAATTACATTGTTGTGTGTTTTGTTTCGCTTAAAAAGTTCCATTGGGCCTTTGCGTTTTAATAAAATCGAAATTGTAAAATTATCTTCTAAATTATTATACAATAAATGATTAATATATTTGAATCGATCTAAGAATAGGTTTAATACATCCGATAAGAAAAATGTGTTGAACATAATAACAGCGTTTGGAATCCAAAATGGTATCAAGAAAGAAATTGATACAACGTTACTAATAAAAAATGAAATGAATATTGCAGCGCTACACAAAAGATAAAAATATTTAAGAAACATTTTTGGTTTAAATACACTAAATGGACAACCAAGTGAATTATTGATATCTTTCAATTCCTTCCATGTATTGCTTATAAGTTGGCTTCTTCTGTAATATATTAAAAAATTTAAGATCATGTACGTAACAAGTATTGTAATCACTGTTATATCCACATAGTATAAAATAATTTCGCCTTGTCGTGAATTGTCGACATTTGTTGCACGGAAACTTAATATTGCATAACAAATATGTACAGGTAATGGCCATAGAAGTCGATAAAAATTGTGTTTATTCTTACTTGAAATCTTTACATTTCCAACAAGTTGGTAGATAATTTTTAACCAAATTGGAATTTTAATTGGTGACATTATTTATCGTTCTTTAGAATCGACTAACAAACACAATACTGCAGGGAAATCGAAATGTTTAATATTGATTTCTTTCAGTAATTACGATAAGAGCAGTAATACATAAAAGGAGCAAAAAAATTAAATAAACTTAATGCTTTTAAATTATCTGTTTTGAATTCGTTTGTGTAAGTAATTAATTTATTGGTCGCTTATTATAAATTGTCCACATACTTTGTCGACATCTATACAATAAGATTAACATATATTTTTTATAAAGTTTGATAATTGCCCAAAACATAACTGAAAGTTGTTTATGAAAGGAATTTTTTTTTGTGCTTAGGAATTAGTTCAATTCTGTTGAAACTTTGAAAGTTATTTTGGAGAAACAGCTACTAGCCGTTTATACAGAGAAATTTAAAAGGAATAATGGAAATGCTTTTGAAATTTTTTGCAAACTCAACGGTAGCGACCTGTTAGTAGATTCTAGATTAAATTTTTAATCAAAAATTAATATTAATTATCCTTATAAGAGGTCAATACATACTTGATTGGACAGTCAATTCAATATCAAATTTACGCAGACATGAAAGTTACGTGAAAAAGAAATTTAGTAAAAAGTTCGAATTTCAGATAAAAATATGATTAAAATGTATCCATGGTATATGTAATAATTACAATATTTACGAAAATGTTCTTTTTCAAGGCTCTTTATTAATTTAATAATATTGAGCTGATGATGTTACGGTAGCATCGGAACTGGTCTGTAATCCATGATAATTGTAGCTACTGTTTCATTTTTTCTCAAAGATAATATTCTGGAAACAAAATGTTGACTTGACTCTTAAAAACTGTTGCCGTGATTCCTTATGTTATTATGTTATTTTGATGAAAATCTAAGTGATGCTTTATTTCTGTCGTGACATCCCTATTTTTTGCAACTCTAGTTCAGAGTTAAATTTTTTTTTAATTATTGTAGTCAATATTATTAGTAGGTATTACTCATTTTTACAAAATCTTAAATAAACTCGATTTGCCTCAAATTAGGCATTATATAAAATGTCTAAATTTCATATATTGCCTGCAACATATAGGTATACAGCGTGTCCCTGTTAACAGTTTTATCTTAAATATCTCGCTTGTTTATGAATTGAAGTGGAAAAGTATCTGAGGAAATTCCACTACAACATCCATACTTTAATTGATCGGCACGATTTTTTTTCTAGCTATTTTCGAAATACCAAAAAGGTCAAATCAGAACTCGGAAATTACTCAACATTTTTCGAGTGAAATTAATAAAAAAGAAGAGAGTCAATCTTGTTTGATTTTATTAGGTACTTACACATGATTTGTAAATTGAATATAATTTTTAATAATTTAATAAATAAATACAATATTAATAAAAAAAATCCAGATATAACGGCAAATCAGCAACACGACAACGTAAATAGTGTGTACCATTATGTCGGATTACTGTTTGTTTATATTTTTTATCTGTTATCACTTGAATTATTAAGCCAATTTAAATTGATCAATTATACAATGCTTATCCAATTGATTTCAAACTGGCTTGTGTTATAAATACTCTAATATTATTACGCTAATTATCATGTCCATTTCAAGATTTTTTGCTTTATTTTTTAAATGTTTAACTTCAAATTTCCATAGGATTTTATAAACATTATTTTTAGATTTTAAATTGTATTAAAATTATTACGTAAGTAATTACTGCATTTAATATCTGAAATAATTTAAAATTAGTTACAATCAATACAAATTAAGAATATTACGAATACACAGTGGAGAAATTTCCTCAAGAGATTGACTGATTAAAAATAAGATCACAAAAAAGTCATAGAAAATAATCTGTAATTCTTGGATGCCTCAGTCGTCCAACTTCTGTGAAATTTTAGGACAAATGACTTTAATTTAGCCATTTTAATTAGGAAAGGTAAAGTAACTCCATTTCCAGAAAGAATACTCATAGGGAATTGGAGAAATTGTCAGTGATACCCCTAACAACATAAAACATTGTAGCTGGTTGCTGCAATATCGTTATGGTTTTTTATTGGGTTTTAGCAATAACATTACAATATAGCAGAAATTTGCAATATTATTTCAGCAATGTTGTTGCAATGTTTTGTGTTGATAGGGACAATTTTTGAGTCGTACTCAAGCCATCAAGGGATATTCTGCAGATCTCAGGCTGCACTTCAAAAGAATTAGAATGACTGATGTGAGCGTCTGTAAGAAAGTTTCAACTCTAGTCCAGCAGAATTTTGAACGGAGGCAAACTGTTTTTTTTTCTAGTAAGAAAATATATCACATTTATCTAATATTTATAGATTTAGTTGGTTTACAATACAAACATAATTATACTTTATTTACCATGAGTATTGAAGATTCATCCAAAGGAACCATCCCAGCAGCCGTAAATTCTGGTCGATTGTTGAATAACTGGATTGATATTAATGTTAATTCATGTGTGCTAGAATCAATACGATCTTCTAAAGCGTATTTATTCCATATTTCATGTATATGCGTTGATGTTTGTTTAATCTAGAATCAATTAATTATTAAAATGTATAATAATTATGTTCGATGATTTAGTTTACTTCTTGTTTTATTTTATACCACGTTGGCAGATAGATGAAAAGCCAAAATATCATCCATAACACGACAAATACAGCACCCATAAATTGATAAGCAGGTGTGATTTCATTAATTAACGTATATATTGTAGAATAGCAGACATCAATTATTAAAAGAAACATTGCAATTAACACGAGTATCATCACTGGATTTATATTTTTATTTATTACATTTAACATCTTTACTAGTCGACAGTGATTATTGATCAGATGTTTGATGTAAATTATATTGTTGTGTGTTTTGTTTCGCTTAAAAAGTTCCATAGGGCCTTTGTGTTTTAATAAAATCGATATTGTTAAATTATCTTCCAAATTATTATACAATAAATGATTAATATATTTAAATCGATCCAAGAAGAGGTTTAACGCATCCGATAAGAAAAATGTGTTGAACATAATAACGGCGTTTGGAATCCAAAATTGCAACTGGTAAGAAACTGGTACAACCTTATTAATAAAAACTGTAATTAGTAGTGGAGCGTTGCACAAAAGATAAAAATATTTAAGAAACATTTTTGGTTTAAATACACTAAATGGACAACCAAGTGAATTATTGATATCTTTCAATTCCTTCCATGTATTGCTTATATGTTGGCTTCTTCTGTAATATATTAAAAAATTTAAGATCATGTACGTAACAAGTATTGTAATCACTGTTCTATCCACATAGTATAAAATAATTTCGTCGTCTCGTAAAGAATGGATATTGGTTGCATGTAAAATTATTATTGCATAACAAATATGTACAGGTAATGGCCATAGAAGTCGATAAAAATTGTGTTTATTCTTACTTGAAATCTTTATATTTCCAACAAATTGGTAGATAATTTTTAACCAAATTGGTATTTGAATTGGTGACATTATTTATCGTTCTTTCGAATCCACTAACAAACACATACTGTAGGGATATTGAAATGTTTAATATTGATTTATTTCGGTAATTACGATAAGAGCTGTAATACATAAAAGAAGCCAAATAATTAAATGAATTCGATGTTTTTTACTTCTATTGTTTGAATTAGTTTGTGTAAGCAATTAACTTATTGGTCGCTTATGTAAATTGTCCACATATTTTATCGACATTTTTACAGTAAGGTTAGTAAATATTTTTTATAAAGTTTGATAATTGCCCAAAAAATAATTGAAAGTTGTTTATGAAAGGAAACTTTTTTATGTTTAGGAATTAGTCCAATGCTGTTCAAGCTTTGAAAGTTGTTTCGGAGAAACAGCTACTAGTCGTAAATTTGTCCTGAGCGTGTCAAAAATTCTCGACCTCGTGAGGGGAGACCCTTCCCCATTAACAGACAGCTCAGATGGAAGAGTGGAAGCGTTGCCATAGCGTCGCTTCTACTCTCACTGTCAATTCTGCCATCTGTGCAAAATAAACACTAGGGTCTATAGTTGGTATCATTGATCGATGTACAGCATCCACAAAAAGAAAATAGAAACGTGCGATTCGCCCAGCACCTCCACCATTTTACTTAGTGGATATAATAAGATAAATTGTACAGTATTTAGGGTAATAAAAAATATTTATACAGTCGAACCTGGATAAGCGAGAGTTCAAGGGACCGCGATAGATTTTTCGCTTATAGAGGTTTCTCACTAACCCGAGTTTCTAGCTTACAGAGGTTAAGGAGAGGTTTATCTCTTTTAAAGAAGTCTAGAAAAATACAGCCAATAAATATCGATAAACATGCATGTATTGTATGGGTATTATTTATTAGAATAATACATGTTTATTTTCAATAATACATGTTTATTCTATTAGAATAATACATGTTTGCCTATAAATGCCTACAAAAAAATGCTATAGATCTAACATTAAATTTACTTAAAAAAATCCATTAATTTTTTCTGCGTTTCAGTGTTTACATTTTGTGTGTATTTTTCTGTTTCATATATGTAAATTCAGGCATTCCAATAAACTAACAGATCTTTGAAATTTAAGAATGAGTTATAAAAACGTTTAACTCTCGCTTATAGGTACAGGCAATTAACAATCTCATTTACAGAGGTCCATGAGCTAAAAACGAATCTCACTTATACAGGTTTTTGTCCCTCACTCATAGAGGTTTTAGAGGGGTAAAATTACGGGACCTGACCATTACTCTTACTTATAGAGTTTTCTCGCTTATCCTGTTCTCCCTTACACAGGTTTGACTGTATATTATACATAACATTCATTCCGAATCGTAAAATACAATTTACATCGGCTAAATAATTTCTAGTGAAAAAAAATGGGGAAAGACATTTTTCAAGGGAAATTAATAAAAAAGAAGAAAATCAATCTTGTTTTATTTTATTATTATTTACACACGGTTTGTAAATTAATTTGAATATGATTTTTAATATTTTAATGAATAAATACAATATTAATAGAAAAAATCCTATTATGTCTAAACAATAATACAGATATAATGGTAAGTCAGCAACACGACAACGTAGATGTTGTGTACCATTATGTCGGATTACTGTTTCTTGTTTATATTTTTGATCTATTATCACTTGAATTATTGCATTTTTAAATTAATCTAACTGTTAATTTAGTGTAAGCCTATTTTAAGCCTAAACCGCGACTAGCGACAATCTCAGCGTTTCAGCGATTTATTGCTTATCAAGAACAGTTAATGAATTTGCCCTAATGTTTGACATTTTTGTGAAATCATGAAGTGTGCAAGACGAGCAATATTAGAGTGATCTTTTTTGATCAGGCTCACTGTATTTAGTGTTTCAAATTATCTTATCGTACAATTACACTATCGTCAGATTTTTTGGTATACAGGTGCAATATTTATTTGTTCACATTCTATCACACACAAACCTATGTATATTACTATGTACAGGATGGCTACTTTTCGATGGTTTTACAGGGTGTCTCCTATAAGGAGAGTCCGTACAAAATAAATGATAAGACATTCCTTGACTACTTTTTTGAGAGTAATCAGATGGTGTTTTTTAATTTTTTCGCTATTTTGAAAGTGCTCAATGTCTCTTATACTATTGAAAATTTTGATAATATTATCATTGTTTTTAGTGCAGTTTCTCATGCTGATTTTATTTATTGAATAGAATTTTGTGAACCTTTTTCAAGATATAATACAAACTTATATTTTTTTAAATGGAACCTATATTTAATTTATTGCTTATTGAATTTTGCTTAATTTTTTCTGATTCCTAGTATATATGGTTTGCTATAGTTATTTTAAAAAATGTGAGAGTTATTTGAAAAATTTCGATTTCGAAGGGAAAAATTACGCAAATTGTATTCGAAAGGACTTTAGAGTGCTATGAAACAATTGTTTTTTAGATTGTCAGCGAACTATAATTTTGGTTGTTATTTATTTATTCTTTTGTTTTCTCATTTTTGACTAGGTAATATTTCTGTCATGGCACTCTATCTTCAAATATAATTTTTATAATCACTACTTGCGAAATCAAAATTGCACCATCTGACTAGTCAGGAAAAAGTAGGACAGGAATGTGCTATCCGTTAGTTTGTACGAGCTTTCGTTATAGGAGATACCCTGCAAAATCATCGAAAATGGTCCACTCTGTACAATTGCCGAGTGGCGTAATTAAAATTAAAATTAAATTAAATTGCTCAATTATACAATGCTTTTTCAAATGATTCCAAACCAACTTGTGTTATAAATGCTCTAATATTATTACGCTAATTATGGTGTCCATTTCAAGATTTCAACATTTCTAGCCTTATTTTCTAAATGTTTATCTTCAGATTCTTATAAACATTATTTATAAATTTTAAGTTGTATTAAAATTATTACGTAAGTAATTACTGCATTTAATATCTGAAATAATTTAAAATTAGTTACAATTGATACAAATTACGAATATTGCAGAGTATAAAGTGGAGGAGTTTCCTCGGGAGATTGACTGATTCGCAATAAGGTCACAAGAAAATGTCGTCGAGAATAAACTGCAATTCTCGGAGGCTTCAGTCGTTCAACTTATAAGAGGTTTTAGGACAGATGGATTTGATTAAGTCACTTTCATCAGGAAAGGAAAAGTACCTCCACTTTCAGCAAGAATACTCAAAGGGGACTAAAGAAATTTACAGTGGTACCCCTAACAACACAAAACGTTGTGGCTGTTTGCTGCATTACAGTTATATTTCTTTTTTGGTTATATGCAGCAATGTTTTGTGATATTTGGGGCAATCTTTGGATCGTACTCAAATCATCAAAGGGCCCCACACCTGTTCTAAACCATCAAGCCCACGCATCAAATATTTTAATAGTCTAGAACGTTAGCCAGGAGTTCAAAACAATTATAATGATCGATGTGAGCATCTGTAAATAAGTTCCAACTCTAGTCCAGGAGAATTTTAAACCGAGGCAAAATACTTTTTCTGACAAGAAAATATTTTACTCATTAAGCTGAGAATTTGGAATTTGTCTCTAGCCCCAAATATTTCACAACTAGATTCAGTCCAAGTCCTCAAAACTGGGCCAAATATCATATTTATCTTATATTTATAGATTTAATTCGCTTACAGTACAAATATAAATATACTTTACCATGAGTACTGAAGATTCGTCCAATGGAAACATCCCAGCTGCCGTAAATTCTGGTCGATTGTTGAATAACTGGATTGATATTAATGTTAATTCACGTGTTTTAGAATCAATACGATCTTCTAAAGCGTATTTATTCCATATTTCATGTATATGCGTTGATGTTAGTTTAATCTAGAATCAATTAATTATTAAAATGTATAACAATTAGGTTCGATGATTCAGTTTACTTCTTGTTTTATTTTATACCACGTTGGCAGATAGATGAAAAACCAAAATATCATCCATAATACGATAAATACAGCACCCATAAATACATAAGCAGGTAAAGTGGTTTCATTAATTGACCTATATATTGTACTATAGGAGGAATCAATTATTAAAAGAAACATTGCGATTAACACGAGTACCATTGTTGGATTTATTCTTTTATTCATTTCTTTTACTATCTTTATTAACCGACAGTGGTTTTCGATCAGATGTTTAATGTAAATTATATTGTTGTGTGTTTTGTTTCGCTTGAAAAGTTCCATAGGGCCTTTGCGTTTTAATAAAATCGATATTGTAAAATTATCTTCCAAATTATTATACAATAAATGATTAATATATTTAAATCGATCTAAGAAGAGATTTAATGCATCCGATAAGAAAAATGTGTTGAACATAATTACAGCGTTTGGAATCCAAAATTGTAGCGAGTAAGAAACTGGTATATCCTTATTAATAAAAACTGTAATTAGTACTGGAGCGTTGCACAAAAGAAAAAAATATTTAAGAAACATTTTTGGTTTAAATACACTAAATGGACAACCAAGTGAATTATTGATATCTTTCAATTCCTTCCATGTATTGCTTATAAGTTGGCTTCTTCTGTAATATATTAAAAAATTTAAGATCATGTACGTAACAAGTATTGTAATCACTGTTATATCCACATAGTAAAATATAATTTCGTCAACTCGTTCAGAATAGATATTTGGTGCTTGGAAAATTATTATTGCATAACAAAAATGCACAGGTAATGACCATAGAAGTCGATAAAAATTGTATTTATTCTTACTTGAAATCTTTACATTTCCAACAAGTTGGTAGATAATTTTTAACCAAATTGGAAACTTAATTGGTAACATTATTTATCGTTCTTTAGAATCGACTGACAAACACAATACTGTAGGAAAAATTGAAATGTTTATTATTGATTTCTTTCAGTAATTACGATAAGAGCTGTAATACATAAAAGGAGCAAATAAATTAAATAAACTTAATGCTTTTAAATTATCTGTTTTGAATTAGTTTGTGTAAGTAATTAATTTATTGGTCGCCTCTTATAAATTGTCCGCATACTTTGTCGATATCTATCCAATAAGATTAACAAATATTTTTTATAAAGTTTGATAATTGCCCCAAAAATAACTGAAAGTTGATTAACACACATGTCTTGGACTTTCACTGTCTTTATTTTAATAATTCGTATAACGTTTCGGACCCGTAAAATTTTACACGTAAAGATTTTACACGTCCGAAACGTTATACGAATTATTAAAATTAAGACAGTGAAAGCCTAAAACATGTGTGTTAATCAAGGTACTACATTGTCTAAAAACTATAAACTAACTGAAAGTTGTTGATGAATGGAAACTTTTTAATGTTTAGGAATTAGTCCAATTTTGTGGAAGCTTTGGAAGTTATTTTGGAGAAACATCTACTAGTCGTAAATTTGTTCGGAGCCTGACAAAAATGCTCGACCTCGTGAGGGGAACCCTTCCCCATTAACAGACAGCTCAGACGGAAGAGTGGGAGCGTTGCCATAGCATCGCTTCTACTCTCACTGTCAATTCTGTCAACTGTGTGAAATAAACACTAGGGTCTAAAGTTGGTATTATTGATCGATGTACAGCGCCCACTGGAACGAAACTATAATTTCCTGGCCTACCGCAATTTATGATTTTTGTATTTATAAATTAATTAATGGCGTTAAATTGTATATGAATATTGTTTTGAAATAAGTGAAATGCAGAAAAAAACAACTGCAGAAAAAATCGATTCTTCTGGCAATGACAGATAGTAAAAAAAAACAATAAAAAATGAACTTCATCTATAAACTAAGAAGTTTCACTTCTAGCGCGTGGCGTTCCACGCACTTTCATTTTTTTTGTTTTAAAAATGTTTTATTTATTACACAAAAGGAAAATAGCGACGTGCGATTCGCCCGGCACCTCCACCATTTTGATTAGTGGACACAATAGGATTGATTGTACAGTATTTAGGGTAATAAAAAATATTTAAAAGATTATGGAAGCTAAAATAATATTGAATCTGTATTATTTATCATACATAACAAACAGACTGAATCGTAAAATACCTACAACTTATATCGACTAAATAATTTCTAGTGAAAAAAAGGAATTGAGAAAAGACATTTTTCAAGGGAAATTAATGGAAAAGAAGAGAATCAATCTCGTTTTATTTTATTATTTACACACAGTTTGTAAATTATTTTAGTATAATTTTTAATAATTTAATGAATAAATACAATATCAATAGAATAAAACCTGTTATATCTAAACAATAATGCAGATATAATGGTAAATCAGCAACACGACAACGTACATGGTGTGTTTCATTATGTCTAACTGTTAATTTACTGTAAGCCAATTTAACGCCTAACCCGCGACTACCGACAATTTCAGCATTTCAGCGACTTATCGCTTATCAAGAACAGTTGAAAAATTTCCACCAATAGTTGATATTATTGTGACATCATGAAGTGTGCAAGAAGAGCAATATTAGCGTGATCTTTTTTAATCAGATTCACTGTATTTAGTGTTTCAGATTGTCGTATCCTACAATTACACTGTCGTCCGATTTTGTAGTATACAGGTGCAATATTTATTTGTTCATATTCTATCACACACAAACCTATGTATATTACTAGATATGTACAATTGCCGAGTGGCGTAATTAAAATGAAAATTAAATTAAATTGATCAATTATACAATGCTTTTTCACATGATTTTAAACCAACTTGTGTTATAAATGCTCAAATATTACTATGCTAATTATGGTGTCCATTTCAAGATTTTCATACTTTTTGCTTTATTTTCTAAATGTTTATCTTCAATTTCTATAGGATTTTATAAATATTATTTATAAATTTTAAATTGTATTAAAATTATTACGTAAGTAATTACTGCATTTAATATCTGAAATAATTTAAAATTAATTACAATTAATACAGATTACGAATATTGCAGAGTATATAGTGAAGGAGTTTTCTCGCGAGATTATATCAAATTTATCTTATATTTACAGGATTAATTAGTTTACAATACAAATATAAATATACTTTACCATGAGTATTGAAGTTTCATCCAAAGAAAACATCCCAGCTGCCGTAAATTCCGGTCGATTGTTGAATAACTGGATTGATATTAATGTTAATTCATGTGTTCTAGAATCAATACGATCTTCTAAAGCGTATTTATTCCATATTTCATGTATATGCGTTGACGTTAGTTTAATCTAGAATCAATTAATTATTAAAATGTATAACAAGGTTCGATGATTCAGTTTACTTCTTGTTTTATTTTATACCACGGTGGCATGGAAAGCCAAAATATCATCCATAACACGGCTAATAAAGCACCCATAAGCGCATAAGCGGATGCAGTGGTTTTATTGATTATCATATATATTGCAGTATAGCAGACATCAACTGTTATAAGAAACGTAGCAAATAACACGAATATTATAATTGGATTTATTTTTCTATTCATGTTCTTAAATATTTCTATTAATCGACAGTGATTATTGATCAAATGTTTGATGTAAATTATATTGTTGTGTGTTTTGTTTCGCTTGAAAAGTTCCATTGGGCCTTTGCGTCTCAATAAAATCGATATGTTTAAATTTTCTTCTAAATTATTATACAATAAATGATTAATATATTTAAATCGATCTAAGAAGAGATTTAATACATCCGTTAAGAAAAATGTATTGATCATAATAACAGTCATTGGAATCCAAAATTGTAGCGAGTAAGAAAGTCGAATCTCGTCATCAAGATTAAATATAATCAATATTAGAATGTTGCACAAAACATAAGAATATTTAAGAATCATTTTTGGTTTAAATACACTAAATGGACAACCAAGTGAATTATTGATATCTTTCAATTCCTTCCACATATAGCTTATATATTGGCATCTTCTGTAAAATATTAAAACATTAAACAGCATGTATGAAGAAAGTACTATCATCGCAATTGTATCCACATAGTCCAAAACAATTTCATTTTCTCGTATAATATGGACGCTTTCTGTATTGAAAAATATTATGGCATAACAAACATGTAAAGGTAATGGCCATAGAAGTCGATAAAAATTGTGTTTATTCTTACTTGAAATCTTTACATTTCCAACAAGTTGATAGATAATTTTTAACCAAATTGGAAATTTAATTGGTGACATAATTTATCGTTCTTTAGAATCGACTAACAAACACAATACTGCAGGGAAATTGAAATGTTTAATATTGATTTCTTTTAGTAATTACGATAAGAGCTGTAATACATAAAAGGAGCAAAAAAATTAAATAAATTTAATGCTTTTAAATTATCTGTTTGAATTAGTTTGTGTAAGTAATTAATTTATTGGTCGCTTATTATAAATGGTCCCCATACTTTGTCGACATTTTTACAATAAGATTAACAAATGTTTTTTATAAAGTTTGATAATTGCCAAAAACATAACTGAAAGTTGTTTATGAAAGGAAAATTTTTTCTGCTTAGGAATTAGTTCAATGCTGTTGAAGTTTTGAAAGTTTTTTTGGAGAAACAGCTACTAGCCGTTTATAAGGAGAGATTTAAAAAGAATGATGGCAATGCTTTTGAAAGTTTTTGCAAACTCAACGGTAGCGACCTGCTAGTAGATTCTAGATTAAATTTTTAATCAAAAACTAATATTAATTATCCTTATAAGAGGCCAATTCATACTTGATTGGACAGTCAGTTTAAAAAGGGTTCGTTAAAGATAATTAGATCTCTAATTCACACAGACATGAGTGTTACGTGCAAAGAAATTAGTAGAAAGTTCGAATTTCACACGAAAATATGATTAAATTGTATCCACGGTAGATATATGTATTAATTATTTACGAAGATGTTCTTTTTCAAGGCTCTTTATTCATTTAATAATATTGAGCTGATCGAAAGCATCGAAAGCGGTCTGTAATCTATAATAATGGTATCTGCTGTTTCAATTTTTCGCAAAGATAATATTCTAAAAACAAAATGCTGACTAGACTCTTCATAACTGTTGCCGTGATTCCTTATATTATTGTGTTATTTTGATGAAAATCTAATTGTAAAGTCGGGTCCAGACGAGAGCAATGAGCACACACAAACAAGGTGAGCACACATAAATGCTCAAGTGTGGACGGTAAAACGAACGCGAGCGCACACAAACAACCTGAGCCGGCGGCTGTCGGTTTTTTGGAATTGCTCAAAGGAAATGCGCGCCTTGTGCGTGTTTCGACTTGCTCTGTCTGGACGCTTTTCGTATTAGTTTCATATTGTTGATGGTCCACATACAACTGGAGCAGTACGAGCACTAAATATAACACGCACAACTAAAACACTACATTCAAGTTTACGCACACAACGAGCAAATACATATGCGTGCTCGACTTATGTGTGCGTGCTCAGGTTGTACTTGCTCTCGTCTGGACCCGGCTTAAGTGCTGCTTTATTTCTTCTGTGACATCCACATTTTTTGCAACTCTAGTGCAGAGTTATTTTTTTTAATTATAGTCGATATTATTAGTATTACTTATTTTTAAATAATCTATACTGTTATGAGCCATTACCCATTCATTGATTCACTGATTCACTCATTCCTCATCACGAAAGGATTTTTGAAAATTCAACCTCTAAGGGGGTTAAATCGGTAATGGAAGTTTTAATCTGTTGGAATATAGACGGTTGTGGAAATAAGTTTTGATAAGCGGGTACCCGTCCGCACCGCTGGTCGCTTTTGGAAATAAATTTTGATAATTTAGAAGTTTCATTTTAAAATATAAAATAACAAATATTCTAAGCTCTCTTTCTTTGACCTTTTATAATATTTCGATATTTTGCCCGATTATGATTTAATTAATAGGATTAATATTGTTAATTTTGTGAATATAAATCAACGGTCGGGCGGGACGAAGTATGCCGGGTCCGCTAGTCTTAAACAAACTCGATTTGCCTTAAACTAGGCATTATATAAAATGTCTAAATTTCATATATATTGCCTGTAACTTATGCATATACAGCGTGTCCCAGTTAACAGTTTTATCTCAAATATCTCGCTTGTTTGTGAATTGAAGTGGAAAAGTATCTGAGGAAATTACACTGCAATATCCATTCATTAATTGAATCGGCACGATTTTTTTTCTAGCTATTTTCAAAATGCCAAAACGTCATATAGAATCTCGGAAATTACTCAATATTAGGAAATCAATCACCTGAGATCAATACTGCATATGGAATTGATCTGAGAATTTTTTTTTTCTTTTAAAAATGTCTCATTTGTTACTCAAAAAGAAAATAGGGACGTGTGATTCGACCGCCACCTCCACCATTTTACAGAGTGTAGAGGTGTAGGCAAGAGGATAGATTGTACAGTATTTAGGGTAATAAAAAACATTTAAATGATTATGGAAGCTAAAATAATATTGAATCTGTATTATTTATCATACATAACAAACAGACTGAATCGTAAAATACCTACAATTTAGGTATACCGACCAAATAATTTCTAGTGAAAAAACAATTGAGAAAAGACATTTTTTGAGGGAAATTAATAAAAAAAAAGAGAATCAATCTTGTTTTATTTTATTAGGTACTTACACATGGTTTCTAAATTAATTTGAATATAATTTTTAATAATTTAATGAATAAATACAATATTAATAGAATAAAACCTGTTATCTATAACTAAACAATAATGCAGATATAATGGTAAATCAGCAACACGACAACGTAAATGTACCATTATGTCTGTTGTTGTTTATATTTTTGATCTATGATTACATGAATTATTGCATTTTTGAATTCATCTAACTGTTAATTTACTGTAAGCCAATTTAATGCCTATTAATGCCAATTTATTGCTTATCAAGAAAAGTTAATGAATTTGCCTCAGTAGTTGACATTTTTGGAGGCTCTGTGACAAACGTCAACAAGTGTGCAAGAAGAGCAATATTAGAGTTATCTTTTTAGCTCAGGTTCACTGTATTTAGTGTTTCAAATTATCCTACAATTATACTGTAGTCAGATTTTTTGATATATAGGTGCAATATTTACTTGTTCACATTCTAACACACAAACAAATGTATGTTACTAGATATGTACAATTGCCGAGTGGCGTAATTAAAATTAAAATTAAATTAAATTGATCAATTATACAATGCTTTTTCACATGATTTTAAACCAACTTGTGCTATAAGGGCTCTAATATTATTACGCTAATTATGGTGTTCATTTCAAGATTTCCATATTTTTTGCTTTATTTTCTAAATGTTTATCTTCAATTTCTATAGGATTTTATAAATATTATTTATAAATTTTAAATTGTATTAAAATTATTACGTAAGTAATTACTGCATTTAATATCTGAAATTATTTAAAATGAATTAAAATTAATACAAATTACGAATATTGAAAAGTACATATGCAGTGGAGGAATTTTCTCGAGAGATTAAGTGATTCGCAATAATGTCACAAGAGAATGTAATCGAGAATAAACTGCAATTCTTGGAAGCTTCAGTCGTCCAACTTATGAGAGGTTTTAGGACAGATAGCTTTGATTTAGCCACTTTAATTAGAAAAGGAAAAGTATCTCCACCTTCAGCAAGAATATCTACTCTTAGGGAACTGAAGAAATTTTCAGTGGTACCCCTAACAATACAAAACGTTGCGGCTGGTTGCTGCATTACAGTTATATTTCTTTTTTGGTTTTATGCAGCAATGTTTTGTATTACTTGGCACAATCTTTGGGTCGTACTCAAATCATTAAAGGGCACCATGCATAGTACGACACACCTGTTCTAAACCACCAAGCTGACGCGTCAAGTATTTTAATAGTCTAGAACGTTAGCCAGGAGTTCAAAAGAATTAGAATGATCGATGCAAGCATCTGTACATAAGTTTCAACTCTAGTCCAGCAGAATTTTAAACCTAATCAAACTGCTTTTTTTTTGTGACAAGAAAATATTTTACTCCTAAACTTGCGAATTTGGAATTCGTCTCTAGTCTCAATATTTCATGACTAGATTCCGTCTAAGTGCTCACAACTGGGCCAAATATGACATTTATCTTATATTTGCAGGATTATTTAGTTTAGAATACAAATATAAATATACTTTACCATGAGTATTGAAGATTCGTCCAAAGGAACCATCCCAGCTGCCGTAAATTCCGGTCGATTGTTGAATAACTGGATTGATATTAATGTTAATTCATGTGTTCTAGAATCAATGCGATCTTCTAAAGCGTATTTATTCCATATTTCATGTATATGCGTTGTTGTTTGTTTAATCTAGAATCAATTAATTATTAAAATATATAATAATTATGTTCGACGATTCAGTTTACTTCTTGTCTTATTTTATGCCACGCTGGCATTAAAAGCCATAATATCATCCATAACACGGATAATAAAGCAGTCACAAATTCATAAGCGGATGCAGTGGTTTTATTAATTAACATATATATTGCAGTATAGCAGATATCAATTATTATAAGAAACACTGCAATGAACACGAGTACTATCATTGGATTCATTTTTCTATTCATTTTCTTTAGTATTTCCATTAATCGACAGTGATTATTGATAAGATGTTTGATGTAAATTATATTGTTGTGTGTTTTGTTTTGCTTGAAAAGTTCCATAGGGCCTTTGCGTTTCAATAAAATCGATATTTTTAAATTTTCTTCTAAATTATTATACAATAAATGATTAATATATTTAAATCGATCTAAGAAGAGATTTAATACATCCGATAAGAAAAATGTGTTGAACATAATAATAAACATTGGAATCCAAAATTGTAACGAGTAAGAAATTGGTACATTAATATACTCATTATAAATAAAAAATGAAATGAGTACTGGAGCGTTGCACAAAAGATAAAAATATTTAAGAAACATTTTTGGTTTAAATACACTAAATGGACAACCAAGTGAATTATTGATATCTTTCAATTCCTTCCACATATAGCTTATATATTGGCTTTTTCTGTAAAACATTAAAAAATTAAACAGCATGTATGAAGAAAGTAATATCATCGCAATTGTATCCACATAGTCTAAAACAATTTCATTTTCTCGTATAATATGGACGCTTTCTGAATTGAAAAATATTATTGCATAACAAATATGTACAGGTAATGGCCATAGAAGTCGATAAAAATTGTGTTTATTCTTACTTGAAATCTTTACATTTCCAACAAGTTGGTAGATAATTTTTAACCAAATTGGTATTTGAATTGGTGACATAATTTATCGTTCTTTAGAATCGACTAACAAACACAATACTGTAGGAAAAATTGAAATGTTTAATATTGATTTCAGTCAGTAATTACGATAAAAGCTGTAATACATAAAAGGAGCAAAAAAATTAAATAAACTTAATGCTTTTAAATTATCTGTTTTGAATTAGTTTATGTAAGTAATTAATTTATTGGTCGCTTATAATAAATTGTCCGCATTTTTTGTCGATATCTGAACAATAATGTTCTCAATTATTTTTCATAGTCTGCTTTTTAGTCCATTGGCAATATTTTGGAGATCTCTACTGGCGACGAAGGACCTGTATTTTAGAGGATTTGTATAGCTAAGAATTGTGAGGAATGCCGTTGTGGCAAGTTGGAAATGGAAATTTTCTAAAATTTTCTGTTTTGAAATTAGTGCAATTCTGTAAAGGCTTTGTAGAAACAGCTAGGAACCGTTTTATATAACTTAGTCCAAAAGAACGCAGAGATTCTGGATGGTAGAAATGATTATGGAGCTAAGCGGGTATTCCCTTAACCTGCAATTTCCCTTGATTTCTCATGAAAAGGAGAATAACTATTTACCTTCGATTGATTTATAAAGACTGGGGACTTAAGTTATGTATTCGTCTGGGAGTGTAATTGCCTCTGCCGCCACTATTGCGAATAGCATTATTATATAAAAGAATGCGCCATAAAATTAATAGAAGTACTTGTAAATTACATGAAATAACCGTATAATGGCATACTTTCAATTTAAAATTAAAAACTGATTACCCATGTAGTATTTTCTAAATTTATCTACATACATTTTTCTAAATTACTAGGAAAATAATTAAGACTTCAGATCACATTCGTCGAATCAATAAAACATTATCGGTTTCATCAAATCTATAACAATAAATAAATAAACACCATTGTCTTGTTGTTATTGTTTTATATAATTAGATATTTGGAAATCCCCGTGTATTTGCACCTGGGGTATTCAATTCAAGGAAATGTGAAGGTGCTCGCCTAAATCACATAAATATAAAGCTAACATACAATAGACTATCAATAAAGATGAGAAGTTTAGTTGCTACGGTTGTTATATTTTCAATAATTTGTGCTGTTATCTCAGGTAATCTAACATTTTTTATTCGTGATTGCAAAACGTATAAATCAATTAATTCCAGCACAAGTTTGCAATGGTCCAAATGAAGTTTACAATACTTGCGGTAGTAGCTGTGAACCGAGTTGTAATCAGAAAGAACCAAAAATTTGTGCGGCTGTTTGTGTAACAGGATGTTTCTGTAAACGTGGCTATCAAAGGAATCGATCAGGACGATGTGTACTGCCCCGAGATTGTTAAATTTACACGATCAATAAAACGTAATTAAAAAATTTCTCGTATTTTTTATACGAATTAAAACACCATTGACGTATGAAATTGTAATGCAATTAAAGCGTACGCCACAACAGTTCCACAAATCTGAAAAAAAATATCCACAGTCGGTTGTTTATTTAACAAAAAAAACTTGACCCGATAGTCGGAGATTATTTTATGTGAATTCGTCGGATCAAACTTTTTTGGTTGCAAGAATTTCTAAATGGTAGACTAAAATGCACTCTACTTACGGGCGCTAAGAGTTTTATGTCTGCATTAACGATTTCTGAACATTTAAAAACTGGTCTTTGTTCTGTTAATGTGGCAATTAAATTCTCTATCTGAAAGGCTTCATTTCTTGTTAACTTACTTATCGGACATTTGAATAGGAACGACAAAATTTGTTGGTTCTAAAGCACGCCGGTTGTACATATTTGAACTTATTTAAGACTTGTACTTACCAGTTTGAAAGGTTTCTGTATAACCGTCATTAAATGAATTATATCAATAACCGTAAATAAAGTTCGTCCCATTGTAATTATTAAAAATGGTGCATACGCGGCGGCCCAAAATTTTATTGTTAAGAAGAAACTTACTATTAGATTTGTGATTGTTAAACAATTAAATAGCAAAAATGTTGGTTTATAAAATTGTGCCGATTGATACCAATTTAAATGCATTGCTAATAAGAATCTGTTGATTTTTCTTAATTTAACTGCAAGGCAATTTTTCTGTTGTTCTATCTGCGAATAGAAATCCTGCAAAATATCCTTTAGACAATCATACAAATAAGTATAAATAAAGGTCTCCACTGATATAAACATTAATAAATTCATTTGAACAAATATACTGATTGATGTAATTAAAAATCGTGTAATTTTATGCTCTAGATGATCGTTGATTATGTAGTAGAGATACGGTAGAATTAATATTAACGAAATTAGATTTCGATAAAAGATGCGATTAATCGTTTTCCTTGATATAAAATCAAAAATCCTATCCAGCTCGAAACTGACCCGATTTTCTATCAATTGATTCCAACCATTTAAACCTTTCAATTTCCTTTTAACATTCACCAATGAAAATATAATTAAACAAAATCCATTTACACCATAAAGTAGATCGGTGGATAGTATTGCACAGAGTATTTTATCATCAGCACATATTGTTTTGAAAATTTGCGCAAATGCCACAATTGATACAACAATTATCGATAATGTACAAAACGATAAAACAAACGATATTTTTGATATTTCGAAAATTGCGCCTTTTTGAGTTTTATTAATATGCGAACATTTAGAGTACAAAGGTATTACCATAAATGATATTATAAAACCAGTGTGGTAAAGACAAGCGATACAATTTTTTGGATTTAGTTCAATCATGATTAAGTGAACTTTTCAAAATGCGGTGCAATAGTAGCAGGACAATAATCGAATTAGAACTGATTACAATCAAATATTAATTAAATTACCAATGTGAATTAATCTGTTATCATTGGGGAGGCTTTAATTTCAATTAAAATTGTTTTATTCCACCCATGGGACACGAAATTGCAGTAAAACTAGGACGTAGGTAATTACAGTCCCAATCATCTGAAAAAAAAATAATTACACAAAACATTCACTTAATTTGTTAAAAATTCAAAGAATTCAATAGAACTGTTGGACATTAATAATAGAAGAGAAATAATCCGACTTTTATATTGTTTTTTAATCAGTTAATGTTTCCAATATTATAGTTTATTCCGAGTAATATGAAGGCATCTCGCGTCTTTGTTTACTGCATCAGATTTGCTAGGTTAGATGGATAAATAAAATGCTTTATCCTGTCTCTAAGGATCGATTCTACAATTCCGCCAGATATTTGACAGATTTTTCTTCGGCATAAATCGTAGAACATTCGCCAACTTTCGGTTCCAGACGAAAAACTTAATTAACCCTTATTCTGTCTCTGTTTCTCTACTTTCGTTGTGTTGACAGAGATGATGAAATACAACTAGACAACAGGCTTGTAGAACTCAAAGTGGAATAACGTGGGGAATGTTGCTCAACATTGATATTTAGAATAATCTAACTAGATGTTGGAATAATAGACTTACTGATGCAACAGTTTGTAAGCGTACATTAACCATATCTGAGCCTGAAAACTTTGGCTTTTTATGTGAAAGTGTCGAAATCAACGACTCCACCTACATATGAGACAAATTAAAATTTAATCAGTCAATCTATTGTACTCACCTGGTGTCTCTCGTAGTTGTTCAATTTATTCGTTGGTAACTTGAAAAGAAATGATAACACATCTTCATTCTGCACAGAAAAAGAAGTATAATTAGAAAAATTGAGGCCTTTATCATAAGAACGTAGGAAGAGTTAATGAAAATGAGGACGCGTAGTAGCCTATATTGTTTCTAATTATCCAAAGATTTAATAAAGAAACCGTATTTTATTAAAGAAGATGTTAGATTTATGATGATCTCAAATTATTGATGGGTCTCTTTTTTTTTCTCCAAGAAGAACAGCTACGAATGCCAATCCTTTAGGGTTCGCTATCTTTCTATTGAAAATTGTCGAAATATGATCACGACTTGGAAGTGTAAGTGTAAAGGAAATCATGTATTTTTCATTCATCCTCAATGGAGAAAAAGGGGATGAAACACCAAAAAGAAGGCTTACAGTTGTTTATAACCCGCTCAAACAGTGTCAACTCTTGAGTCGTTTTGGACATATTTCATACACAGAATTCCAACATACTTACAATATTGAGAAGATCTTGCAGTACGAAAAACAAAAGACCGAATACATATAGAAACGCTCCAGATACTACAGTAGCTATCACAACAAAATCGGTAAATATTCTCTCAATAATTAAATGTTTTAAATAAACGTAGAAAGATAAGGTTAATCCAATTTCCAGAAAACACATAACTACCGGTACCAATGGCGTAACAGACTCTGAGACTTTCTCTAAAGTTTGATTGATTTCTAAATGTAGAATTTGTAACATTTCCAAATGATGAATCGTATCAACAGGTCCACCATTAACATCATCATCATAGCTAATCAGTAAAGATCTACGATCGTTTAAAGCTTTAATTAATACGCCTTTGATACGATTGTGGCAAGATTTAAACAAAGCTGTCGTTAATTTGAAATATAGAAATAACAAATGCATCATATGTATACTGTAATGTCCACAAATTATTTTACCAATTTCAATTAACGGATCTAAATCGTATTTGTAAATTAAATTCGACGAGGCGGCTATTATAAAAAATATTGTAAGCAATGTTATAAATGTTATTACGCTTCTTATATAGTTTTTAATATGTTGGTGACTTTGTTTATTTAACATAAATCGTATACCGTATGAATTATGATTATTGAGAATATTTTGATAGAATTGTATAACACCAGTTGATTTCTCGTATTGAATAAATACAATCAAGAAAAATATATTCACACCACTAAAGAAAAACGAATCGAACAATGAATGTACGAACGTTAAATTCCATTCAATTTCATATTGCACTACTTGAAATGCTAATATTTCGACAGCTAACAGAATCAAACCGAATGCAATTACAGCCATAATGCATTTAAATTTTGAAAATGTAACAAAACCGTATTTTGTTGAATTATGTAAGTGTGGACAATAACAATCTATATTTAAACTTCCAGTAGACATTCCGAATAAAACAAACGGATATATCAGACAAACGATGCAATTTAATTGACTATTTTTGTTGGTGGCTTCAACGCCAACCATCATTGTTTGTTCACTGGAATACTAATGAAATTTCAGTTGATTATTGTGGTTTATATAGGTAGATTTATTTGTTTGTACATCATTTATTATTGGAATAAATTGTATTTGATAAATGAGTTACAATAAATAATTTAACATTAACCTAAATTACAAGCAAACAATAAAGTAATTTGTGAAGAGCAACACTCATATTTTGAACTGAATTAGAATTGTGATGTACATAGCAACACCAGCGGCAACCTGTAACAGTTGGGCCACAATTTAAACTGTGTCGTGGGCGAATTCTAAAATCAGCCGTTTTATAACTCTCATTTGGGGACGGGTGACCTCATGGACCTTAGCAGGCTTATCAGGTGCAGGAACCTGCTACCGCAGGGATCGAGTGGCGTACGGTTTAAAACCTGTGCGGTTCACTTGGATTGGGCTCCGACACTGTCCTGAATAGATAGGTCTCGACTCGCTCGAAATGCTAGAGGAGAGTCTATGACTAGGTTTTCTAAGATAGTTGTAAGAAAAGTCTGAAATTCTTTTGAAATGATAAAATTTTCATCGTTCTACAATCTACACTGTCACGGCTGATTTTAGAATAATACGGAAAAGTTGAAGATATTCCTGGCGCATCCACCATTTCTACTCTCCAACTTCTAAGACATCAGGACAGCTAAAAGCGTTACGATCTCAATGGAAAACTATTAAAAAAATTGCATTTTGTTGAAATTGCAATCAAATCGTAATGATTTTATGTGTCCTGTCGTCTATAAAATAATCGAGAGACGTAATCTTTACCGAATGCAGAAATGTCCGATTCAAGACAAAGAATTGATAGACACTGAATTCGCTTCTTGTTGCCAATAATCTCAGATTGATCAAATGCAAATTTAAATATTCGTTCGGATTTCCATCAATTCGACTGATTATTACAGCAAACCTATTCGACTAAAATAAGAAAAATAAATGAAAAAAATGTCCGATCATTTCGTCCGAATTCTACCTCTTTTTGTAGATTACTCCAAGGTTCTGTAATCGAGATATAAACGTATATTGTTTGAAACACCCATATTAATATATTTCCAAAAAAGGGGCCGACATATTGGATTTCTATGTTATGTTTCAATACATAAATCGTGTAATATGCATTATTAACAAAATACCAAAACCATATAATTACGGTTGTTAGTATTGTTGGTGCAAATAATGAATTAAATCGTTTTGCAGTTTGTGTTAATTGTAAATGTCGATAAGACAATCTATTTAAGAAATCTAAGTCCAATTCGCCTCTGTTTCGTCTAGTAATCATCACTAATATTAAATATTCATTAATTCGGTTGAATTTTTGCGTTAATTGTTTTGTAATTATATTTGTAAATACCACATCCAGTGCACTCTGTGTTAACGGTATTACATTCAACAGTTGAAACAGAAATTTAACATTGCCATTCTCAAGAGAATTATAAGCTACACTAATAATTATAAAACAGATTGTTATAATTTGATTGTATCGTAGATAGCGATCGTTTTTCAATGAATTTGTTCGAATATCGGAAATCTCATCGAAAAGTAGATCAATTTTATTTGCTCTTGTGAACAGCACAACGACACTCGTCAATAAATGAAGACTATAACAAATATTTAGAATAATATCTGAATTTGTCATGACATCTGTGACTCCATTATAATACGTTGTATTACGGCTATCGTAAACGATGTAGAGAATTAAAAAATATGTGATATAAAATGGTATTGGTAACAAATGTAAGAGATATTTTATTAATTGCGATTCTATTCGATGTGTTAATTGTAAAATACCTAGAATCTTAAAAATGTAAATCAACCAACACGGAAAATCGTCTAACAGCGACATTTCTTTGGAATAAACTGACCTGTGCCTGGCCAACAAATCGTCAATTGCTTTTAGTAAAATTGGTTGTTATTAATTTGGAGAGTACACGCAATTTTCGATACAATTAGAGGTGCTAATAAGAGAAAACAATTTTATTAATTTAACTCAGTAAAAGTTCATAGTAATTTATAAATACGATTAGTATTGTTTGAAGAATAATACTATTTGAAGATATTCGGCAAAAAGCAATGAGAAAAAATGAACATTATTAATAAAATTTGTGGTAGAAGATAAAAAATTACATGGAGGATTGCAAATGCGAAAATCTAGGATTTTTACTTAAACGCTCATTTTCAAAATCTCTAAAATATTGATAAAATCCCGCAGGATTGTTTTGCTTATTGCATTGGAACTTCTTATCACAATCAGGGCCGGCCTGAGCTTTTCAGGCGCTCCAGACAAGTTAACTTTCCCCACCCATCTCCGAAAATTAGTAATGATCGTGTGTTTTGGAAACAAATTCCTTAACATCTTCGTTAATTGCTAAATAAATTAATGAATTTTGAAAAAAGTAAACTTTAATTAAACTTTATCTAAATGTACAGGTGGACCATTTTCAATGGTTTTGCAGGGTATCTCCTATAAGGAAAGCTCGTACAAAATAACTGATAGCACATTCCTGTCCTACTTTTTCCTGATTATTCAGATGGTGCAATTAGATTGTTGATATGTTCTTTTGTTTTCGAGTTATTTCCGGTTTTTCATTTTTTCGCGATTTCAAAAATGCCTTATATCTCGTAGGCTATCGAAAAAGTTCATTTTATTTTCATTGTTTTCAATGAAGTTTTTAAAGCTGATTCTATTTAGCTAATTATATTTTCTCTAGCTTTCACCGTTTTTGAAATATAACACAAACCTGTGTTTTTTTAAATGGAACATATATTTAATGTATTGCTCATTAAATTGCTTATTTTTTTCTGATTTCAAATATATATAGTTTGCTATAGTTATTTTCAAAAATGTGAGAGTTATTTGAAAAATTTCGATTTCGAAGGGAAAAATTCCTAAAATCATATTCGAAAAGACTTTAGAGTGCTATGAAACAATCGTTTTTTAGCTTGTCAACGAACTATTATTTTGGTTGCTATTTATTTATTCTTTTGTTTTCTTATTTTGCAACAGGTAAAATTTGTTTCATGGCACTCTAAAGTCCTTTCGAGTATAATTTTTGTAATCACTACTTGCGAAATCGAAATTTTCAAAATAACTCCCGCATTTTTGATAATAACTATAGCAAACTATATATATTTGAAATCAGAAAAAAATAAGCAATTTAATGAGCAATAAATTAAATATAGGTTCCATTTAAAAAAACATAAGTTTGTGTTATATTTTAAAAATGGTGAAAGCTAGAGAAAATCTAATTAGCTAAATAGAATCAGCTTAAAAACTTCAATAGGATCTGTGGAAAAAGCGTCAACTTTTTTGAAAACCTACGAGATATAAGGCATCTTCGAAATTGCGAAAAAATGAGAAACCGGAAATAACTTGAAAACAAAAGAACATAGCAAAAATCCAATTGCACCATCTGACTAGTCAGGAAAAAGTAGGACGGGAATGTACTATCCATTATTCTGTACGAGCTCTCCTTATAGGAGATACCCTGCAAAACCATCGAAAATGGTCCACGCTGTACATAGCTTTTTGGATAATAATAAAAAAAGCAATGATCAATCATCAAAAATTAAAATTCCAAAATAATCTCGATATTTCTTTGTCGAATTTTAGAAAACCACAATAAAAAGAACGTCTGGTGTACGATCGAAAAATCGACCTTTTTGTATGGGGACTGATGAAAAAAAGGAAGCAGACTCGCAGTTTGCTTCCAGTTGAAAACTCCCTAACTGTAGAATAGAAAACAAACTGTGAGTGTTGTAGGTCTATTTTTTACTACAGGCACGAGCACTTATACTAACACTAGCATAATAATAACTAATTATTAATGAACAAAAAAAACACAATTTTTCCAAACAACATTAACACTTCAAAGACTGGAACATATCTGTACAAGTTCGAACAAATCTAGAAGGGGTGTTAAGTAAGTGCCCCTTGTTCAGTGTTTATCAGCAACCTTTACGCGCGATTAATCAAATCTTTGCAGTAACAAAAAAATTTATAAAATTTCTTCTGTAAATGAAAATACTATTTCCCAAATAAAAGGCATTATCTAGTTGAAGGGATTCGATCTAAGGCGACAATTAGAAAGTTTAAAAAAACTTGATTGGTCGATTTGGTAAATTATAGGTCTACAGAGTCTGAAGGTCTATCATAGAACCGATGATTCGTTTATCCGTGAATTCGAAACTTTTCCACCCTCAACCAGTAAATTTTCCAAACCGTATCAACAATTCCGAATCTAGCAAGAATTCTCAAAATTCATCAAAATTCAGGCTGTTCTTTCGTTTTTTTTTCAATTAATAATAAAAGGCTTTTTACAAAAGTCCAGCTCAAGACTCACTAAAACGTGCCGCCCCTAAAATTATGCCATTACAAGCAGCTGCCTATTTTGCTGTGGTCTCAGGCCGGCCCTGATCACAAGCAATGATTGGAGGCAATACTGAGGTACAGATTACCAATTGCAAATGGCCCATGTATTTTAAAAGAGATTGCCAAGAAACACAGTTTCTACAAAAATCAATCGGTAAAGGCAATGAGATCTTAATACTTTTTCTCTGGTGTTAAATGTAGATGCCATAAAAGGTGAAAATTGATCTCTGTTTCCAATGCAATGGTGCAATTCTACATTTCTTATTTTATTTAAGCCTTGAAGTATTTGGTTTTATTTGTTTGTTTTCACCACAAGCGCACCATCATTTTGGATAATTAATCCTATAATATATTCTAATTATAATATATCTCTTATCAGTCATGCAGTACTGCATTTACTGATATTTTACAATTTTTAAATGATTTGCATATAAATAGAGATATTTGCATTTCTTATCAGTCTTTTATATTGACCGATGTTGCAATTACGCTACTAATTCTTATCATTGCTATTAGTAAAAGTGTTATTAACAAAAAGTGAATTATGGAGCCACAAATAATTAAGGCACCTGCAATTAAACATCCTTTTGACAATGTCACCTTAGGGGAATTTTTCTTTAACATGTCAAAAAGACATGGCGAGAAAATTGCTCAAGTAAGTTCGATTACGCAACTTCTTTAAAACTGCCTAAAAGAACGTTTTATGATGAATACAAATTTGATTGAAGAGCAGAAAAAATCTTGTAAAAGACTTGGATTTTTTCAGCCTAGTCTGTATTTTAAATAAATATTCTGCAAATTTGTTAATTAGCTTTACATTCTTGGTGGATTAAAATACAATTTATTTTTAGATTGACTCAGTCACAGATCAAAAGGAATCTTTTAATAGTGTTAGAAGAAGAAGCGTTCGAGCTGCCATAGAAATGTCTAAAAGAGGAATAACATCTAAGGACATTATTGTGTTCTGCACCATTAATTGCTTGGATAACATTATTCCGTTGGTAGGAGCTACTTATTTGGGTGCCAAAGTTGCTTCATTAGATCCCACATTGTCAGTAAATAATGTTAGACATCTATTAAATATTGTTAATCCAACAATGATATTTGTCGAAGTAAAATCGATCAATCTAATCGAACAAGCTATTGAAAGCTTACAAAATAAGCCAGTGATTGTTGTTTTTGGTGACTTAAGCAAATATCCATCTTTGGAAGATTTTACAAAAATTGCTGAAAACGAAGATAACTTTATTCCGACACATATCAGTCCTAATGAGACTGCTTTGATATTTTTTAGTTCAGGAACTACAGGGCTATCTAAAGCTGTATGTTTGAGCTCGAAAGGTTTACTCTACTGTACAATAAACTTTAAGTAAGCTATTTTTTTCTCGAATTAATCAATAGTCTCATGATCATCTGGTTGCAGTTTCAAAATCGATAGCCTCTTACATTTTACAACACTTTATTGGGGAACTGGTGTTTATATGACGATTGCAAGTTTCTATGGTGGCGGCTACCGGATAATAGTACCGGAATTTGATGTGAAAGACACTTTTCGCATTATCGAAAAATATAAAGTCTGTTATTTAAATATGTTTGACCACACAACAATAAAACAATTTTCATTTAGGTTACTTATGCTCTAACAGCACCCCGATTGTGTTATAAATTAACAAATTTCGAAGACGCTGAGCGCTATAATACATCCTCTTTGGACGTCCTCATGATTGTTGGCGATTCAATTAGTTTGGCTCAGTTACAAAGAACTCGTAAACTATTTAAAAATAGTCGTGTAGTTATAGTTTACGGTATGTCCGAAGTTGGTTTCACAACATTCTTTCAACCAAAACTGCACAGTAACTATATAAAAACAAAACCGGAATCTTGTGGTAAATTAATTCCCGGTGTTATGGTGAAAGTCGTCGAAGTCGACACACGACACTTGTTGCCGCCGTATCAAAAAGGCGAAATTTGTGTAAAATCACCCGGTGTAATGCTTGGTTATTACAATACGGATACATCACATATTTTCGATGAAGATGGCTTCTTAAAAACGGGCGATATCGGTTATTACGATGAAGACGAATGTTTCTATATTGTCGAACGTATTAAAGAAATGTTCAAATATCAATCGTGGCATATTGTACCATCTGTAATTGAAAGTGTTCTGTTGGAACATCCGGCCATTGATGAAGCATGTGTTTTTGGTGTGCCACATGAGGAAGATGGTGATGTACCAGCCGCTGCTGTTGTTTTAAAAGATGGTAAAATGGCAACTTCTGAAGAAATTGCACAGTTCGTTGCACAAAGTGTTTTGGATCGTGAACGATTGCGGGCCGGTGTTGTGATAGTTCAGAGTCTACCGAAAACTCCAACTGGAAAAATTGTCCGCCTGAAAGTCAAGGATTTGGCGATGAAATATCTAGCAAATAAATAAAAATTCAACTGTTGATTACCTTAGAATTATTCGTTTGTTTGGGTAGTAACTTTCATCGCTATAAAAAATGTTTTAAAAAACGTTCAAATTTAATCGACAAAATAAAGTACCATTCAGACAACAGAATATAATTTTATAGTCAAAATCACCTGTACTTAAACCTCTGATCCCATAAAAATACTTCTCTAACATGTACGCAATTCCTCGAGATTATTTTGGTAGCAGTATATAAATCTGTTAAAAAAATTTTTGTAATGATAAGAATTAAAATTATCAAATCATTAAGAGCCTATTTTTACGTTTTGAATTTATTTGCTTTAATTAACATCTTATCAGTTGATTATTGTTCAGTGAGCTCACAAGTCTTGCATATTTGCAGTCTATTATCATTTCCTGTGTTGACAAAACGTTATTGTTTTTATATCGATACAATGGAGGCTAGAATAATGAAAGGTCCGGAGCCTAAATTTCACCTCGAAGGAATGTGCCTGGGACAATTTTTTTTCACAATGTCCAAAGTCTATGGCAATAAAATCGCTCAAGTAAGTAATACAGAAGAATCAAAAACAAGATTAATTTATTTTAATTGAACACAGATTGATTCTGTAACAGATGAGAGAGAATCTTTCAATGATGTTAGGAAACGAAGCGTTAGAGCAGCGCTCGAATTGTCCAAAAGAGGAATTACATCCAAAGATGTCATAGTTTTTTGTACAATCAATTGTTTAGATAATATTATTCCAGTAATAGCAGCTACTTATTTGGGTGCCAAAGTTGCTTCATTAGACCCCACATTATCGCTGGACAATGTTAAACATCTTCTCGGAATTGTTAAGCCACCCATGATATTTGTCGAAACTCAATCTGTGAGTCTTATCGAACAAGGAATTGAGATTCTGGGCAATAAACCGGAAATTGTAATTTTTGGACACTCAACCAAATACAACCAACATTAGAAGATTTTACGAAACCTGCCGAAAATGAGGACTCTTTCAAACCATTCAAAATGAATCCAGACGATTCGGCAATAATATTTTTCAGTTCAGGCACGACAGGTTTACCTAAAGCGATCTGTTTAAGTTCAACCAACATCCTTCATTGTGTTGTTAATTATGAGTATGTCTGTTTTTCTATCTGGAAATTATGATTTTTCATTGCTTCATTCTAGTTTTAAACTTGACGCTGTCCTGAATTTCACAACACTGTATTGGACATATTTCGTACACAGAATTCCAACATACTTACAATATTGAGAAGATCTTGCAGTACGAAAAACAAAAGACCGAATACATATAGAAACGCGCCAGATATTACAGTAGCTATAACAACAAAATCGGTAAATATTCTCTCAATAATTAAATGTTTTAAATAAACGTAGAAAGATAAGGTTAATCCAATTTCCAGAAAACACATAACTACCGGTACCAATGGCATAACAGACTCTGAGACTTTCTCTAAAGTTTTATTGATTTCTAAATGTAAAATTTGTAACATTTCCAAATGATGAATCGTATCAACAGGTCCACCAACAAGAACATCATCATCATAGCTAATCAGTAAAGATCTACGATCGTTTAAAGCTTTAATTAATACGCCTTTGATACGATTGTGGCAAGTTTTAAACAAAGCTGTCGTTAATTTGAAATATAGAAATAACAAATGCATCATATGTATACTGTAATGTCCACAAATTATTTTACCAATTTCAATTAACGGATCCAAATCGTATTTGTAGATTAAATTCGACGAGGCGGCTATTATAAAAAATATCGAAAGCAATGTTATAAATGCTATTACGCTTCTTATATAGTTTTTAATATGTTGGTGACTTTGTTTATTTAACATAAATCGTATACCGTATGAATTATGATTATTGAGAATATTTTGATAGAATTGTATAACACCAGTTGATTTCTCGTATTGAATAAATACAATCAAGAAAAATATATTCACACCACTAAAGAAAAACGAATCGAATAATGAATGTACGAACGTTAAATTCCATTCAATTTCATATTGCAGTACTTGAAATGCTAATATTTCGACAGCTAACAGAATCAAA
This sequence comes from Epicauta chinensis, assembly GCA_021725515.1. NCBI lineage: Eukaryota > Metazoa > Arthropoda > Insecta > Coleoptera > Meloidae > Epicauta > Epicauta chinensis. Next base: position 44,927 of record JAEDXX010000079.1, on the reverse strand, counting down.
CCGAATGCAATTACAGCCGTAATGCATCTAAATTTTGAAAATGTAACAAAACCGTATTTTGTTGAATTATGTAAATGTGGACAATAACAGTCTATATTTAAACTTCCAGTAGACATTCCGAATAAAACAAACGGATAAATCAGACAAACGATGCAATTTAATTGACTATTTTTGTTGGTGGCTTCAACGCCAACCAACATTGTTTGTTCACTGGAATACTAATGAAATTTCAGTTGATTATTGTGGTTTTTATAGGTAGATTTGTTTGTTTGTACATCATTTATTATTGGAATAAATTGTATTTGATAAATGAGTTACAATAAATAATTTAACATTAACCTAAATTACAAGCAAACAATAAAGTAATTTGTGAAGACCAACATTCATATTTTGAACTGAATTAGAATTGTGATGTACATAGCAACACCAGCGGCAACCTGTAACAGTTGGGCCACAATTTAAACTGCGTCGAGGGCGAATTCTAAAGTCAGCCGTTTTATAACTCTCATTTGGTGACGGGCGACCTCATGGACCTTAGCAGGCTTATCAGGTGCAGGAACCTGATACCGCAGGGATCGAGTGGCGTACGGTTTAAAACCTGTGCGGTTCACTTGGATTGGGCTCCGACACTGTCCTGAATAGATAGGCCTAGACTCGCCCGAAATGCTAGAGGAGAGTCTATGACTAGGTTTTCTAAGATAGTTGTAAGAAAAGTCTGAAATTCTTTTGAAATGATAAAATTTTCATCGTTCTACAATCTACACTGTAACGGCTGATTTTAGAATAATACGGAAAAGTTGAAGATATTCCTGGCGCATCCACCATTTCTACTCTCCAACTTCTAAGACATCAGGACAGCTAAAAGCGTTACGATCTCAATGGAAAACTATTAAAAAAATTGCATTTTGTTGAAATTGCAATCAAATCGTAATGATTTTATGTGTCCTGTCGTCTATAAAATAATCGAGAGACGTAATCTTTACCGAATGCAGAAATGTCCGATTCAAGACAAAGAATTGATAGACACTGAATTCGCTTCTTGTTGCCAATAATCTCAGATTGATCAAATGCAAATTTAAATATTCGTTCGGATTTCCATCAATTCGACTGATTATTACAGCAAACCTATTCGACTAAAATAAGAAAAATAAATGAAAAAAATGTCCGATCATTTCGTCCGAATTCTACCTCTTTTTGTAGATTACTCCAAGGTTCTGTAATCGAGATATAAACGTATATTGTTTGAAACACCCATATTAATATATTTCCAAAAAAGGGGCCGACATATTGGATTTCTATGTTATGTTTCAATACATAAATCGTGTAATATGCATTATTAACAAAATACCAAAACCATATAATTACGGTTGTTAGTATTGTTGGTGCAAATAATAAATTAAATCGTTTTGCAGTTTGTGTTAATTGTAAATGTCGATAAGACAATCTATTTAAGAAATCTAAGTCCAATTCGCCTCTGTTTCGTCCAGTAATCATCACTAATATTAAATATTCATTAATTCGGTTGAATTTTTGCGTTAATTGTTTTGTAATTATATTTGTAAATACCACATCCAGTGCACTCTGTGTTAACGGTATTACATTCAACAGTTGAAACAGAAATTTAACATCGCCATTCTCAAGAGAATTATAAGCTAAACTAATAATTATAAAACAGATTGTTATAATTTGATTGTATCGTAGATAGCGATCGTTTTTCAATGAATTTGTTCGAATATCGGAAATCTCATCGAAAAGTAGATCAATTTTATTTGCTCTTGTGAACAGCACAACAACACTCGTCAATAAATGAAGACTATAACAAATATTTAGAATAATATCTGAATTTGTCATGACATCTGTGACTCCATTATAATACGTTGTATTACGGCTATCGTAAACGATGTAGAGAATTAAAAAATATGTGATATAAAATGGAATTGGTAACAAATGTAAGAGATATTTTATTAATTGCGATTCTATTCGATGTGTTAATTGTAAAATACCTAGAATCTTAAAAATGTAAATCAACCAACACGGAAAATCGTCTAACAGCGACATTTTTTTTAGAATAAACTGACCTGTGTCTGGCCAACAAATCGTCAATTGCTTTTAGTAAAATTGGTTGTTATTAATTTGGAGAGTACACGCAATTTTCAATACAATTAGAGGTGCTAATGGGAAAAAACAATTTTATTAATTTAACTCAGTAATTTATAAATACGATTAGTATTGTTTGAAGAATAATACTATTTGAAGATATTCGGCAAAAAGCAATGAGAAAAAATGAACATTATTAATAAAATTTGTGGTAGAAGATAAAAAATTACATGGAGGATTGCAAATGCGAAAATCTAGGATTTTTACTTAAACGCTCATTTTCAAAATCTCTAAAATATTGATAAAATCCCGCAGGATTGTTTTGCTTATTGCATTGGAACTTCTTATCACAATCAGGGCCGGCCTGAGCTTTTCAGGCGCTCCAGACAAGTTAATTTTCGCCACCCATCTCCGAAAATTAGTAATGATCGAGTGTTTCGGAATCAAATTCCTTAACTTCTTCGTTAATTGCTAAATAAATTAATAAATTTTGAAAAAAGTAAACTTTAATTAAACTTTATTTAATTATACATAACTTTTTTGATAATAACAAAAAAGCAATGATCAATCATCAAAAATTAAAATTCCAAAATAATTTAGATATTTCTTTGTCAAATTTTAGAAAGCCACAATAAAAAGAACGTCTGGTGTTCGATCGAAAAATCGAAAATCGGCCCTAATGGAAAAAAAGAAGCAGACTCGCAGTTTGCTTCCAATTGAAAATTCCCTAACTGTAGAATCGAAAAAAAACAGTTAGTGTTGTAGGTTTGTTTTTTACTAAAGGCGCGAGCACTTACACTAACACTAGCATAATAATAATTAATTATTAATGAACAAAAAAAACACAATTTTTACAAACAACATTAACACTTCAAAGACTGGAACACATCTGAACAAGTTCGAACAAATCTGGAAGGGGTGTTAAGTAAGTGCCCCTTGTTCAGTTTTTATCAGCAACCTATACACGCGATTAATCCCATCTTTGCAGTAACAAAAAAATTTATAAAAGTTCTTTTGTAAATGAAAATACGACTTCTCAAATACAAGGCATTATCAAGTTGAAGGGATTGGATCTAAGGCGACAATTAGAAGGTTTAAAAAAACTTGATTGGTCGATTTGGTAAATTATAGGTCTTAGACAAAATTTAATTGAAGGGTTGCCCTTTGTGCTTTCGGTTATTTTAAAATTTTGACGATGAGAGAATTTTCTAAAAACTGAACCTCTTTTACGATCTACAGAGTCTGAAGGTCTATCATAGAACCGATGATTCGTTTATCCGTGAATTCGAAACTTTTCCACCTTCAACCAGTAAATTTTCCAAGCCGAATCAACAATTCCGAATCTAACAAGAGTTCTCAAAACTCATCAGAATTCAGGCTGTTCTTTCGTTTTTTTTTCAATTAATAATAAAAGGCTTTTTACAAAAGTCCAGCTCAGAACTCACTAAAACGTGCCGCCCCTAAAATTATGCCATTACAAGCAGCTGCCTATTTTGCTGTGGTCTCAGGCCGGCCCTGATCACAAGCAATGATTGGAGGCACTACTGAGGTACAGATTGCCAAGAAACACAGTTTCTACAAAAAATCCTATTCAATACATCAATCGGTAAAGGCAATGAGATCTTAATACTTTTTCTCTGGTGTTAAATGTAGATGCCATAAAAGGTGAAAATTGATCTCTGTTTCCAATGCAATGGTGCAATTCTACATTTCTTATTTTATTTAAGCCTTGAAGTATTTGGTTTTATTTGTTTCTTTTCACCACAAGCGCATCATCATTTTGGATAATTAACCCGAGTCGAAATTTAACGTGTAAACAACGTATCATAGCACATCATAAGTGATAACTTGTGATGCGCTGTTGACACCCTAAATATAATAGATCTATTATATTTAGTGTGTCAACAGCGTGTAAAAAATGCAGTTTTTTCCATTTTACAACTTGTGATGCACTATTGATATCTAAAATTTGACAAGTTTAAAATACTATTGACACCCTATCTATTATAAAAAAAATGGATGTCAATAGGTATTATTTCATTTGAAATCTCGACTATTATAATAATCGATTTTGTCTTATTATCATTTATTTATCAAAATGAAACAAGTAACTTATGTCAAATATATGGGGGACAACTTCAGACGACCTCTTTTACCACTTTTACAGCCGCTTTGCAAGACAAACTACAAAAATTCTAACAATGGCTTGTTTCTACTAATTACTATAATGTTTACGATAAGACTGTGGAATAATCACGTTTTATCGAATCAAAAATAAATAAACAATTGTCCAGGCGGTATCGTATATGTTAAATGAGATTTTTTCTACCATTAAGAATTGATCTCACTGTGTTTGTTTACACCTTATTGCACATTATTGGCAAATTACTTCAATCTCAGTATAGTCCGCAGTGCCACAGTTTAGCCTACCCCCTCGGAAACAAGGTACATATATTAATACCAACTTCTAGCAACAGCTGCCAACGACTTAAAACGTTGACGCCATCTATGGTAGTTCTACTAAAATTAACAAGAAACTCTTTTAACATGACCACTTTATAACTGTACTCTATTTAACAGCGAACAAAAGAAATGACAACTTGTACACCCTATTGATGCGCAAAATTTCTACTTGGGAATATTGACAACTTCAACTACTTGTTGAAATGCTATTGACACCCTATGAAATGCAATTGATACCCAAAATTTACTCTATCTAACAGAGAACAAAAGAAATGACAACTTTTACACTTTATTGATGCTCTAAATTTCGACTCGGGATTAATCCTGTAATATATTCTAATGATAGTATATCTCTTATCAGTCACGCAGTACTGCTTTACTGATATTTTACTATTTTTTAAATGATTTGCATATAAATAGAGATATTTGCATTTCTTATCAGTCTTTTATATTGACCGATTTTGCAATTACGCTACTAATTCTTATCGTTGCTATTAATAAAAAGTGTTATTAACAAAAAGTGAATTATGGAGCCACGAATAATTAAGGCACCTGCAATTAAACATCCTTTTGACAATGTCACCTTAGGAGAATTTTTCTTTAACATGTCAAAAAGACATGGTGAAAAAATTGCTCAAGTAAGTTCGATTACGCAACTGTTTCAAAAGTGATTAAATAAAACGTTTTATGAATGATGAATAGAAATTCAATTGAGGAGCAGAAAAAATGAATCTTGTGAAAGGCTTGGATTTCTTCAGCCTTTTTGAAATAAATATTCTGCAAATTTGTTAATTAGCTTTACATTCTTGGTGGATTAAAATACAATTTATTTTTAGATTGACTCAGTCACAGATCAAAAAGAATCTTTTAATAGTGTTAGAAGAAGAAGCGTTAGAGCTGCCATCGAAATGTCTAAAAGAGGAATAACATCTAAGGACATTATTGTGTTCTGCACCATTAATTGCATGGATAACATTATTCCATTGGTAGGAGCTACTTATTTGGGTGCCAAAGTTGCTTCACTAGATCCCACATTGTCAGTAAATAATGTTAGACATCTATTAAATATTGTTAATCCAACAATGATATTTGTCGAAGTCAAATCGATCAATCTAATCGAACAAGCTATTGAAAGCTTACAAACTAAGCCAATGATTGTTGTTTTTGGTGACTCAAGCAAATATCCAACTTTGGAAGATTTTACAAAAATTGCTGAAAACGAAGATAACTTTATTCCGACACACATCAGTCCTGATGAGACTGCTTTGATATTTTTTAGTTCAGGAACTACAGGGCTACCTAAAGCTGTATGTTTGAGCTCGAAAGGTTTACTCTACTGTACAGTAAACTTTAAGTAAGCTATTTTTTTCTCGAATTAATCAATAGTCTTATGATCATCTGGTTGCAGTTTCAAAATCGATAGCCTCTTACATTTTACAACACTTTATTGGGGATCTGGTGTTTATATGACGATTGCAAGTTTCTATGGTGGCGGCTACCGGATAATAGTACCGGAATTTGATGTGAAAGACACTTTTCGCATTATCGAAAAATATAAAGTCAGTTATTTATATATGTTTGACCACACAATAATAAAACAATTTTCATTCAGGTTACTTATGCTCTAACAGCACCCCTATTGTGTTATAAATTAACAAATTTCGAAGACGCTGAGCGCTATAATACATCCTCTTTGGACGTCCTCATGATTGGTGGAGGTTCAATTAGTTTGGCTCAGTTACAAAGAACTCGTAACCTATTTAAAAATAGTCGTGTAGTTTTAGTTTACGGTATGACAGAAGTTGGTTTCACAACATTCTTTCAGCCAAAAGTTCACAGTAACTATATAAAAACAAAACCGGAATCTTGTGGTAAATTAATTCCCGGTGTTATGGTAAAAGTCGTCGAAGTCGACACACGGCACTTGTTGCCGCCGTATCAAAAAGGCGAAATTTGTGTAAAATCACCCGGTGTAACGCTTGGTTATTACAATACGGATACATCACATATTTTGGATGAAGATGGCTTCTTAAAAACGGGCGATATCGGTTATTACGATGAAGACGAATGTTTCTATATTGTCGAACGTATTAAAGAAATGTTCAAATATCAATCGTGGCATATTGTACCATCTGTAATTGAAAGTGTTCTGTTGGAACATCCGGCTATTGCTGAAGCATGTGTTTTTGGTGTGCCACATGAGGAAGATGGTGATGTACCAGCCGCTGCTGTTGTTTTAAAAGATGGTAAAATGGCAACTTCTGAAGAAATTGCACAGTTCGTTGCACAAAATGTTTTGGATCGTGAACGATTGCGGGCCGGTGTTGTGATAGTTCAGAGTCTACCGAAAACTCCAACTGGAAAAATTGTCCGCCTGAAAGTCAAGGATTTGGCGATGAAATATCTAACAAATAAATAAAAATTCAACTGTTGATTACCTTAGAATTATTCGTTTGTTTCCCTGATGGTTCAGGAAGTAATTTTGTAAAAAAAATATAAATTAATTCGTTATTAAAATATCGAGTCATTGCCGGTATAGTTTAATAAACAAATTGATTGATAAAGGCAGTTATCGTTGATAATTTTTATTGTGAATATTGTTTGGGCAGTAACTTTCATCGCTATAAAAAATGTTTTAAAAAACGTTCAAATTTAATCGACAAAATAAAGTACCATTCGGAAAACAGTATATAATTTTATAGACAAAATCACCTGTACTTAAACCACTGATCCCATAAAAATACTTCTCTAACATGTACGCAATTCCCCGAGATTCTTTTGGTAGCAGTATATAAATTTGTTAAAAAAATTTTTGTAATGATAAGAATTAAAATTATCAAATCATTAAGAGCCTATTTTTACGTTTTGAATTTATTTGCTTTAATTAACATCTTATCAGTTGATTATTGTTCAGTGAGCTCACAAGTCTTGCATATTTGCAGTCTATTATCATTTCCTGTGTTGACAAAACGTTATTGTTTTTATATCGATACAATGGAGGCTAGAATAATGAAAGGTCCGGAGCCTAAATTTCACCTCGAAGGAATGTGCCTGGGACAATTTTTTTTCACAATGTCCAAAGTCTATGGCAATAAAATCGCTCAAGTAAGTAATACAAAAAGATCAAAAACAAGACTAATTTATTTTAACTGAACACAGATTGACTCTGTAACAGATGAGAGAGAATCTTTCAATGATGTTAGGAAACGAAGCGTTAGAGCAGCGCTCGAATTGTCCAAAAGAGGAATTACATCCAAAGATGTCATAGTTTTTTGTACAATCAATTGTTTAGATAATATTATTCCGGTAATAGCAGCTACTTATTTGGGTGCCAAAGTTGCTTCATTAGACCCCACATTATCGCCGGACAATGTTAAACATCTTCTCGGAATTGTTAAGCCAACCATGATATTTGTCGAAACTCAATCTGTGAGTCTTATCGAACAAGGAATTGAAATTCTGGATAACAAACCGGAAATTGTAATTTTTGGACAATCAACCAAATATTTAACATTAGAAGACTTTACGAAGCCTGCCGAAAATGAGGACTCTTTCAAACCACTCAAAATGAATCCAGACGATCCGGCAATAATATTTTTCAGCTCAGGCACGACAGGTTTACCTAAAGCGATCTGTTTAAGTTCAACCAACATCCTTCATTGTGTTGTTAATTATGAGTATGTCTGTTTTTCTATATGGAAATTATGATTTTTCATGGCTTCATTCTAGTTTTAAACTTGACGCTGTCCTGAATTTCACAACACTCTATTGGATCAGTGGTATTACGACGGTAATTGCAAGTTTCTTTGGAGGCGGTTATAGGGTGATTGTTCCAAAATTTGATCCACAAGACGCTTTTAGAATGTTCGAAAAATATAGAGTTAGTAGCTTTAATATTTTATTTACAAAACTAATATAAGATTTCCAGGTGAATTATACAGCTCTTGCTCCTATACTCACGTATAAATTAACATCTGTCGAAGGCGCTGAGAATTTTGACACCTCATCATTACAAATCCTGCTCGTTGGTGGTACTCCAATCAGTACCACACAACTGAAAAAAGTTCGCGAATTATTTTGCAACACCTATGTCCTGCCCGCTTATGGTATGACCGAAATCGGTTTCGTTACAACATTCAAGCCGAACAAACACCGACAATTCATCGATACAAAACTAGAGTCTTGTGGCAAACTTACACCGGGTGTTACAGCAAAAGTTGTCGATGTTGAAACGAGACAACTACTACCACCTTACGAAAAAGGTGAAATTTGTTGTAAATCGCCCGGATTAATGCTCGGTTATTATAATGCAGACGCGTCGCATGTTTTCGATGAAGATGGCTTTATAAAAACTGGCGATATCGGGTATTATGATGAAGACGAATGCTTTTATGTTGTTGATCGTATTAAAGAGATGTTCAAGTATCAGTCATGGCATATTGTACCGTCTGTTATTGAGATAGCTTTGATGGAACATCCAGCTGTTGATGAGGCTTGTGTATATGGCATGCCACATGAGGTCGATGGTGAAGTACCAGCAGCTTCGGTCGTACTGAAAGAAGGCATGGATGCGACACCCGAAGAAATTGCTAAATTTGTTGCTGGAAAAGTGTTAGATCGGGAGAAATTGAGAGCTGGTGTGCGAATTGTTGAGAGTTTACCAAAGACGCCGACTGGGAAATTAGTCAGAACCGAAGCAAGAGATCAAGCGTTGAAATGTCTACATAAATAATGATAATAAAATATTAATATCAGAATTATATGTTGTGTTTCATTGACTTACGAATTCTCGTAGTTACTGTTTTAATAACAAATCGCCTATCTCAAAATAATCATTAATTTTTTGACCTGTTATTTATTTGAAATTTATCTGCTTACATGATTATTGAACAACTAGCAGGAAATGGTCTCATTATTCTATATATTTTCTAAATAATTAGACACAGTGTTACCAGATCTTTTCACAATCCTGCTGTGTAAATTCGGAAATACGGAAAAATGGAACCGAGGATAATTTACGGGCCCAATCCGCAACTTTGCGTGGAGGAAATATCGTTAGGCCAATTTTTCTTCACAAGAGCCGAGAAACATGGCAATAAAATCGCTCAAGTAAGTGCAATTAACGAAACTATATCAGATTTTAGAATCATAAATTATAGATTGATGCTGTAACAGATCAGAAAGAATCTTTCAAAAGCGTCAAAGAACGAAGTGTTAGGGTTGCAATAGAAATGTCAAAACGTGGAATAACATCCAATGATGTCGTCGTCCTCTGTACCACCAATTGTTTAGACAACATCATTCCAGTAATCGGAGCCACTTATTTGGGTGCGAAATTTGCATCATTAGATCCGACATTATCGTTGAGCCATGTTCGACATCTTTTAACTATTGTCAAGCCATCGATGATATTTGTGGAATCGAAATCGATAAATCTTATAGAACAAGGTACTGAATATTTAGACAGTCAACCACAAATTGTTGTATTTGGAGAATCGTCAAAATATCCCACATTAAAGAACTTCACGAAAGCTGCTGAAAATGAAACGACATTTAAACCAGTAGAGGTTAATCCAAACGATCCTGCTGTAATACTTTTCAGTTCTGGAACTACGGGATTACCTAAAGCTATCAGTTTAAGTTCGACAAACGTACTTTTTGCTGTGGTGATTTTTGAGTAAGTCTTTTCAATGGAGTTGTAATTTTTCTATGATTTGTGGTTTTAGTTTTAAACTTGATGCCGTTCTGAATTTCACAACATTATATTGGATCACTGGTATTACTACAACGCTTGCTAGTTTTTTCCGAGGCGGTTATAGAATAATCGTACCCCGATTTGATGCCGAAGACACTTTCAGAATAATCGAAAAATATAAAGTTTGTAACGGTGTCAATTTTCTGATGTTTTTACAATAAGAACGCGTCACATTTTTAGGTGAATTACGCAATAATGGCACCCATTCTGACTTACAAATTAACAAGTCTCGAAGGTGCCGACAAATACGATGCTTCTTCGCTAGAAACCCTACTTGTTGGTGGAACTCCCATTAGTCCTTCTCAATTACAAAAAGTACGAAAATTATTCAAATATACGAATGTGTTTCTAGCATACGGCATGAGTGAAGCTGCTTTTTTAACATTATTCAATTCAAAACAACACCGCAAATTCATCGATTCCAAACTGGAGTCTTGTGGAAAACTCACACCAGGTGTTGTGGCAAAAATTATTGATAGCACAAGCGGCAAACTACTGCCACCTTATCAGAAAGGTGAAATTTGTTGTAAATCACCCGGTTTAATGTTGGGTTATTATAATGCAGACGCGTCGCAACTCTTTGATGAGGATGGTTTCTTGAGAACTGGCGATATCGGTTATTACGATGCAGATGAATGTTTTTATGTTGTCGATCGTAGCAAAGAAATGTTCAAGTATCAATCGTGGCATATTGTACCATCTGTAATCGAAGGTGTTTTATTGGAACATCCAGCTATTGCTGAAGCGTGCGTGTTTGGCATACCGAATGAAGAGGATGGTGAAGTGCCTGCCGCTTCGGTTGTATTGAAAGATGATGCGATAGTAACGCCTGAAGAAATTGCCGAATTTGTTGCCAGAAGAGTATTAGATCGAGAGAGGTTGAGAGCAGGTGTTAGAATTGTTAAAAGTCTACCAAAAACACCGACTGGGAAACTTATTCGACGAGAAGCGCGAGAACGAGCTATCAAATATTTATAAGATGATAATACAAAAATTATGACAAAATTATGTCTTTTGACCCATGACTTAATCAGACTTATCTAATTAGGTTATCATTCAATAAATAATTAGAACTAAATAAATTAATTTCCTTATTTTACCGATTTATTTTGAATCAAGATTTTTTTGCGGTAGAAAATTGATACGAGCACATTTGTTGATTCATCTCCTTACTATCAGTACAAATTTAGAATTGTTAGAATATTTCGTAAATAAAAAAGTTGGAGAAAATGGAACCAAGAGTTATTAAAGGACCTAAAATTCAACCCTGCATTGACGAAATGTCGTTAGGCCAATTCTTTTTCGCGATGTCCGAAAAGCACGGCGATAAAATAGCCCAAGTAAGTCCAATTAGAGCAGACAGAGCATTAGGGTGAGCCAAAAGGGCCTCTATGTTGGAAAAAAATTCTCCCATTGAGAAAAATTCTTAGCTCAATTTTAAAAGGTGTTGGTGGCCATTTAAAATTTCATATTTAAATAATAAGCAAAAAATTTTTGTTCATTAAAAACGCTATAACTTTTGAACTGTTTGAGATAAAAATTTTATTCAGACATATTCTTATAGAGCATTAAATTTTCTAAGAAACATGCTTTAGAGTTAATTTTTTTAACTCAAAAATTTATATACTTACGGGCTATGAAAGACGATGAAAAATAGATATGTTGTTTTCAACTTTCATAGCCCCTAAGTATATGAACTTTTGAGTTGAAAACATCAACTCCAAGTACTTTTTAATAGAATTTAATGCCCTACAAGAATATGTCTCGGTAAAATCTTTATCTCAAACGGTTCAAAAGTTATAGCATTTTTAATGAAAATTTCCGTGATAGCTTCAAACTAAACATATATGTTTTTCATCAAATTTCATAGCCCGTAAATATATGAGTTGAAATATTTGAGTTGAAAAAATCAACTCTAAAGTGTTGCTTTAGAAAATTTAATGCCCTTCAAGAACATGTCTGGATAAAATCTTTATCTTAAACGGTTTAAAAGTTAAAGCATTTTTAATGGACAAAATTTTTTTTGCGTGTTATTTAAATATGAAATTTCGAATGGCCACCGACACCTTTTAGAATTGAGCTAAAAAAAATTCCCAATGGGAGAATTTTGTTTCTTAGTCATTTTGGCTCACCCTACAAAGCATATTAGAAAAACCTGAACATTGTAGATTGATTCAGTAACCGATCAAAGAGAAACCTTCAATAGTGTCAGAAAACGAAGTATGCGAGCTGCTATAGAAATGTCGAAAAGAGGAATAACATCAAAAGATGTTGTTGTATTTTGTACTCGTAACAGTTTAGATAATATTGTACCACTACTAGGAGCAACTTATTTAGGAGCTAAGATAGCTTCACTGGATCCAACTTTATCGTTAAGACACGTTAAACATCTTTTAAACATTGTTAAGCCAACAATGATGTTTGTTGAGCTTAGATCCGTGAAATTAATTGAGGAAGCGATAGAAAGTTTGACAAACAAGCCGGTTATTGTTGTCTTTGAGAAGTCTGCTAAATATGCAAGTTTAGAAGAATTCGCTGTAGCCACTCCAGATGAAAATAACTTTAAACCGATTCAAATAAGTCCTGATGAAGCCGCAATATTATTCTTCAGCTCAGGTACTACAGGATTACCTAAAGCGATTTGTTTAAGTTCCAAAAATATACTCCACTGTATTAACGGTTTAAAGTAAGTTAAACTTTTTGTGTGCGAAATTAACCCAAATTAGTGTTTAATTTTAGCTCGACAAGTTTTAAATTAGATGTCCTGCTTCATTTTACAACATTGTACTGGATGTCGGGTATACGTTTGTTGATAGGAAGCTTCTTTAGTGGTGGACATCGGATAATAGCACCAGTTTTTGATGCGGAACAAACATTGAAAATTATCGAAAAATATAAAGTTTGTTAACAGTTTCAAAAAGAACGCTCAATTAATTATCGAATTTCTTCAGGTAACTCTTATTATAATGGCCCCAGGACTCACTTACAAACTGACATCTGTTAAAGATGCGCAAAAGTACGATACTACTTCTTTAGGCACAATTATGATCGGTGGTACTCCGCTTAGTCCACAACAACTAAAAAAGACACGCGAGCTATTCAAAAATTCTGACGTTATCCTATGTTATGGGATGACAGAGGCTGGCTTTATGACATTCTTTACACCACACAAACACCGTAAATTGATGGCAACGAAACTGGGATCTTGTGGGAGAGTTACAGCTGGTGTTACAATTAAAATCGTCGAGCCCGATACACGTCATCTATTACCACCACATCAAACCGGTGAAATTTGTTGTAAATCACCTGGTGTAATGCTTGGTTATTATAATGCTGATTCCTCTTACGTGTTCGATGAAGATGGTTTCCTGAAAACTGGAGATGTTGGCTATTATGATGAAGACGAGTGTATTTATGTTGTTGAACGCATCAAAGAAATGTTTAAGTATCAATCGTGGCATATTGTACCGTCCATCATTGAAATGGTATTGTTAGAACATCCAGCTATCGCTGAAGCTTGTGTATTTGGTGTGCCACATGAAGAAGATGGTGAAGTACCGGCAGCTTCTGTCGTACTGAAATCTGGAATCAATATTACACCTGAAGAGATTATTGAATTCGTGGCACAAAAAGTTCTGGATCGTGAACAATTGAGAGCTGGTGTTGTAATTGTTGAAAGTTTGCCGAAAACGCCATCGGGGAAATTAATGAGGCGAGAAGCCAAACAACAAGTGATTAGATATTTGATGGAAAGACATTGAAACATCAACTGTAAGGGTTCATATCGGAGATATCTCACTACGATCCATCGCTACCTCGCCGTTTACATCAATACCTACATACGAAAACAAAACAATGTTTTAGCACGCAATGTAACGCAGTAGACCATCGTTCGCTATGAACACCTTCGTTCTAAAACACAGTTTTGTTTTGGTATCTAAGTAGCAATGTAAACAGCGAGGCAGCGAGGTATCACAGTGAGATATTTCCGACATGAACGCACCCTAACATGCAGTAATGTTAATTTTAAACACAATAGATTGAGATATTTTTATGATAAGTATTCATTCGTTGTATTTTGTAAATATTTACTTTTTGATTAGAGTAATGATAAGAAATTCGGTCAGAAATGTTTTTGAAGTGAAACTTCTTTAGGCGCGGTAGGGTAGTAAATTTTTTCACAGCGTGACGAAAATACGAGACCCCTTGAGGCTCGTGGGGGTATACAGCGCACTCGAGCTCGTGTAGGCGTCAGTCCCTTAGATTCGTGCCTAAATTTCAGCCTACCTCACTTTAAGCGTACGTCTCGAACATAATTTTTTATAACGACGACTTCTAAAGTTTAATAAAGACTATTCCACTCATAGATATTTCGACCAATAGCGTGCCGTCATTCAACAATTAGTTTTTGAAAAATATCTCCAAAACGACTTATTATTTTGCAATGATTTAAACACTGAGTGATAGTAGCTTTTAAGGGCTATCAAATGGTAAAAATCGATTTTCTTTATCTGACTTTGTATCTGAATTTTTCTATTGTTAATTTACCAAACGACTTGTGACGTCATTAACTAGAGTGGGGGTCCGATGACGGCAACGGTATCTGCTTTATTAACCATGTACTTTACCCACTTCAGCGGTAAAGTGTTTACTTTATTATTTCGAGTTTTTAGTCGATAAAGTAGGACTTTAACAACAAGTATTGAAAAAATAAGTTTCCTGAATATTTTAGCTTTTATACCCAAAGGGCTGTGGCGTTGTTAAAAAAGACCTGTTTTTCGCTTCTTATTTTGGTAAAAACTAATAGTAAGATAAGTAAAAACTATCAATAAGACTCACTGAAAAAATTTTTTTCTGAAAATTTCTATCATTCCCCTTTTTCTTAAGTTATAAAAATTTTGTCTTTATTTTTAAATATGTCGGGTGTTACTCACGAAATTTACAGAAAACACCTTTCTTACCCTTTTGTATATGGTAAAATTTTCAACTTCATCCATTTGATGCAACACAGTCAAAAGAAATAAAATCAATTTTTATATATTATCTTCTGTAATTCACGATCTCGTTTTATCGATGGATACAAATTGAAACACATTCCAGATAAAAGAAAATATTGATTGTCATACGTTCAATTACCTTTTTCATTAAAAAAAAAGTGATTTTTAATAAGGTTTATTTTGTGACCAAATATTTTGTGGCTCCTTAAAGATAGCGCCTTCAAGTTGTGCCTGAACTTCATAATGGTACGTTAACGTCGCAGATACCTAACATTTCACACTCTCGCTGCGCTAGCTCGTTAACGTTGGTTGACCAATCACAAGCAAATCCACATCACTAGATGTTTATCGAACAAGACGAAAAACACTTTTCGTTTTTCACTAGGAATCGTAGGTACTAAATAATCATGTAGAATGAACTAAGTTTCTAAATAGCATTTTTTAAGTATATGTATAAAGAACGAGGCAGTTTATTAGACACGTCTCCTACCAAGGTATCTTCGACATGAACGTATCCTATGTGTAGATAGTTATAGTGGATTGTCTTATATTGATGATAAATAACTATTTAAATTTCTAGTACATTATCGAATTAATGATATCAGAAAATTTGATTTACTGGTCCTACCAGTAATAAAATTGCTATTTAGTTCGTTTTCGTAATTGATATAACGATGGAACGATTTATAGGATCGGCCTTTAGACTCGTCCTTGATTCAATTACCAGTAGTTATAGTTATTATTTGGTTAAATTATTATTTATTTAATGATTATCTTTTTACAATAGAAGAAAAACTTGAAACACGCAAACAACTTGGAAATAATAGAGCCCTCTTGATATGGTAACCTATAATTTCCGACCAGTCATCAATCGAACTTGCTATAAACAACTTGTACATAAATTCTGTTTATGTTTCTTATAAAACTTGAGAAATTCTTCTATACAATAGATAACAGATAACAAAGGTTAATAACAAAAAAAAAGAAAATGAAACCAAGAACTATTAAAGGCCCAGAAATAAGCCAAGCTTTCAACGAACTGTCTTTAGGGCAATTTTTCTTTAAAATGGCATTGAAACACGGAGACAAAATAGCTCAGGTAAATCCAATAATTTCATTACATTTGTTTAATTACGTGTGATTCAAGGTGGACTCGATAACAGATGCGAAAGAATCATTCAACAGTATTAGAAAACGAAGTGTTCGAGTTGCTATTGAAATGAAAAACAGGGGAATAACATCAAAAGATGTCATAGTTTTCTGTACTATCAATTGTTTAGATAATATTATTCCGATAGTTGCAGCTAGTTATTTGGGTGCTAAAATTGCATCATTAGATCCCACATTAATATTAAGTCACATTAAGCACCTTATGAATCTTGTTAAACCATCATTAATATTTGTTGAAGACAAATCGATTGATTTAATCGAACAAGCGATCGAAAATTTTGAAAATAAACCACAAATTGTTACTTTTGGTGCATCATTAAAATATCCAAGTTTACAAGATTTTACCAAATTGAATGAAAATGAAGATAATTTTGAACCGATTGAAATTAGCCCTAATGATCCTGCAATAATATTCTTCACTTCCGGGACTACAGGATTACCGAAAGCTATCTGTGTAAGTTCCCGTAGTGTGCTTCATTATATTGATGGTTTCCCGTAAGTTTTACTTTTGCGTTGTATTTTCCTATTTCACTAAACTGTTTTTTTTTACATTTAGTTATCGTAGAGTAAATCTGGATGTGGTTGTACATTTCTCCACATTATATTGGATATCAGGTATTGCAACAGTAGTTGCCAGTTTTTTTAGTGGCGGTTATCGTGTAATATTTCCACAATTTGATGAAGAAAACACTTTGAGAGCTATTGAGAAATATAAAGTAGGTAATTTTCTACTGATTGATAATGAAATGAAATTTTGTATTTTCCAGGTTACTTTTATTACAACAATCCATACGTTAGCTTATAAACTGGCACATTTTAAAAATTTTGCAATGTTTGATGTTTCTTCTTTGAGCGACATTGCAGTAGGTGCAACGCCAATCAGTCCGAGTCGTTTGCAAGAAATTCGTAAAGCATTCAAAAACGTCAATGTATTCGTAGCTTACGGATTAACTGAGGGCGGTTTTATTGCATATTTTGATCCGAAACGAGACTATGAATTCTTGCAAACAAAACTACAATCTTGCGGCAAAGTAGCACCTGGTGTTACCGTAAAAATTATCAATACTGACACTGGTGAACTTTTACCGCCCCATAAAAATGGTGAACTTTGTGTAAAATCACCTGCTGTGATGCTAGGATATTACAATGGTGAAAACTCGCAAGTTCTCGACGATGAAGGGTACTTAAAAACTGGCGATATCGCCTATTACGATGAAGACGATTATATTTACATTGTTGATCGTATTAAAGACGTCTTTAAATATCAATCGTGGCATATTGTTCCGTCTCTTGTTGAAAATGTTTTATTAGAACATCCCGCAATTAGTGAAGCTTGCGTGTTTGGAATACCACATGATTTAGATGGGGCACTGCCAGCTGCTTGGGCTGTATTAAAAGATGGTATGAGTGCAACGATTGACGACATTACCGAATTTGTGGCACAAAGAGTATTGGGTCGTGAAAAATTGAGAGGTGGCGTGACAATTGTACAAAGTTTACCAAAAACAGCTACTGGAAAATTAACGAGGAAAGAGGCGCTTCGGCAAATGATTCAATCTATGGAAGCTGCACGTTCTTAGATATTTTGTCGGATATTTGATGGCTTAAATTATACACCAACCTCATCAAATTCATTGAAGACATTGTAAACTTGATTACAATAAAATGTTTGAAGAATAATTATGAATTTTTCCGAATTCGCTCATACCGCACCTCTCCTATTTTCTCCAATTATTCAAAAAAATATGTTAAATGAAGAAATCGATAAAAATTAAGTCAAAATGTGGTTTGCCACGTCTTTCCAGAATGCCAAACTTCCACCCATGGATAAAATATATTTCATCATAATTTATATCCAAGAGCGGAAGTTTGGCTCACGAGACCGGAGGCTGAGTGAGACAAACACGCGAGTGGATAAAGAAACTTTACCACCGTGTGCAGTACAAGATTTTGTTTAGTACTTGCTCTTCAAACTCTTTTTCATTTAATTTTTTTGATTTTCTAATAAGTTTTGCCATAAACTATTCATACAGTTATCAATCGTTGTTGGTTGCTACTGGATTTCTCTAAACAACAAGCAATCGTTTTTGTTTATTTGCTGTTGGTTGCTATAAAGTTTATTCACCTCAACGGTAAAGTAAACACTTTACCGTTGAGGTGGGTAATGTGCTACTTTACCATCGAGTTTTTAGTCCATAAAGTAGGACTTTAACATCAAATATTGAACAAATAATGTTTCCAATGAATTTCCATTCGAAATTATTGCTATGGGAAACGATTGTACACAAACGGTTGTTGTACACGGGCGGCAAGCTTTTCTAGTGCTCCACGTAAACTTATTTTGGGTGCCCTTCTCAGGAAAATCATAAAATAGTCAATTCTTCATCACACTGTTTATTTTTTGAATCTGTCAAAAGTCAGTCTCAACAAAATGTTAAAATCAAAATAAATTGTGCCGCTTTGCTGTGCCTCAGGCCGGCCCTGGTTGTAGACACTTCAGGGTTCATTCTTGATACAGTTATTGTTTGCAACACGAACTATCTTTTGGATATTTGGTAAATAATTGTTTAAAATAAGTAAATTTCATTGACTCCACAGATAAAATATTTAATATTTTAATTACAATAATCATTTGTTTACTGTTCTTAAATAATTTAATCCCGTCGAAATTAATCGTTCAGAAACTGTTTATTATTTACGACTTACGATAATAATAACAGGACCGGCCGGAGGCCACAGCAAAGGAGACATTTTTCTTGTATTTCATCCTTGATTTTATGTGTGGCGCTTTGCTGAGAGTATTCAAGTCTGATGGATAATTATTCACCGTTTCGAAGAGGGGCGATGGAAGTAAGTTTGCTTGAGGCGCCAGGAAACCTTGGACCGGGCCTGAACAATAACGACAACAACATCAACAATGACGATAATAATAAGAAATCAATAACATTCATTAAAAAACAGATAACGCATAATTAACAACATCAATAAAGGGCCGACTCAAGCCTTCCTGGTGCTCCAGTCAAACTTGGTTTCTGTGCCCAAAGTTAGGACTATTTTATAGTTTTTTTCTATTAATGATAGTCGGAATAGTTTCAACGAAATGTTTTACGTCAAATCGAGTATGGGACGCACTAAAAAGTCTCGTACACAAAATTATACTGCTCCGGGCTTTGTTGCGGCCTCGGGCCGGCCCTGATAACGTTATATGCAGTTATTACATTCACTTTAATTCCACTGTAATTTTACCAATGACTTGCATTTATCATACGCATGAAACTTTAGTATAAATAAATAACTGTAAATATGTTTCCATTATAATCTCAAAATTCTTTTTGTTATTGTTTGACCGTGGATTACTATTTGGTTTATAACAGGTAAAACAGCACACATTTTTATTTAGTTCTTGATTTGATTATTTTATTAGTCTACTATTCATAATGATAAGCGTCACAATTTTTAAATCAACAGATCAAAGTAATTGTTATCAGTCATAAATTATTATATAAGGAAATAAACAGAAACGTTTTTAGATAATTAAAAGTGTATCAGAAGAGTACAAATTCACAATTAAGTTTCTGAGCTTTTTCTATCAATTAAAATGAAAGCCAAAATAATTAAAGGACCATCACCAGCACCTGAATGCTTCGACGGTATGACATTAGGCGAGTTTTATTTCACCATGTCGCTGAAGCATGGAGATAAAATAGCGCAGGTAAGTGTAATTTAATGCTTCGTCAATTTGAAATTTTATCAATTACGAATGATTCAAGGTTGATTCAAAAAGCGGCCAAAAAGAAACTTTCAATAGTATCAGAAAACGAAGTGTTCGAGTTGCTATTGAAATGAAACACAGAGGAATCACATCAAAGGACGTTATAGTCTTTTGCACTATTAATTGTTTAGATAATATCATCCCAGTAATAGGGGCTACTTATTTAGGTGCAAAAGTGGCATCCTTAGATCCCACATTATCTTTAACGCACGTAAAACATCTTTTAAATCTTGTTAAACCAACAATGATATTTGTCGAAGTTGACTCAATTAATTTAATAGAACAATCTATTGAAATTTTGGACTATCAACCGCAAATTATTGTTTTTGGGAAATCAAACAAATACTCGAGCTTAGAAGAATTTACCAAGCCTGCAGAGAATGAGGACAAATTTAGACCGATTCATACGAGTCCAGACGATCCAGTGATGATATTTTTCAGCTCTGGTACTACTGGATTACCTAAGGGTATCTGTTTAAGTTCTCGCAACATACTTCACAATCTTAAATGTTTAAAGTGAGGTTTATTTTGTTTATTAACATTTAATTTGATAATTGGATCATTCTAGAGTCGATTTTAGTGTCCTACTACATTTCACAACTTTATACTGGATATCTGGTATTGGTATGATAAATGAGGCCTTCTTTAATGGCGGTTGTCGTCTAATAACTACAGAATTTGATGAAGAAGAAACATTTAAGATTATCGAAAAATACAAAGTCAGTTATTTAGTTTATGGCGAAACAGTTTAACATTATAGTTTCCAGGTAACGGTAATAATGGCCGCACCTATACTCGGTCATAGATTGACAACATTCAAAAATATCAAAAACTATGATACATCGTCTTTACGAGCATTATTAATGGGTGGCACTCCAATCAGTCCAACGCAACTGCAAAATACCCGTAAAGCATTCAGAAATGCTGTCGTAATCAATGGTTATGGTATGACAGAAGCTGGTTTTCTATCATATTTTGATCCTATTCGTGATCGAGAATTAATGACTACCAAATTGGAATCCAGTGGAAAACTTGCACCTGGTGTCATAATGAAAATTGTCAATCCCGATACTGGGGAGCTTCTACCACCACATCAAAAGGGCGAAATTTGTGTTAAAACACCCGCTTTAATGCTCGGTTATTATAATGCTGATTCATCACACGTTTTCGATAATGATGGCTTCTTAAAGAGTGGCGATGTCGGTTATTATGATGAAGACGAATGCTTATATGTGATTGATCGTATCAAAGAGATGTTTAAATATCAATCATGGCATATTGTACCATCTGCAATTGAAGCTGTTTTATTGGAACATCCAGCTGTTGCTGAAGCTTGTGTTTATGGTGTACCGGATGAGATCGATGGTGAAATACCGGCAGCTATGGTTGTATTGAAACAACAAATGTGTGCTACAGCCGAAGAGATTTGTGAATTTGTTACACAGAGGGTGTTGGATCGTGAAAAATTGCGGGCTGGTGTGAAGATTGTTAAGAGCCTACCAAAGACACCAAGTGGAAAAGTTATTAGGCGAGAAGCGAAGGCTCTAGCGATTATGTGTATGTAATACAAAAATTCTATTACATTTATCAATGCAAAATTACTTAATAAATAATTGTAGATAAATTTGAGAGTTTTATCTGTGAAAAAAAATTCCTAAATTTAACTTTAGTTCATATCTGTTAATTTTTGTTTTCTAAAATCATAATAACAATCCACTTAATTTGCTGACTAACACGTGTCTATATTTTACAAACTGTTTCACCATACAGGTTGGATACTCATAATTGTTTGGATTAATGAAATAATCAAATATAACACAGAGAAATGAGGGTGAGAGGTGTTAGTTTGTAAAAGTTCAGAAGAATGCAAAACTGCAGATGAGAAAAACAAATCTTACGATGCTCGTTTTTGTAGTTCGGATTTATTTCAAATCAGGCAGCCGAATACAGTGACTCAAATTCAGTACTGAGTACTTTGCCCCGCTACAGAGTCATAAGCTGATAGACAGAATTCACTTTTATTATGTAGGAGTACCACGAAGAACTTCTATCAATATTTATTCAAGTTTTTGGAAGGCGCATTTCAAATAGAACATTGTACCTCTGGACTGATACAGTTTGTATAATCCAGGCTCTATAATCATTTCCTTATCGGTTCAACAATATAAAACAATTTTTGCAACAATTTTTTATCAGTGTTGTTGGAAACAGTGCGAACAAAATGGAGCCTAGAGTACTTCGAGGTCCACAAGGTAAATATTCTCTTAATCTATCATTAGGAGAATTCTTCTATACGATGTCTGAAAAACACGGTGAGAAAATAGCGCAGGTAAACTAAGCTAAACATAAAAATCGATAATTTATAAGTTTTAAATAATTACAGATTGATTCGGCGACAGGCCAAGAAGAATCTTTTAACAGTATTAAAAAACGCAGTGTTCGCGTTGCTATTGAATTATCAAAAAGAGGAATAACATCAAAAGATGTTATAATCTTTTGTACCATCAATTGTTTAGATAATATTATTCCTTATATAGCAGCCACTTATCTGGGTGCTAAGGTCGGATCATTAGATCCAACGTTATCATTAAGTCACATAGTACACCTTTTAAATTTAACTGAACCAAAAATGGTGTTTATTGAAAGTAAATCATTAGAACTCATTGAGCAAGCTTTTGAAAAATTGAAAAATAAACCACAAATTGTGGTGTTCGGACAATCAACTAAATATCCAACGTTAGATGATTTTACGCAATTTTGTAAAGATGAGGAAACGTTTAAACCAATCAAAATTAGTCCGAATGAAGGTGCTGTATTGTATTTCAGTTCTGGGACAACAGGATTGCCTAAAGCGCTCTGTATAAGCTCTAAAAGTGTAATAGACTACATTAATCAACTCGAGTAAGATTTATTCTATTATTCGTTAATTCTTTGGTCATTAATATAGAAATTCTAGTTACAAACATAACACTGTTATGCATTTTTCGACTTTATATTGGATATCAGGTATTTGCATGGTGATTGCTTCATTCTTTCTCGGTGGTTATCGAGTAATAGTGCCGCAATTCGATCAAGAACAATCATTCAAAATTATCGAAAAGTATAGAGTTAGTTGATATTTATTTTTAACTATATGATGTGTAGAATTTTTATTATTCCTAGGTAACATTTATCTTCACTGCTGGCCTATTAGCTTATAAATTGGCTCTATTCAAGGACGCCGAAAAATTCAACTTATCTTCGTTAGATACTGTGCTTATTGGTGGGGGTCACGTCAGCCCGACACAATTACAAAAAATCCGTGCAACATTCAAAGATACTAAAGTTTTCGTAGGCTATGGTATGTCAGAGGCTGGTACGATAACTCAATTCCTTCCAATTCGCGATCAAGAATTTATTCCAAAAAAATTGGAATCTTGTGGCCGACCAGCATGCGGTGTTACAATGAAAATCGTCGATATCGATACACGAAAACTACTACCACCTTACGAAAAAGGTGAAATTTGTGTAAAATCAAATGCTCTAATGAATGGATATTACAACTCAGACGCATTGGATGTTTTCGATGATGATGGTTTCTTGAAAACTGGCGATATCGGTTATTACGATGAAGACGAATTCGTTTATATTGTGGATCGTCTTAAAGAAATGTTCAAATACCAATCATGGCATATTGTACCATCTGCAATTGAAGCGGTCTTGTTAGAACATCCAGCTGTTGTCGAAGCTTGTGTTTTCGGTTTGCCACATGAGATAGATGGTGAAGTGCCAGCTGCATTTGTTGTTTTGAAACAGGGAATCGGTGCTAGTTGTGAAGAGATTATAGAATTTGTTGGCAATCGTGTTGCAGATCGTGAAAAGTTACGAGCTGGTGTTAAGATTGTGGAGAGTCTACCGAAAACGCCGAGTGGCAAATTGATGCGACGGGAAGTTCGAGCACAAGCCATCAAATGTATGAAAATTTAATTAATACAACTAGTTCTGTGGACTTCACTGTAAAAATTAATGGAGAAAAGATTAAATAAATTCAAGAATCATATGTTGTTTAAATTTTAATTTACACACAGTTAAAAGTTTAATCTTTGCCCTACGGCTATAACTGGAATTGGATATTTTAACAATTTATTTTTGCATTAAACTATTTATTTTTTCCGAAAAGGTTTAAAAATTCAGTTTCTAGCCTACTTGAAATTTATGTCAGTTATGGATTATAGTATATTGCATATCTGTATGAATCTCTCTTTCCAAAATTTACACCCATTTTTCCGGAAAACTTGATAAGCTTTGACAAGTTTTTTTTTATTTGGAGTAAAATTTCAGTACATTAGAAACATACAGTTTTCTTACTCAATGAAAGGTTTTGCAGTTTTTAACAGTCTTTTTTACAACAGTTTCAAACGTTTGCAACCACAGAGCTAGAACCAGGGGCTCGCCAATCGAGGGTGCAAGAAGCGCAAGCGGCAAATTTTGGTTAATTTGAAAAGAAAAAACATTACTTTGGCACAGTAAATAATACACAATATTAAACTATACAAACTTGTGAATTATACCTGTATTATTAAGGCCCGACGAACCTTAAGTTTGTTAAGGCTTACCTTCAATTATCTGAAATGTACTGCTGTGGAGTTGTGCACCGTTGCCTTTTTTACAAAAGTTTGAATATTTTAAGAAAAAATTTCTTTTGCATTCGTTTTTAATAGTAATAAAGCTGTAATAATTTATTGGCAAACCAATTTAGTTTCCCAGTACTATGTGAAAATTCAATCTGTGCAATTTAAATGCACAGTCGTTCTCTTATTTTTTGACAGAACCGAATGAAAATTACCTATCTCAGATATAGTCGATACTGTGGTTGATGTGCTTATCGATCTATTTTTTGAAAATTGTCAACCAATTGCCAGAAAACTTGAAAAATCGTTCAATAAACAGCATTCCCTTTGCTGAGAAATAAATGCAAATTTCGGAATAAGGAATCCATAGAGACTTCAAGTATACTATCCCTGGTATGTGACATAAATTTCATTCAATTCTGTTCATACATAAGGGAAAAGATGAAAAAAAAATGATTTAAATAGAGAGAGGTACCTATTGAATTATGAGTTGTTTCGGAAAGACTAAATAAGTTTTCCAATCAATTTTAATTCAAGGCTATAAGCCACTATTTGGACTGAAAAAGATTTTTTGCTTAAAAAACTCAATCCTTTGCAAAATAAAATGTATAAATGACAACGCTGCGCAACTCAACTATAATATATTGTAGACTACACAGGTTGAGGCTTAATGTCAAGTTAAGGTTGCCCTTGCCTCTCTACATAATCAGGACTGACCCGAGCTTTACTAGCGCTCCAGGCAAGTTTGTTTTCAGCGCCCCTCTCCGGAAATTAATAATAATCAAGTACACTACTTTTATGTATTTCGGAACCCAATCCTTTGACATCTTCGTTAATTACTTTTCTACTTATTTCACAAATAATCCATCATAAAATAATAAGTTTGAAAGTAAACTTAATTTCATTCAAAATAGTTTTTTTTTTGATAACAGGAAAGAAGCAATGATCGTTTTGTGTTCAAGACTCACGGTTTGGTTCCAGTTGATAATTGCATAATTTTTAACAAAAATAGAGAGAAAAACTGTTAATATTGCAAAAAATATACTTATTTGAAAATTTACCATCTCCAAAGGAATTCCGGAGTCATTCCATATGGACGCTTACACTAACACTAGCACTAAAAATAATTAATCAATAATTAACAAAAACATTGCAATTTTTCGAAGCAACATTAACACTTCAAAAACTGGAACATAATTATTCCAGTTGATTGATACGTCTTCAGTTAACTGAAGATGTATCAATCAAATCTAAAAAGGGTGTGAAGTAAGTGTCTTTTTTTAGGTTCTTTTGACGAACATATATACGCGAATAATTCAATATTCGCAGTAACAAAAAAATGTGGAAAAATAATAAATGAAGGGCACAATACAGTTGAGGGGATTGGGGCTAAGGAGACAATTGTAATCTTCAAAAGATCTTGATTGGTGGTTTTTGGTAAATTCCAGGTCCTAGGGAAAATGCAGTTGTAGGGTTTCAAATTTTTGTACTTTCAAAAAAAAAGCTAATTCTTGCTGACCTAAAATTTTGACTGGGAAAATTTTATAAAAACTGAACCTCTTCTGCGATCTACGAAGTCTGGAGACTTGACATAGAATCGATCAATGGTTTATACAATGCAAATTCTCGATTCGTGGCTTTGCAACTGAAGATAAACTCAACCTAATTAGATATAAAATCGATTGTAGTAAATACTATCAATCGTAGGGTATTCTGCATATTCATGGTTAATAATAAAAACATTTTGATTTGTAATGGTTATACCCAAAAAGGGCGACAACGGAAAGCTTGCACCCGGACATCCGAGTGGGTTGGTGCGCCCCTGACCGGGACGCCCTGTATTTATTGTTTATAAACACTAATTTGAACTACCCATCAGTAAAATTAGTTTTGTTAATAATTGATGAACTTCTCAATTATTATTTGTTTGTATTGAAGACGAAACAATTGAAATGCATTAAATTTTCCACCATTAATAAATATAACGCGTAACGATTTGAATGCAAACGAAAAAATGGAGAAAACTACTGTAAAAATCCTCTTTAATGTGTCGCAATTTTTCTGTGTATCAGTACCGAATTTATTCAATTATCGTGATATAACAATCATTTACAAAACATATACAATTATAATGTGTTTATTATTATTTACTTTATCGATTATAACGATATACGGTCGTTACGTTTATATTTTCAAAATGCAATTCCGTAAAGATCTACTTATGAATGTTTTATTAGTTGTAATTACAACAGTTACTAATATTTCATCGATAATTATAACGATTTTAATCCACAACAAGAGTGTAGTGAGAATTGTGAAAAATTTGAAACAAGTTCAATGGAAAATTCAAGAGAAATTCCAAGTAATGCCGAAATTTCCTAATGAAAAACTATTCAATAGCTTGTTTATTTTGTGTGAAATTGCAATTGTTGTATGTTCTGCGGGACATTTTCTAAGCGATTTATTATACAACAAGGCGAAGTTTTACTGTTTTGCTATGTTGTTACATTTTAATTATTTTATAATATCGCTGACCGTATTCCAAATTCATTATTTTGTAAGTATGGTACGTGGAAATTTTCAATCAATTAACGCCAAACTGACGGAGTTCCATTGTAAAGAAAATCCAAGTGTGATCGATATACGTGTTCTTTTGAAATTGCATGACCGTCTGTGCGATACAATCGATCTAATTAACAAATCGTACGGCATACAAATTGTATTCATATGCTGTCTGACCGTTTTGGATTTAATTAACAACTTCAGTTGGTCTATAAAGTTTGCTTTATGGAAAAAACCTACTATGTGGGGTATTCTAGTTGTGGGTGCTGACATTATACAATCTATTATTAATATTGTAAGTGGCTTTATAATTACTAATTAATACTTGATTAATTAATAATGTATTAAAAGGTATTTGGTGTAATATTGGCTGTAAGTTGCCATCTCACAGTACGCGAAGCTAACAATACATCGACGATTTGTTATAAAATCTTATTAGATTTTCCAATTGGTTCACAATCCGAATATCAAGAAATTGTAAAGAATGATTTGTTGTTGTTGGCTGTACATTTAAAGCAGAAGAGAATTGAATTTTCTGCAGCTGATTTCTTTCCAATTGATCATACAATGTTGTACATGATTGGCGGATCGATTTGTTCTTATTTGGTGGTTGTGCTACTGTTTAAATAGAAAAAAAAAACGTATGAATACTAGAAGAGTATCAACAATTTTCTACCCGCTCTGAACGGTTCTTTATAAGACGTCTCAAATGTGACAAAGGAGAAAATCCTCAA
The DNA here is from genome assembly GCA_021725515.1 of Epicauta chinensis. Lineage (NCBI taxonomy): Eukaryota > Metazoa > Arthropoda > Insecta > Coleoptera > Meloidae > Epicauta > Epicauta chinensis. The sequence continues at coordinate 16,767 of JAEDXX010000079.1, read as the reverse complement.
ATTGGTAATTTATCTTCAATGTTGATTCCCTTCTTAAGTGTTTATTGAGATTCGCACTAATGTACCTATTATAATCGAGAAATTACAAAACACGCTGATTTGTATGTGACGGTGTATTTCAATAAATGTATGCACTACAGAAATAATTTTTTCTTGTTAACAATTTTCTCCAACATACTGTTGTTTAGTTGCGTGTCATTGACTTTTTTACAATTTTTTAACAAAATACAATCTTTTCCATTCGTTTCGATGGTAATAAGTTACAACCTCAAATAAGGATTTATTGAGAAATTTATTTAGTTTTACTGGAGATCCGTGAAAATCAATGTCTGGCCGGATTTAAATCGAATCTGTCGTCTTTCTGTCGTGTTTATTAATTGACAGAATTAAATGAAGAATCTTATCAACTGTAAACATGTCTGTATGGATCTCATTTTCAAAGATTCTTATCTATTTTTCAAAAAATAAAACAGCCATTTTTGTTTATTAAGTTTTCTATATTGAACATAAAAATAGCAAAAAACAAAAACAAACAATGATAAACACAACATTGGTAAAAGTTGTTGGACAATTCAATCAATAATCACTCCAATTATTTCGTTTCATATTATCAATATTAATCATCATATTTGTTATTTTCTATAGTTGTATTAAATTAGATTAAAAGCCGTTTATAGTTATTAGAACGGAACCAACCCGAAAGAAAGTAAAAATGTTTCTAACAAACGAGTTTCCGATTTGGTTAAATTTTATTTACAAATTGTTCGGAGTTTACCAATTAACCAACAATGTGAGTTCGCGATGGATGAAATTTATTCAATACCTGTTGCCTTTACCATTCAACCTATGTTATTTTTTTATCTGGTACAATTCGAATGCTGTTCCTTTTGATTATCAAGGAATTGAGAAGATACTTCTATATATTGATTACTTGGTACGTGGTACTGGTTTAATTTGCATATTAACAAGTATATTTGTGCGTGTGTATAGAGCAAAGAAAATTGAACTGTGCTTCAAGCAAATTCCCGATTCGTCTATAAATTTTCCAGAAATTAACACTCAAATCAAGAGCAAAACAATCTTTGTATTTATATTAATGTTTATGATTTTCTTGACTTCTTTTATCCAGCGACATTTTAAGTTTCTTGATCATCTAATTTATTCTCTACCAATGATCTATAGTTTGTTAGATTATACGTTTTTAGATCATATTTTAGGAAAACTATACACTAAATTGGATCTAATTGAGTCTCATTTAATTGTAAGATTCAATAACGATTTCGCTACAAGTTCCACTGTATCTGATTTACAATTTATAAACAATTTGTCACTTAAACATCTAAAACTGATTAAGATATCGACTACAATTAATTCAATATTTTCATCAACGTTACTGACAACGATAATGTTATATTTTTTGTATTTGACTAATTTAATTTATTACATATTTTATAATGCAAAAAATGAGAGCCACTTTCCTATACCTACTTTCTTGCAACTGTCTATTTGGATTATTGTTTTAATAATTGCGTATGTATTTTTAATTGAGTCGTGGTATAATCTTCAACAAAAGGTAAAAACTGTAATACTTACAATTTTTGTATTTTACTATTTGATAATTTTAGAGCGACCATCTTTCAACAATATTACTTAATGTTTGCAATAAAAATATTGATAGCAAAGGGGCTAAATCACATCTGCATTTGATTAGTTTACGATTGGTAGCTACAAGAGTTAAATATAATGTTTATAATTTGTTCGTTTTAGATCGTACTTTTTTCCATATGGTAAAGCATATTTATATTATATGTTTGCCATAATATTATTTTTCCATCGATTGACGTAGAAATTAATAAAATATTATTTATTTACAGCTTGCTAACGCAGTTACGACGTATGTTGTACTCTTGATTCAATTCAAATTCTAAATTTCAGAATTACTATCAATAAGAGTTGTTGGTGCGGTATATCAGCAGATACTTTATGAATACCAACGAAAGGCCAGCGACACATCCTTTGTTGTTGATTTCCACCAAGATTTTTTGAACGTTGATTTTGAGATTCTCATAAGGCGAATTGACTGTGGGTTTTTTGATAGTATGCAAACATGAAATCACCCGTTATCTCCGCTTAGAAATTTGTAGATGGTAATGTTTTGGTTTTTCAGATCAAATTCTCAGATACTGATATTAAATATTAATTAATAATAAATAAAATGTTAGCAATTAGGTAAATTAATCACAGATTGTCTAACATCTCTACCTTTTATTGAAAGGCACTTGCATCACTTTCAAAATAAATGGTTTTTTGATTTGTATCAATTATAATATCTATTAAAATTTCAAAAATTTAAATCTAATAATTCAGTTATTGTAGGAATTTATTTATTACTTTTTTCTTATTGTATTGTAATAGATTTTTTGTAATAATTAGTAGAATTTATGTAAATTCTAATAAATATTTGAATTAGCAGTTGAGAAATTAATTCTTTGGCTTGAATCAATAATTTCTGTATTTGGTAAAAAAGTAAATATTACGTCTCTATACTTACTATTTTTCAATCACTATTGGGACGACAGGGGAAATAAAGGCATATTTAGCCGTTTCTGTGTCTTGAAAAGTTCAAGGCAAGAAATGGTGGATGCGCCCTACCATTACCTCATATCTTCAAGTTTTCAGTATCATTTACCTCAAATTTTCAGATATTCACAGATAGAAATATTAACGAACCGTACAAAAACGCCTTAAGCTATAAAGATTAGGGGTGAGATGAACAGTCTTTAGTTTGTTATAAATTGTTGCAAAAACTCGCTGTTAGCCGCCTCACCAGTCGTCTTCACACTGAAGAATGTCCTTTGTTAATTTACAAACGAAAAAAACAATCAACTTATTTATTGACGTAACCATGTTCAGCAACGTTTATCAAGTAATACCGCACATTAAATGAAATGCACTTTTTTATAAGATGATGTTTCAAGATTAGGGGTGAGTGGGGTAATTGGGAACACTTAACTTCCAATCGTCAAAAATAATAGAGAAAAATTATAAACCAAATCAACTTTAATTTCTACATAACTTTGGTTATCTATCCACTTAGTAGTCATAAACAAAATCTTAAAAATTTAAGTTTTAATAACAATATAAATATAAACAAAAAACTCGCCGTTCCTATTTACCCGATACCCTATGGGGTAATTAGGAACGACGGTTAATCACGGCATATATCACATACATAATCTTTATTAATTTCACCGGAAGTACATTGTTCATGTGCCCATTGTTCGCAAACGGCGCTCTGGATCCAATCTTCTTTCGGTGGAGATGGATACATTTCATAGCATATTATGCAATAGAACTCTTCTTCGTTTTATTTTTTCTCTAAAAAAGATTGCTTCGAATTTTTGATTCCTTTACCCTTGACTTGTGGCTTCTTTGGTGTGGTTTCTGGGGATCTTTTGGTGTTTTTCCAGGAGTACTTCGAGTAAAGAAGAACGCAAGAGGTAATTGGGAACGTTCCCAATTACCCACCTGACGCCGTTCCCAATTGCCCCAAGTAGTCTATATAAATCAAAATTCCTGTTGGGTAGCTTTAATTTTTGTAGGATTTAATTGCAGATAGTGCATACATGACAAAAAAAAATATATGGTTTCTTTAAAGTCAAAAATATAATACTTATCTCAATTATAATACACGATAAAAATTATGTCAAAAATGCAAAAAAAAAACTACTCAACTTATTGTGACACAACGCGTGCATCCTTTCATCTAAACTGTTTCGTATACAATGAGTGGCACTGTCTGCAGCCGTTGAACAGGCTCAGAATTGCTCAGAATGGTGTAGTCTGGGAGGATATATTAATTATGTAGTTGTTCCCAATTACCCGCTGTTCTCAATTACCCCACTCTCCCCTAACATTAACTTTGCTTTATGGCAAAAGGTATGTTACAAAAAAGTCATATGATACTTCTGCAATGTTATTTTATTATTAGGGTTGTATACATTTTTATCCAACTCCGCTCAAGGGCCCAAAGTCACAGATCATCATCCCATGTGGGGGGCAGTAACAACCAATCATACATGGTGGATTAGGTGTTTCCTCATCAGGGTCTAGAAAAATCAACATAATTTACATCATTCGTTACGTTTAATATTAAATAATTTTTGATTACTTACACGGCATTGCTGTTGCAGCAACAACGAGAAGAGCTATTAAAAACAGACCGAAGAGTTTCATGTTTCGTAGTTTTTTTTCTTGTAATCATATTCTAACTATTGCTCCTATTTATACTAGCCTTTTGTGCTAATAACAGTCATAAAATCAAATAGATTTTTTTTATTCATTAATAACATTTTTTATTGCACAAATAACGTTAAAAATCACAATTATAATGTGGAATTCTTTGGGAAAACCATTAAAAAAATACCAAAGAGAATTTGCGAGTGAATTTTTCATTTAATTTCAAGAACTCGATAATTTCGATTATAATAAAAAAATACTTGATACTTGATTGAATTCATTCAAAACTGTTGAAGTTTACTAAAATTCATCTGCTGAAATGTGCACTAATATTAATACTGATACGAACTGAAATTATACACTGTTTGTCATTTGTATTGCCCACAATGACAATTTGAAAGGAAACTTACTTTTGTTACTTTACTGTAATAGGACCGGTCCACGATTTTTTGGCGCTCCAGGCAATTTTATGTATTTCGGAAGCGAATTCTTTGAAATCTTCGTTAATCACTTTTCTAATAAAAAAATAATCAATCATAAATTAATATATTTTGAAAAACGTAAGCCTTAACTAAACTTGATCTGATCGAAAATAGGTTTTTTGATAATAGAAAAAAAGCAGTGATTCGTATTACGAAATTTTGTGTTCAAAATAAACGACTCGCGGTTTGATTCTCTATAACTGTAACAAAAATAGAAAGAAAGACTATTATTATTGTAAAAAATATAATTAGGTATTTTAAAAATTTTGACAGAGAATTTTTTAAAAACTGAACCTTTTTTACGGCCTACGGGGCTTGAAGATCTGATATAGAATTATTCAAGTGTTTATATCTGAATTTGAAACTTTTCCACCTGCAATCAGTAAATAACATCCTCCAAATTGAATAAAATCCTCCATATTTAACAGCAGTTCCGTAAAGTTCTAGCTAGGTAGTAACGCAAATCCGTAACAAAATTCTACTCAGTGCTACCTTTAAAATTATGTCATTCCAGGTCTCGGACGTGTCCTTAGGGAAAACAATAAAAAATTCAAAATTATAGTGTGGAATTTTTCCGCAAAGCAATCAATAAATGCAAACGCATTTTCCATCTAAATTTAAGTATCGAATAAATTCGATAACAGAAAAAAATTAACTTGATTGAATCCAATCAACTCTGTTGAGGGATACTCAAACTTAGTTGCTGAAATGTGCATTAATATTAAAAAATGACCAGATGCTCTTTGTATAGTTTGAATCCTTTCTGAATAATAAAACAAACAGAAAGCGTAAATATGTTTCCCTGTGGGATTTAAAACAGAATTAATTGGGTCAAGTCGTTTTAAATTGTTTTTTAATTACTTCCATTTCATTTCGTCTTAAAATAAAAATCTATAAACTTGATTAGATCAATTATTCAACGGACAGAATGAACATTAAAAAGAACTTAAAGTCCTTTGTAGTTAAATGCTAAATTTTCTATTCTTTTAATCAGAAGTAGTTGTATTTGTGATACAGTAACAACGTCTTTTAAAAAACTTGGTTAGTCGGTTCAACAATTAAAATGTTGATTTTTGGAGATAAACCACAAATGCAGCGAGATGGACTTAAAATTATTAAATTTCTCGCATCCGGAATGTACCAGTTTTATTTAGTGAAAGTCTGTTTATTAGTTCAATTAATAGTAGTTGGATTATTTCAAATAATTAAAACCTATTTTTTCATTTATAAATTAAATTTTGAAGAATTTATACAATATGGTCCGGAATATTTCACAATGTTCTATGTGAGTATTAATTATTTCAGAATTTAACAGGTTGCGGAATCCTTTGACCCTTTACTGAATTTTAAAATCAGTTGTTTTCTAATTTGACCTTTTTTTTAATAATAATTAAATGCGAAATCATTAACCTTTAATAAATTTTATTTCATACGTATATTAACCATTAATACATATATCAAAACGATCGCAGTAATCAGCAAATAATACTTGACGACGGACCATTATCGCGTTACGATGGCGTTATGAAAAAAAATAGCCCGCTGTTAAGGCCCGTTGCTATGATAAACGACCTTCTTTGCAGTCAGTAAAAATGTAATCATAACTTCAATTTTTTAGATGTCAAAGAAAAAGTTTAAAAAAAACAAAAATAAAGTTAAATTGCTTCTTTTACTTACGACATAAACTCATTAATGCACCACGGGCGTTATGGGTATAGTGCGCTCGGTCAAAGTACTCCAGAGGCCTTCGGGCTGTACTCAGACGTTATTTGCCTGATAACACCCTTGGTACATTAAATACTATTATGCTACCAATTATCTTATTACAGGCAATGTTAGCAATTACGATACTATTAACAAAACCAAAGTTAGTTGAAAATCTATTCAATGAAGTCAACATATGGTCGACTAATAGCTCAACAGAATCTGCAGAAATTAAAGTTAAAAATGAAATGAAAACGATTGAAATATACGCAGTTGTTAGTACGTTCTTTGGTTTTATTATTGCTTGTTGTATATATCTGGATAAGAAATACATTTTTGAATTCTCATTAAGTATGAAAATTCTTAAAGACATTTGTCCGGAATATGTAACAATTCTCGAGAAATTCGGCAAACTAATTATCCTCCCAATGATATTTACCGTATACGTAGCACATGTCTATCAAGTCATCTATTATACGCAACATTCGAAATTCCAAACAATCCATCTTAGTGAACACTTTGATGAAATAACCAAATGCCCAAAAGAGTATTTCTTGAAAATGATACATCCGATTGATAATCTGTCGTATCAAAGTGAAATTAAACGTCGACTAGTTTTTTGTACTAAACGACATCAAGATACTTTAATGTAAGCATCCGTAAGATTTTCGTTTTCTATTAGGTATTTAAAATTAATATTTACAGAAGTGGTCTTGAAAAGATCAAGGAAATTTCTAATCTAATTGTGTATTTTACATTAAATGGATTGATGATTAGTACAAGTGTACTACTCTTTATTGTTTCTGATAGTACAGTACGAATCGTAAATAAAACATCTTCAACGGACACTGAACGTGTACTATTTTTTGTGGTAGTTGGTATGCTTGGTATTTATGTATTTATAAACACGGCAGTACTTTTAATGGGAGGACAATCTATTGAGGACGTCGTGAGTATATAAGTTATTATTATTATTATATTTGTTCAGAAATAAGATACTGTTATATTTTCAGAGTGAGGAAACTCTTGTAAGATTTCAGCAAATCGATTGGTATAATCTGAATTGCGAGAATCGTAAGCTTTATTTGATTGTATTGACTGGTAGTCAAAGGCAAATAAAATTAAAATTTTCTGAAAATTACTGTATCAATTATGTATTGGGATTAGCGGTAAATAATTCAGACAAATACATAATAAATTATTAACAATATTTATCTATTGATTTTGTAGATGTTGCGAGCTGCTTACAGTACAGTTTCAGTCATTATTAGCTTTCAAAGTAACTAATATTTTTAACGATTAGTTTAATTCTAATTGTTTTATAATTACTCACAATTTTCTACTGCAACTAATCCACAATTTCAATCAAAACTTGCATTATCAACGGCACGTAATAATGTTATACTTTATAAAGTCGTTCAAGCGTTTCACTACGATTTATTGTGCAATAAAAATATCAATAATATACGTTCATAAACTAATATTGACATTTATTACCTTATTATTTAAGCATAGAAATGTAATAATTAAAGGAGAAAACCGTCGATATCTTTTGTATAGTTATCTTTCTGAAATAAGAAATTTTTATTGCCTGCGAATTATAAGCCAATCGTTTCATGTCAGTCCCAACAAGAGGACCATATGCAACTAAATAATTTATAAAAATCTGTAAAGGTCTTTTCTGAAACAGGCAGTTGCGTCGAGGCAAAAGGAATGGTCAATTTACCCTATAGTATCTAGACAAAGCAAAATAAAGCAAATATTCATAAGCAGATGGGAAATAATTGTGGTACAAATTTAATCAATGTTCCTAGAGAACCGTCCTCAGTTTTAATTACATGATGGACACAATTGCGCCATAATTGCTCATCCATATTTTCAATTGTTTTCCACAAGGTTTGTTGACTGTATCATGGTTATCAATCCAAGTTTCATCCAAAACTGATAGACGTCAACAAGCGTTCTAATGTACTTAGACCGAATGGAAACATTTTTAATTTTGCGCCTTCTCTTGCTTGATCCTTTCCAACATTTCTGGAGATTTTGTGACAATTTTCGCTACAGTCAACTTTGGAACTTCTGTCAACCCTGTGGTTATTTTCAGTGGACACGTGTCACACATCTTCTTCAAATTATTAAACATTTTTGAGGATTCAAATTTGGTATAAGTTAGTTATGCGAAAAGCAAGGAAGAAACTACCACGAAGCCAATTTGACACAATAGAATACGGTTTCATATTTTCCAGAATTTTGAAATATGTAATTTTTATTTTACTTAATCATCCGTGTTCCCTCGACACAACTACCTGTTTTAGAAAAGATCTTTATACACATTTGATGAGAGTTGTAAATTATTTAGTTGCACTTGGTCCTTTGGAACTGTCATAAACTGATTGGCTTATAAGTCAACACGAAATATATTTTTTATAACTCCCGCTTCTAAAGTCCAATATTCGAGCGTTGTATGGCGGGTGTAAAGAACCGTAGTCAGAGCATGGTATAACGATCTACAGTAAGCGTGCGTGAAAGCACAACACCGTGCGTGAAAGTACAGCAGCGTGCGAGAAAGTAAATAAGTAGTGATTTTCAACTGGATCAAATGTGCGAGGAAATAAACTAACTAAAATTTTTTTAGAAATAATTAATTCTTTTCTATCTACAAAACTTTAGAATTCGTCGTTATAAAAAATTATGTTCGATACTTATGCGTAAAGTGAGGTATCCAGTAGGGTGAAATTGAAGAACTCGCTAAAAAGACTGACACATACACAACGAGATCTCGTGCGTTTATCCCCACTCGCCTCACGGCTCGTGAGGATACACAGCGCACTCGATCTCGTTGTATATGCGTCAGTCTCTTAGACTCGTGCTTCAATTTCACCGTACTCGAAAACCTCACTTTACGCATACGTATCGAAAAAAACTATTTTTTTTGTTTCGGGAAGATAACTATGCTAATAATTTTCACGGTACAGTAGACTACAAAGCTGACATATAATGAGAGTAATCTTATAGAATTTACAAATTTTGACCACGTTTGTTTCAGTATTGAACGGCTATATGCGGTTAATTGGTCGATTGGCTAGTCCTGATTACTTTAGATTACTTTAGATCCAGAAACTTTGGCTTACAGCCCACTCTAAGGCGCCACTCTTAGGAGTCTTTTCCCTAATAGATCAATCCTTCATCTCCATTAAGTCTTTTGTTATGGAATTTATTGTAGCTTAATTCTGATCTTTTTTTATTGGGGCAGTGGCCAAAAGATCATCATTTCAATGGATGAGTTTCAGTAAAATTTCAGCAGTCTTGATTGAATTGAGTCAAGTCATTGTATCGGGCAATTTTTATTATATTGGAAAGTACAGTCGTAAATTCTCGTTAGTAATATTTTTTTAATTATTTTTCCAAAAAATTCCACATTATATCTAACTGTGATTTTTTATTGTTATTAATGAATAAAAAAAATCTATTTGTTTTTATGACTATTATTAACACAAAAGGCTAGTATAAATAGGAGCAATAGTTAGAACATGATTACAAGAAAAAAAACTACGAAACATGAAACTCTTCGGTCTGTTTTTAATAGCTCTTCTCGTTGTTGCTGCAACAGCAATGCCGTGTAAGTAATCAAAAATTATTTAATATTAAACGTAACGAATGATGTAAATTATGTTGATTTTTCTAGACCCTAACGAGGAAACACCTAATCCACCATGTATGATTGGTTGTTACTGCCCCCCACATGGGATGATGATCTGTGACTTTGGGCCCTTGAGCGGAGTTGGATAAAAATGTATACAACCCTAATAATAAAATAACATTGCGGAAGTATCATATGACTTTTTTTTGTAACATACCTTTTGCCATAAAGCAAAGTTAATGTTAATCTTGAAACATGATTTTATAAAAAAGTGTATTTCATTGAATGTAAATATTTACATTTAGAAGATCCCATGTAGAAATTGACTGAGCCGGACCGAAGCTAAATTGTGCCCGGAAGAAACAAAAGCTGCGCCCTTTTCGCTATTTATTATATAAAATTTTTCATTTTTGCAGCCCTACTTAATTAAATGACATAATTCAAGTCTTAGGACAATATTTTTCAATTAAACTTTTTTTGGTAAAAACTATCAGACGCTGAAAAAAATTTTTCACAATATTTTTTGTTAAGTTATAAAAATATTATCTTTATTTTTAAATGTGCTCCTGTCGGGTGCCATTCACGAAATTTTTACAGACAACAGCTTTCTTAGCCTTCTCTATATGGTAAAATCTATTATTTATATATTCATTCCAGTGAGTTATTAGAATATTTATATTGTAATTATATTTACATATAAAAATTGATTTTACTTTTTTTGACTGTATTGCACCACATGGATTTTACCAGATAAAGGAAGGTCAGAAGGTTGTGTTCTGTAGAAATTTCGTAAGTGACGCCCGACAGGAGCATATTTAGAAATTTTCAAAGAAAAATTTTTTTGAGTGACACCTAATGATACTTCTTACAAAAAAAGTTTCATCGGAAAATATTGAGTAGTTTAGTCAGAAAAAAATATGTACAGCTTGTCAAATCTAGCATTGCGGGTGAAATAGTCCCGCCCCTAGTTGCGTGGTAGAAAAATTTGATGCATGTGACTAAAGTACATTCAACAGCAAAAGTATTACTGTAATTTTTTCATTTGTGTATAGATTCCCGTACGATTCATATCATCTACAGCAATCGCATAATCACCCCTTAATTAAATTAAATAAAAATAATTATAATTATTTTATAAGTATGATTTAACTGATCTATAAATACATTATTTTTATTCTAAAAAATTATATCCTACAATGCATAGAACAGAATTCTGTCACAGACTGTACTTTAGAGCGTCTTATATTTCCATCTCTCTATTCCGAATACTTTCTCACTTCTTCATTTGCACATCCCTTGAAATTTTCACCCGCAATGCTAGATTTGACAAGCTGTACAAGAGGGCCACTTTTGTTGTTGCAATACGGCTGCCCAAATAAAGGGCACAATACAGATGAATGAATTGAAGGCCATTGGAAACTTCAAAAAAGCTTTCAAAACTGGATTTGGAGATCCCAGGTCCTGGGCAGTATTCAATTACCGTGTTGCCAATTTGTGTGCTTTAAAAATAAAGGCAATTGTCCTTATCCTAAACTTTTGACTGACAATGAGAGAAATTTTCAAAAACTGACCTCTTGTACAAGGTCAGAAGATCTGTCATAGAATTGTTCATTGTTTATGCCTGAATTTGAAACTTTGTCACCTTCGACCAGTAAATAGCTCTTCTAGAAATAACACTTTCAAACTGTATCAAATCTTCCGTACTAAAAATATGTTTCTTTGAATTATGTCTTGTTTGGGTTTGAAAGCTTAAATTTTCAGGAAATATCTTTTTTTTTAAATTTTAGATCGATCAACTTTAAGTTGATCTGCTATACCCTTTGGACTATGTTTGCTATTGAATTGTATGGTCCTGATTTTGGCCAGCTTATGAACCACAAATGGTCGCTTAGAATCTGCATACTCTTAGACGCCTCCACTCTAATAGACCAATACTTCATCATCTACATTATGTCTTTTGTTGCGGAATTTCTTGTGGACTTACTATCCTTTTTTCTTATTGTGGTTGTGGGCAATACAATTGACAAAAAGTGTATAACTTCAATTGTTAACAGAACTAATATTAGTGCACATTTGAACAGATAAGTTTGAGTACCTAAACTTCAACAGTCTTGATTGAGTTCAATCAAGCTAGTGTATCAAGTAATTTTTATTATAATCAAAATTTCCAATTACTGAAATTAAATGAACAATACACTCGTAAAGTCTCTTTAGTATTTTTAATGGTTTTTCTAATGAACTATCATTGTGATTTTTTTATTGTTTCGACGATTAAAGTACAATAGGAGTGCATTTTTAACGTTAATTGTATAATAAAAAATGTTATTAATGGATAAAATATTTAAAAAAAAACAAACAAAAGATTACTATAAATAAGAGCAATAGTTAGAGCATGATTACAAGAAAAAAACTACGAAACATGAAACTCTTAGGTCTGCTTTTAATAGCTCTTCTTGTTGTTGCGGCAACATCAATGCCGTGTAAGTAATCAAGAATTATTTAATATTAAATGTAACGAATGATCTGATTTGTGCTACGGTTTCTAGACACTACCGAACAACGTCCTAATCCACGAATGGGTCGATGTTGGTGGTTAAACGGGAATTATATCTGTGACCGGGTCCTCCCTGGAGCCCAGCATCCTTCTCCACAATCTGGTAAAAATTATTTAATATTAAACGTAACGAATGATCTGATTTATGCTACGGTTTCTAGACACTACCGAACAACGTCCTAATCCACGAATGGGTCGATGTTGGTGGGAAGACGGGTATTACATCTGTGACCGGCGCCTCCCTGGAGCCCAGCATCCTTCTCCACAATCTGGTAAAAATTATTTAATATTAAACGTAACGAATGATCTGATTTGTGCTACGTTTTCTAGACACTACCGAACAACGTCCTAATCCACGAATGGGTCGATGTTGGTGGCAAAACGGGTATTACATCTGTGACCGGCGCCTCCCTGGAGCCCAGCATCCTTCTCCACAATCTGGTAAAAATTATTTAATATTAAACGTAACGAATGATCTGATTTATGCTACGTTTTCTAGACACTACCGAACAACGTCCTAATCCACGAATGGGCCGATGTTGGTGGTTAAACGGGAATTATATCTGTGACCGGACCCTCCCTGAAGCCCAGCATCCTAGTCCACGATCTGGTAAAAATGATTAAATATTAAATGTAACGAATGATCTGATTCATGTATATATTATGTATGTATTAAGGTCGATGTTGGTGGTTAAATGGGAATTACATCTGCGACCGGATCCTCCCTGAAGCCCAGCATCCTTCTCCACAATCTGGTAAAAATTATTTAATATTAAACGTAACGAATGATCTGATTTATGCTACTTTTTTAAGACACTACCGAACAACGTCCTAATCCACGAATGGGTCGATGTTGGTGGGAAGACGGGTATTACATCTGTGACCGGCGCCTCCCTGAAGCCCAGCATCCTTCTCCACAATCTGGTAAAAATTATTTAATATTGAACGTAACGAATGATCTGATTTATGCTACTTTTTTAAGACACTACCGAACAACGTCCTAATCCACGAATGGGTCGATGTTGGTGGGAAGACGGGTATTACATCTGTGACCGGCGCCTACCTGGAGCCCAGCATCCTTCTCCACGATCTGGTAATTATTAAACATTAAACGTAACGAATGATCTGATTTATGTATGTATTAAGGTCGATGTTGGTGGTTAGACGGGAATTACATCTGTGACCGGCGCCCTTGAGCCCAGTTTATCGAAAATGTATAATATTAATAATAAAATAACTATGTGAAAGTTTCATATGTCTTCTTTTCAACATTCCCTTTGCCAGCAAGTAAAGGGCATGTTAATCTTGAAATATCCTCTAAGCACTATTATTCTATCTCCGTTTCTCTTTCTCTAGCTGCTTTATCTATTTTGACAAAAATGGTGAGAAAATAGGATTGTAGAACACAAAGTGGAATAAAGTGCAAAATCCTTGTCGGAATAGATATGTAGTAGAATACCTTAGAGTTATTGTTAAAATCACTTGCAACCAGTCCTAAACAATTTTTCTCTTATATTCTCGTTGAAACATTTGTTACTTGTTTATGATTAAGTAAATAATCAAATAATTGAAGATTTTCTAACGAACAATAATGTACTGTTGCAAAGGTAGACCTGAGTAGGCCACCACACTACCGAATTCCACAAAGTTTACACAAATAATTGATTTTACTTACCTATCTATATATAAGCAGTATAGGTAGGTATGTTGTGCGGTATTGTTTATCTTCCAAAGTTTCCTTGTGTTTTTTTGACTGTTTGTAATATGTAGTTATCTGGTGCTTGATAAATATTGCTAAACATGGCTACATCGATAAGTAAGTTGATTGTTTTTTTCGTTTGTAAATTAACCAAGGACATTCTTCAGTGCTAAGTCGATTGGTGGGGCAGATAACAGTGAGTTCTTTTGCAGGAATTTACAATAAACTAAAGACTGCTTACCTCAGCCCTAATATCTATTGCTTACGACGTTTTTGTATGACGTTAATATTTCTATATGTGAATATCTGATAATTTCAGGTAAATGATACGAATTTCAAAATGCTCATCGTCTTACAATTTGTCCAGTTGTGTAGAATAGTATTGAAAACTTGAAGATATAAGGTAATGGTAGGCGCATCCACCATTTCTTGTCTTGAATTATTCAAGACAGAAATGGCTAAATCTGCCTTTATTTCCCCTGTCGTTCCCATAGTGATTAAAAAATAGTAAGCATAGAGATCTAATATTTAGTTCTTTACCAAATACAGAAATGATCGATTCAAGTCAAAGAATTAATTTCTCAACTGCTAATTTAAATATTTATTAGAATTTCCATTAATTGTACTGATTATTACAAAAAATCTATTACAATACAATGAGAAAAAAGTAATAAATAAATCCCTACAATAACTGAATTATTAGATTTTTATTTTTCAAATTTTAATTGATATTATAATTTATACAAATCAAAAAACCATTTATTTTAAAAGTGATGCAAGTGCATTTCAAAAAAAAAGGTGGAGATCTTACACAATCTGTGATTAATTTATCTAATTGCTAACATTTTATTTATTACTAATTAATATTTAATATCAACATCCGAGAAATTGATCTGAAAAACCAAAACATTACCATCTACAAATTTGTAAGCAGAGATAACGGGTGATTTCGTGTTTGCATACTATCAAAAAACCAACAGTCAATTCGCCTTAAGAGAAATCTCAAAATCAACGCATTGGTCGTTCAAAAAATCTTGGTGGAAATCAACAACAAAGGATGTGTCGCTGGAATTTCGTTGGAATTCATAAAGTCTCTGCTGATATACAGCACCATCAACTCTTATTGATAGTAATTCTGAAATTTAGAATTTGAATTGAATCAAGAGTACAACATACGTCGTAACTGCGTTAGCAAGCTGTAAATAAATAATATTTTATTAATTTTTACGTCAATCGATGGAAAAATAATATTATGGCAAACATATAATATAAATATGGTTTACCAAATGGAAAAAAGTACGATCTAAAACGAACAAATTGTGAACATTATATTTAACTCTTGTAGCTACCAATCGTAAACTAATCAAATGCAGATGTGATTTAGCCCCTTTGCTATCAATATTTTTATTGCAAATATTAAGTAATATTGTTGAAAGATGGTCGCTCTAAAATTATCAAATAGTAAAATACAAAAATTGTAAGTATTACAGCTTTTACCTTTTGTTGAAGATTATACCACGACTCAATTAAAAATACATACGCAATTATTAAAACAATAATCCAAATAGACAGTTGCAAGAATGTAGGTATAGGAAAGTGGCTCTCATTTTTTGCATTATAAAATATGTAATAAATTAAATTAGTCAAAAACAAAAAATATAACATTATCGTTGTCAGTAACGTTGATGAAAATATTGAATTAATTGTAGTCGATATCTTAATCAGTTTTAGATGTTTAAGTGACAAATTACTTATAAATTGTAAATCAGATGCAGCGGAAGTTGTATCGAAATCTCCATTGAATCTTACAATTAAATGATACTCAATTAGATCCAATTTACTGTATAGTTTTCCTAAAATATGATCTAAAAACGTATAATCTAACAAACTATAGATCATTGGTAGGGAATAAATTAGATGATCAAGAAACGTAAAATATTGCTGGATAAAAGAAGTCAAGAAAATCGTAAACATTAATGTAAATACAAAGATTGTTTTACTCTTGATTTGAATGTTATTTTCTGAAAAATGTATAGACGAATCGGAAATTTGCTTGAAGCACAGTTCAATTTTCTTTGCTCTATACACACGCACAAATATACTTGTTAGTATGCAAATTAAACCAGTACCGCGTACCAAACAATCAATATATAGAAGTATCTCTTCAATTCCTTGATAATCAAAAGGAACAGCATTCGAATTGTACCAGATAAAAAAATAACATAGGTTGAATGGTAAAGGCAACAGGTATTGAACAAATTTCATCCATCGCGAACTCACATTGGTTAATTGGTAAACTCCGAATAATTTATAAATAAAATTTAACCAAATCGGAAACTCGTTTGTTAGAAACATTTTTACTTTCTTTCGGGTTGGTTCCGTTCTAATAACTATAAACGACTTTTAATCTAATTTAATACAACTATAGAAAATAACAAATATGATGATT